>SJYV01053324.1:197893-276039 GCA_006410875.1 Neotragus pygmaeus
GGTGGTGGGGGATGGGGACGGAGCGAGCTCTGCCTCTGCTAATGGTCATTGGCCTGGGGCTTTGAAACCATTGCCTGTCCTGCTAATGACACGTCCAGTTCTAGTCTCCCGGCCGCGGACGCCGGGCTGCCGGGGACTGGGGTACTTTCCCCGCGCGGGGAGGGGCGTTCTTCGCCATCCCTTGGGGTTGCCCACTCGCGGCGTGGGAGGCCCCCCCACGCGCGCCCCCTCTTCTGCGCGCCGCCGCTACCTCTGCTCGCATGACTTTTGTAGCCAGCCCGCGGCGAGGGGGCGCAGGGGGTCCCCGGTGCGGATGTCCCCGCGCGGCCACCCCGCTCCCGCCCCACGCGCGCCGCGCGGTCCAAGCCCGGAATGGCAGCGCCGGGCCAGCGGCCGTGCCTCCCCGGGGGGCAGCGGAGGCAGCAGCGGTGGCGGCGGGATCTTCGCCGGGGCCCGCGGGAGGAGGAGGAGAGGGAGGAGGAGGAGGAGGGGAAGGAGGAGGAAGACGAGGAGAGGGAGGTGTTTTCTGCCCAGACCGCCGCCAGTTCGAGCGGGCACGGCGACGGGGCCACCCCACTCGTTGCTTCTCCGTTATGGAAAGGTGTTTAGCAGACTTTTACGCCCGGAGTGTGGGATTTACACTTCATTTTTTTTTTCTCCCCCCTCTTCCCCAAAGCAAGATGGACTCTATTCCCTTTCTCTTTCTCCCTCTGCCTCTGTCTTGTCAGCCTTTAAGATCGACATTTTGTACTAAGATGCAAACTTGATGGTGACCAGCAACAAAGCCGGGGTGGGATCCCTCGCTCCCTTCCTCCCTCTCCGTTTCCCATCTACCCCCACCCCGACCTGGTGGCCCTGCACTAGACACCGGGGGCTCTGGCGAATGTGTTCCCCGCTCGGTTCCGATCTCTAATCTCGGGATTGTGACCGGGGCCGAGTGTTTGGGCGACATATGTGGCCGCCCAGGTCTGCAGGGCTGAGGGCTGCGCTACCTGGACCCGCTGCCGTCGCCTTGCCACCTCCGGCCGGCTTCTGAGCACGGGGAGACTAGGACTGCCTGTCGATTGCCATGATTTGGTTCCTGGTGCATTTCTCCTGGGGACGGCGATCACTTGTGCAAGTTGATAAATGATCACTGTGTGGGTTTGGGGTGTGCAGAATAGATGAACTTTCTGCCTTGTACATTACCGGGAGTAGGGAGAAAGTGTGCTGGAGACACCCTAGAATGCCAGCCTGGCTACCTCAGCTTCTGCCCTTGGAAAACTGGGAGCTCTTTGCTTTAATTGCCCCACAGCGGGTAGGGGTGGGGATGGGGAGAAGGAGGGGTTGGTGGGGAGCAGGCCTCCTGGGTTTCGGGGTCCTTCTTTCGTAGATGTTGCAGGAGTTCAACCTCAACTGTAAAGCTATATCATACTGATGATGTACCTTTATTTGATACTTTATAGGTCACTATCATATGACAGAGGCTTTGCCGCAGTTCATCTTCCTCTCTGTGTACTTTCCACTTGCCTTCCTGAGTAAGTATGCAAACTCCTCATATAGGGAAGCTAGCTGGTTATTAGTAATGACCTAAGGGTCCTTACTGTACACGTCAGAAGATGCCTTATTGGGCTTGAGCCCCCTAGAAATCTTGTCTCATTGAGTTTCCCATAGCAGATTTTTAGTATTTAGAATTTGGCTATGGGTATTATTATTTTAACATAGTTTAAATGTCCGTTTAATGTTTTTCTGCAAGTAAGTGTCATTTAAATACTTATTTTCTCTTTTTATTTCATAATGAAATTTTGCATAGAGTTGAAGGCCTAGGGAATTTGATGCTAGATAGTATTGTAGAAAGATTGTAACTTGTGAGTGGAGAGAATTATTAAAAAACCCAAGGAGGCATTGCCCAGAAGACCTCTCTAAATTAGAGTATCTGACATTTGCTTACTTCTTTCTGGGCACTCTTTTCTTGGGAACTTGTGCTGTTTATGACAGTTACCCTTGTAGTAGGGAAGGAGGACTGGGCAGTGTAGTAACTAGCATTTAGCACATCAGCTTGATTCAGAGGCAAATAACTGTCCTAATGCATTGAATTTGCTTCAGAACTCCTAAATTTGGAGAAATTGGGTATATTTTGACAGTCTGTATATGTGAAAAGTAGCAACTTTGAAATCTGTTGCTAAGTACTTTTTTCAGATCCGTGCCCCTAATTGGAAAAGTTGGTGAAATAACGTGGGACAGTAAGTGCCTAAAAAGTTTGTTTTTGAGAAGTAGCCCTCTAAGTGAAAACTGAGGGTTTAACATTTGAAAGCAGCGTGGTAAGCCCAAACTTCAAAAAACCAACGTGTAATTTTGCTCTTCCACTGCAAGAAACACCTCAGGTATTCTTAAATTGCTGATAATTTAAGAGAACTGGTCATACAAATTATGTAAATCAGTTTTGGTGCTTTGCAATAGTATCGTAATGAAGACAGACTGTATTTTGTGAATGAAAATGAACTTGAATTCAGTTTTCCGTAAAAGAAAAAGGGCATCCTTCTTTTGTTTTCTTCCGTGACTTGCTGTGATACCGTGTGTCACCAAAAGATTGTCTTAGTATTGAGAGAAATTGAATTTGAAGACCAAGCTTTTCTGGTAGTTTTTCTGTATGGTAGCAAAGTATACTTTGACATTGCTGAGAACTTTAGATGATATATAACAGAAGCTCTGTATCCAGCTTTCTTTAATGGAATGTAAAATATCTTGTTATTTCAGATCGTTAGGAGAGCCTCCTAATACGTCACATGCATAACAGTCAGAATGAGATGGGTCTGTAAGATGAATTTAGTGCGCACTGAAATATGGGATTTCAGCCTCTTTGATTTTTTTTTTTTAAGCTTGTTTGCAAGAGAAGTTTTTCATTTTTGAACATATGGCAAGAGTATTCAAAATGCATTCCTGATTACTAAAGAACACCACATTTATACATGTGAGGCACATTATTTTGTTCACTGTCGCAAACTTTTAATGTTAGTTCTTTCCCCATGGAAATATGTTTTACCCAATTCAGAATTTAAAATGGGAATCAATAATTTCCAGAATAAAAGCGATCTGATGAGTTCTTGCATTTGTTTGAGATATCAAATAACTGCTTCATTAAAACAATATTTTCAAGCAAAGTCTTGGTCTTTGAAGTCAGAGTAGTTTTTATAGTGTAAAACTTGAAGTAGTGATTTGAAAAAGTCACACTGACAATGAAATACAAGTTATCTGGCTTAGTTTATAAGGCTTAATTTTTCAAGATAAGATTTTAGATAAGGATTTTGCTTCTATATGGCCAAGAGTTTTCAAACCTCCTATTTTATTATTCTGCATACCTCTATTAAATTCTGAAACTGAAGTCTTAATTTGCATTTCACATTTATTGAAAGGGGTTCCTCTGTTATTTTTTAGTGGTACATCTTTGTATGTATTATGGCAGTTTTAGGAGGAATCTTCCTCTAGGGTCTTAGATACTAACAGAACTTTGCAGTTTTGACACTTTCTTGTTTTTACATCCATCTTGATTTTTATATCCAAATTAAAAAAAAGTTCCAGGTTTATGAGTTTGTGAAGTAGCTCTGCTTTTAATGTATATCTAGCTCTGCTGTACAACTTGAAAAGTATGTAGGACCTTTGACCTTATAGATTTGTTCTTTATACTTCATCCATTGAAACAGATTTGTTTAGACATTGAATTTAAAACATAGCTCTGACTGAAAGTGAGGATGAATATATAAATATGGCTTGCTTGTGCTGTAAGTAACTATGTAATTGATAACGTTTTTTGTGTATAGTTAAAGAAGGACCAATGGCCTTCAAATAATGTGGCAAAGCTCATGAAAGTCTTAATTCATCAGCTAAAATTTTTATAAAGCCATATTTTTCAGTAAAATTACAGATGTAATTTCTAATTATTAATTATCAGTCAATATACTTACGGTTTATCTTTTCCTGCATTTCATAAAGAATGTGGTTAAAGCAAGACCCATATTTTTACTGGGATCTTACCATGAATATAAATTACTTTAATATTAGAAGTCTAATAGAAGTGATAAACACTTCACAGTTCAACCCTATTAAAAGAAGTTTTTGAAAATAGCCTCACTATAGATATGGCTGTTTTTGCTATACTAGAGAAATCCCTGGAATTACTAGTCTGTTGCAAGAGTGCAGAAATGTTTAAAATTGCATTTTTAAATGTTCTGAATTACTAAATATAGGCGATTAATTTGGCATGTCGCATCACCACCAGTGTGGCATATATTTTAAAATTTAAGCTTAAACAGGTGTTTAACTTAAGAAGAAGACACTTTTCTTGAACTTGTAGTTTGAGGTCCACCTTGTTTTTAACATTTCCTTACCAAGGGCACCTTTTAAAATAGGTCTGACTGGTATCTCCTGTATTTTTAATCAGCTTCCTTCCTCTCACTATGAAATGAAAACAGACCCAAATTATAAAAACATTGTAATTTCACCCCTTCATTTTTATTACATGCCCCAAGTAAATTGGATGCAAGCGGTCCTCAGGCTATACTTTGAGAAACACTGCTCTGAAGGTAGTGAAAACTAAGGCTAAAAAATATTGAATGGACGTTCTTCCATCTTGAAGATTCTGTGACTATAATTCCATCCATGAGCTTGTACTACCTCAAGGGCAGTCGCAACACACTGTGTCAAACTGTAGAGATTTCTGTATTTTAAGTCATACCTGAGGAGAGCACCTTTTGCGTTTAGCTTCACTCAACATTCATATGTGTTCATTTTATCCCTAGAAGGCAATTGCAGTTTCTTGAAATGCCAGGACATCATTGTAAAACTGTAAAAATATATCCAGAAAATCCTCATGTGTTAATGGGGATTGTTTTCTTTTTTTTTTCTTTCAAAGGAAAAGATAAGGTGAGAATTGAAATAAGTACCAATTACACAATAGAAATGCAAAAGAAGACAAGCCAATAAAGAATTCTGTCTAAAAAGTATATATAAACAGAGAATGAAAGAGTAATGGAATGAAAGATTTAAAGAATTAAATGTAGACCATGAAACACTGACACACCTTCCAAAATATAAATTTAATAAGTTAAAAATATATCAGTTCAAGGATCTAGACAGAATAAAATAACTTCAGATAGTGAGGTGGTTGTATAAAATATAAAGTAAAATTAAGAATGAATTGGGTTTTCGGAAATCTTAGAAAAGTGAAAAGTATTGTAGAATATTGATTAAATAATTAAACCAGTAGTTAAATATAGCCCTTGGGTGAAAAGATCAAAGAATAAAACAGAAACTCCTGGATTGAAATAACTGAAATCCTGAAAAAGACACAAGTTTGGATATTTTGTAAAGGGAATAATTAAATAAATGATCAATAACTTATTTCAAAGAACAAATAAGAATGGGGATAAAAGTTGCTTAAAGCAACTGAATTTATCAAATGTTTTTGAGATTTGTGGTAAATACTTTTTGTATTCCAATACACATATAAAACCTGGAACAAAAGTTTCCTGAAACAGTACTAAGAGCAGTGCTCTGATAATTTTCTATTCCTATCTAACCTTTATAAACCTAATCTGTTCCAAACTATTTTATTTAAAAAAATACAGTGTCATTCATGAAATTTATTTTATGACTTAAATTTTAAAAATACTGATATGCTTGCAAAATATAGAAATCCCCAGGACTCATCTTCATATTCTGATTCAGTGTATCTAGGATAGGGCCTTGGAATCTGCATTTTAACTAATAACTGCTGGTGATTCTGAGGCAGCTGTGAGGTCCCTTGATACTCTTGGAGGAATTCTCATTTAAGGGACTGATGGGTAAAGATTGAATGGGCGTTACGTACTTGAATGTGGAGTTAGAGTTTATTGACTACAGAGGTCTCTTCCAGAGCTTCAAGATTGTATGGCTGTATTTCAGTCAGCATGTTTACAATACTCAGAGGACCCTTATCCCCCTCCATAGATGTTCCATTGTAGCAGGTATAGAATAGGAAGCAGAGGCTTTGCAGCTGAAGAGCCCTGGGTTTCACTCTTGATGACTCTCTAGTTTATAAGCTGAGGGACTTTGGGCTTATATGGACACAGAATAAACTTACATTATCATATGTGCAAAAGGGCATCTTTTATTTACCATGCAGCAGAATGAGAATTACACAAGACTATAAGATCTATAATGACCCTTATCCACAGACAATACTCAATAGGATATGTTTTTATAGTTATATCTCATCTCACCCCAATTCCCACCAAGTTTGAAGTTTCTCAAGGCCGTGCATTTCAGTTTTTTGTTTCAACTCTAGTATCATGAAGCAGTGGCTCATTTTTAGCTGAATGTGAGGTGCTGGACAAGCAAGTTATTACTGAAGGAAATAAGAATAACCAGAAGGGAAAAAAAGAAAAAAAACAGCTGAGGCATGCCACATTTAAGTACAGTGCGCCTTCAAGTTTGGGGAATGATTCTCCTACCTCTTTAAAAAAAGATATAGCACAGGACAGGACACCATTCAAAATGGTGAGTTGACAGCATTGGACTTTCTCTCAGGTGACTTTGATGCATCCTAGAATGTCTTAGAGCATTTCTCAAACTTAATACCCAGACGCATGCGACTGATGTTTTCATATGGAACTCTATGATTCTCTGGTGATAGACATAGATAAATTATGCAGTTGACTATATAGGTAGCTCACAGTGTGATAAAGCCACTTCTTTCCCTTTCAACAAAGTCTGTCAGAAAATAAGCAAGAGTGATATTATTATGATGAAAATCGTAATACACCCATATATATACTTGTAAAATCCTTTCAACTGTGGTACATTAATTTTTCATAACTAATTACTTGGGGGCACTCTTCACAACCAGTTACAACACGTTTGTGTCAAGGCATGAAGATTGAGGAGCATTATATCCAAAGTGCGTAACAAATTATATCACACAAAATGGCACTTCAGTCAAAAAGAGGGACAAACTAGAGAGAGAATGGATGGGAAATACCCTAAATCCCTGAAATCTTGAACAGTATGAAAATCAAAAGCCTGGGGATATGCACCCTGTGGTTAAATGCAAGGGAAGTAAGTACCAAAGACTACTAATACTATGGTTCTCAAACTTGAATACTCATTGCCTCTAACACAGACATTTATTTTTAAGTAGTCTCAATGTTCATTTAATTTATTTGAATAATTAAAATGAAATACCTTCGTATTTCCTAACTTTCTAGGGTTTTTTTGTTTGGCTGCACCCTGCAGCTCCTGGGATCTTACTTTCCTGACCAGTGATTGAACTCGGGCCTTCGGTAGTGAGAAGGCAGAGTCCTGGCAACTGAACCACCTGGGTGTTCCCTGGCTTTTAGGAATGTATTTGCCAGGAACATCTTACTTTGCTGAATTTTAACTTGCCATACTTTTTCATCTCTAATAAATTAGTAAACTGTATCTTGATCTGGAGTGGTATTGGATATATATTTGCAATCCTGTATCTAAAAATATCTCTGAAAAAGTAATGTTTTTGTTTTTCCAAAAGTTTGACATCAAAACTCACTTGATGTCAAAACCTGACCCAGATTGTCATGGCCTGTTTAAATAGTTTTTAAAGCCCACTTAAATATTTACATATTTTGCTGTAAGTAGTAGTATGGTAGGTTATGAGATACCAACCTAAATCGAGCTACGAATGTTACATAAAATATGCAATATGCTCAATCTGATCTTTTTAAAGCCCACAAAAAATCTGATGTGTACTTGGACCTAAGGGTTTCATATAAGGGACTGTGATCTTATTGTATTAACTTCCTTAGTTCACAAAGTGAAAATATAGGGTATTCCTACTCATTTAGCTCAATGAACATCCTTTTGCTAATTTTGATCATTGATCATCTGAACATTTTGAGTTCATTGCAAGGGGATAGATCATGGAAGCCATGTTAACATCATATATTAACTCAGACTTCTGTCTGTTGAAACCCTTGGCTTCAAATGTACATGTGGAAGGCATCAGAGGTTATCAAGACAAGGAAACAAAATGGTAGTGCTTAGTATCATTTGTGCCTCCTGCGTTGAGCAGAGTGGAAGGCTTCTGGGTAAGGAAAGCTTAGACACACAGACACGCACAATCACATGCACTTGCACACTAGCTGAACCTCATCCATCCATTTTGACATTGTGATTCTTTTTTGGTTGCTGTAGTTTTTATTTTATTAAACCAACACACACTTAGCAGCTGTAACTTTCGAAACTTGTACCTTGTTAAACATTGCTTATATCAGTGAACAAAACTTAGGTTACTTTCATTATGGTTTAATCTTAGGAGAAGTTTCATGAAGGAATTATATTTCCTTTATTACTTTGCTACTTGAATGTTTCTTTTCTTCAGTCAGAAAGGTAAAAGTGAAAGTGTTTTCTGCAAATTTGTTCTCCTCTCAGGTGAGAATGTTTCTGGGTTATATTTTATAGGGGTCCTAGATATCTTTATTTTTAATAATTAACTGTGAAATGCTGATCTTTTATCTGTACTTCTAATTTCCTATAAAAAAGCACTATAAGATTGAAAAGTCTGAAATGAGAGTCTATATGACTCTCTAGGAATAAAGTAGTAGCTGTGTCTGAACTACTGTTATTTGGTAGATTAAAACTATTAATGGCTAAAGATAGTCTTCTTATTTGTTGATTCGACTACATCCTTTGGTGTGGGAAAGCTACAGATTGAGTCATTCAGAGGGAGTCTTATTAGCAGTCCTAAATCTTTTAATATTAAAAATTGCTGAGTTGTTTTTCAGCTTTTGGTGAGCCTCTCAAAACTCAAATGTAGGGTTCTCATTGACTGCAAAGAGAATGTGGTGGAGCATGGAATAAAATGAGAAAATAATTCTCTATATCCAACTGTCAAACTTGGATTGTATTTTATGTTACTGAAGTTATTGTTTTTCTCTCTCTCTCCCTTCCATTCTTCCTTTTCTCTCTTCCCTTCTCTCCCCCTTTATCTCTGTCCTGTTTCTCTCAGCCAATTATTATATTCACTAATGTGCATCTGTGATACTGCCTAGAAATGTCTGAGGATGGGAATGTGGGATTGAACTTTTTTTTTTAACCATTATTTGATTTTAAAGATTTATTTGTAGCTTTTGAGTCCTTTTAGTATTCATCACTACATATAATGAAGTTGTCAATTATGAATTTGAGACTTACACAGTCCCTTACAGAGTCTTTTAGGAACAGTTATTAGGAGCCGTTAGCATGGCTACATGAAATAAAGGCGCCTGTTGTTTTTATGAAGTAAATTCCTTATCCAGTCATTTTTGTTTTTTAGAGTGGTAGCATGATTACATGGTTTCACGTATATTTAAGGGAAAATTAAATGCAGTTTTTAGAAGGGTAGCCCAAATAGTATTTCACTTTGGGAGGAAGGGAGGAAGATAATATGCAGTCGAACTTTACCACTGAGCTGGACCCTTTGGGAGATAGATATTTGGACTGAGAGCCTCCTTATGAAGTATAAGTTTTATTTTTACTACTTTATTTTTCATAACAGCTTTCTGATGAGAGGGCACCCTGTTTTAATGACGAGGAAACCAAGTCTCAGGTTAAGTCATTTGTCGGAAGTCACACAGCTAGCAAGTGACTGTGCCAGGCTTAGAGCGCCGCTCTGCAGTGCCACCGTCTCCTGGCCTTGTTCTCTGCATACCTGCTTTTAGGACCACATTCCAGAAGGTTACAAATGAAGGGTTTGAGGCTACTTCTAGCTAAGAATTACCTCTAATTTTTCTTTCTCTTGAAAGAGAAATCATCTTCTTTTTGAAGTGATGGGGCTTGGAACATTGTCCTCTGTCAATCTTAGGAAAGGTAGATGAGAAAGTCTCTGAGCTGGGGCTTGTTGTCAGTTTTCATCTGTGAGGTCACAATCAAAGCCAAAACTGGCCTCAAACTTAGTTTAGAAATTGATAGTTAGAGAACTTTCTTTCTGTTTGGTGTATCCAGGATAGAAATGTCTAATAACAACAATTACTGATTTCACTATTTGTTAATTCCTTTGGTACAGCAGTAGTAGCAATCATCATTCATTCTTCATAAGAAGTTGTTTTTCTTCCTGAATAATCTATATGTTTTTAGTCTGGTACTCTTAAATACTTAATCAGTGAATGTATTTTACAAAAGGAATTTAACATAGTGTTATAAAATAGTTTTCTGGAATTTGGTTTGAAAAGAAATTCAGTATTCATGGAAAAAAAATATTAAGCAGATTTCATAGACACATTGCAGAGTGTTGTTCTAATGAGCAAACATGAATTAGAAGGTCAGTCAAAAGTTAACCAGTTTTCAAAGTGATTTCTGGGTACTTTTGATTTATGTGAGAAACTTATTTCTACTGTGATAAGCAGAGATTTTATAAATTAAACATTTACATACATGTAGCAGATGATTTAAAAAATACAAAGTAACATGTTGCTTTTTTGGTACTAAGAGCCCTATTCACCTGAAATTAAGTTCTTTTATCTTTGCAAATTCAGCAAAGTTAGAGCTGAATTCAGATATAGAAAATAAAAAGTTTGTTGTTCTTTTTAAATGACTTCTCTTTTTCCCTGAACCCTGAAACATAGAAATAGGATATTTTTCTATTTCAGCAAAGTAGTTTCTATGGATGATAATCTTATGAAGAGTGCTCTTGCTGGGTTCTGCTCAATGATGCTTTAGGATGTGTCAGGCTTCCATTTCTTGTCTTTAATCCCCCCTACAGTAACTGCTGCTTAGTCGCTCCATTCGTGTCCGACTCTGTGCGACCCCATAGACAGCAGCCCACCAGGCCCGACCGTCCCTGGGATTCTCCAGGCAAGAACACTGGAGTGGGTTGCCATTTCCTTCTCCAATGCATGAAAGTGAAAATTGAAAGTGAAGTCACTCAGTCATATCTGACTCTTAGTGATCCCATGGACTGCAGCCCACCAGGCTCCTCCGTCCATGGGATTTTCCAGGCAAGAGTACTGGAGTGGGGTGCCATTCATTGCCTTCTCCACCCTACAGTAAAGTACTTCCATATTTCTCATTCAGGTAGGCTGGTAAACTAAGTTTTATAGCATCTGATACCTTTTTTTGACTTGTTTTCTTGAGTCGTGTTCAAAGATCATTTTGCATGTTATATAATTTGGTCAAGTGTAGGTGAGATTCAGGTAGCAAAAGCTTACTGATTTAACTCACTCGTCTTGTATTGGGTACCTACAGTGTATTGATGCTGATTTAAACTTTGAGGATATAAGATGAATATGGAACAGCCCTTATCTTCAAAGCAAGCATCTTCTACTGATTAGAAAAGTCCAGTAGTTATGAATGTATATGTTATTCCGTGCTAATTATTCTGACAGATATGACATAAAATAGTACTAAGTAAAAACCACTTAAAAATTGACCAATTCCAACATAGGAGCTGACATTGAAATACGGAAAGGGTTTCTTCCTGTGCCACTATATATGTCCTAACTGCCATCGGGGGTTATAAACTCATTTGGTCCAAGCACTGGAGTGGATTTTAAAAATTAGACTTTTAACCATAATTTGGCTGGCGTTTCTTTAATTATTAGTGCATTGTTTTGGCTTTTAGTCTATTTAAAAAACCAGTGACTTTTTTTGATGAAGTTTTCAACCTATATTAAGTTACATTGCAGTTAAGTGTTTTGGGGCTTCCCTGGTGGCACAGATGTAAAGAATCTGCTTGCAGTGTGGGAGACCTGGGTTTGATCCCTAGGTGGGAAAGATTCCCTGGAGAAAGGAATGGCTACCCACTCTAGTATTCTTGCCTGGAGAATTCAGTGGACAGAGGAGCGTGGCAGGCTACAGTCCATGGGGTCGCAAAGAGTTGGACACAACTGAGTAACTAAAACTCACACAAGTGTTTTGGACTTTCTTTATTTTTACTTTTTTATTTATTACTATTAATGTCACAGTCTGAAAGGACAACACTTTTGAAGTAAAGGGAATGGTTTGAGGACTCAATGCACTTTATACCAAATCGTGTTAAAAGTATAGTGAATAGAGTAAGTTTGAACTGTGTGTTCAAACACATTCCAATAAAAATACTGTAAACTACTATTGCTAACACTGCTTCTTACTTACATAAATATACTAAAGTATATTTATTAATAAGATCTCAAGCCCAGACTTTAAACAGGTAAAAATGTACTTTTCTATCCATGAGAAATTATAGATTAAAAAGTATACCTAGTGCTTCCCTCAAGCAGTTTTCAGGTTTTCCAGGATATTTTCAACCTTTGTTACAAGCGTGGTGTCTTAGTAAGCCATGACCTGTAAGGCACACATGAGTTTCTCTTTTATGCTTCGTAATCTGGGTTCTGGTCTTTGGATTTCCCTTCGACTTGATCAGATCTTCAGCATCACATTTTAAAATCATAACTTTTGTATTTATTACACCTCAGGATGTATTCATTGTTACCCAGTTTTATTTGTGGCCCCCTTTTGACTGTTCATTTCTGGACATTATCACAGTTTAGATTAAAACTTTGTTTCAAAAATACTGTGTGCTCAGTGTTCCACGGGTGCTTTAATAAAAAATACATACATAAGCAAAATCATAAGGAAGAAGGTGATCTGGGAAAATATTTCTTGGTAAGCTCACATGGTTGATAGTGACCCTCATGTTAACATTAAAGAAGCAAAGAGGAATGAAGAAACACAGAAAAATGTTTTTGTGAGTCTTCTTTCTGTTCTATCATGGGGCTCTTTGGCATCATGGAAGTACAGTTACTCAGATCTCATTTAACAGTCCTCCTGGTAATAATGAATTTCTCTTTTAAGTTTTGTATATGGATATGCATTCTTATCTCATTTGGTACTATACATTCTTAGTTGTCCCAGACAACATGTAAGTTTTGTTGTAAGGTCCAGGGTTTTAAAAAATTTCAATAATTTTCTACCTATAGCCTGTGCATAAATTTAAAGCTATGCAGAAGTCTTCTGTAGCTTGTAGGTCTTAGGAATGGGTCTTGAGGAATGGACACAGAGTTACAGATCTGAGGATCTGGTCTCACTCACATAGTGACGAGTTTACTGTATCATAAATCAGTGGTGGATTTTATTTCTTGAATTCTTTTTAGGTAACCATATATATCATTCCTGACATATTTCAGCTACAGCTATCTCATCATAAAGTCTGACATATAAATCTCAATAATTAGGGTGATTGGTGCTTTTCTTCATTAAAGATGTTTTCTTGTAAAATTTTGACTTCCTTAGTTTTTAAAAACTAGCTATATATCCTTATTGACAAATTATAATTTCAGAGCATTTCATGTGTATTTCTAATTGATCTTTAGTTAGCAGTGGGTACTTGAAGTTTTACCATTCCCATGTCCTAGTAGAAATCAGTGATCTGTGAAGTACACAGAGGGGTGCTGCATAAAGGAATCCAGTGCTGATCATTATAAAGAAGAGCAATCTTTGGTAAAGCAAATGCTTGGTGTCTCTAGCATATCTGTTTGGTAATTCTAGGTTCCGTATATTGATTATCTTTATTTTATACAGCATGTATTTATTGAGTGCTCATTATATATAAAGCCAGACTAGGAATTCTGGGGCTTGCAGAATAAAATCGTAGTGGCTCTGGCTTCAGGATGTTTCTGGTGTAGTCATGACACACGTATACCAGATGTGGACTAGAAAGTAACAGTGCTATGATATCCATGGGACACAGGGGTGGTGAATATATGGTTGTTAGGAGACAGTTAGGGAGGAAGATTGGGATGGATGTGAACTTTGGTTATTTAGTTTAATGTTTAGGCATCCTTGCCAAAATGCTTTCCAGGCTAGTGGGAAGTCCAGGCTAACCCTATCTTGGCCAGACAGTTCCTTCTAGTTGTGTCATCATTCAAGCCAATGGTCTCTGGAATTTTTAAGTGCTATCCCCTTCAGTAAATGAATTTGAGCATGTATGCTCAGTATCTATATGTTTATTTATAACATATATATATTGAGCTATTAATATATAATGTGATAAACTATAAATGCTTAGAAATAAAAATAAATTTAATATAAAAATATTTTCTTTTGAATATAAAGAAAAATTATACTATTTCCTTCTTACCTGCTCCAGTAGGCTAAATATTATTCATGTTTTGGGTCTCAAGGACTTGATTTTGGACACCACCGGTCAAAATTGAGCAGTGTCACACCAAGCTTTGCTAAGTTCCATGAGCCCAAGGACTGTGTTTTGCTTCCTACTGTATCATCAGCACCTAGAACTTGTTAGGAGTGCAGTGGATACTATGAAACAAATCAGTGGAATTAGTCGTTAGTAGGGAGGAGGATAGAGTCTAGCTCATCATGAAGGATCTGATAAAAACAGAGTCGATTGTTGTCTGTTGCTATATCTCCTGTACCTATAAAAGTGCACGAACTCAAAAAATACTAGTTCACTGAGTTAAGGGTGTGAACAGTGTGTAGCCCATAATGAGGGATCTGCCAGAGTCCGTAGAAGGACATGAAAAGGTAAATTCCAGGAGGTCCCTTAGAGCAGAACAGTCTGTGGAGATCAGTAGGTAAAAAAATACAGCCAATGTGGCGAAGGGGTTACAGTGTTAGTAAGAACATTACGGAGGTATGGCTTCGGTAACCTCACATCTTAAAAACTGTGACCCTCGTAAGCAAATACGATCTGGGTTTTACTTATCTTTGTACCCACACTGTGTAGAACAGTATAGTAGGTGTCTGATTCACTTTTGTTGAATTGCTCTGTTTTATACCCTGTCCTGAGTATAGGAGGTTCTGCATGTTCAGGAATGGCTCAGTGGAAAGATCAGAGGCCTGTAAATGAATCCTGCCTTGATTGAAGCAAAGCCAGCGGTTCTGGTATTACCTCATCCGCAGACATGGTTTTAAGCCTTCGCAGTGTTGCCTGCACAGAGGTGCTCTGGTGACCACAACTGCCAAATCATATTTAGCTGATGTTATTAACAATGTCGTTATTAACATACTGCCATCGACACATTATCAACGAAGAAAATGGAGTTTGTGATAGAATTATTTCTTATATCCTGTCATGCTATACTGTCTTCCCTTATCAGTAACACTGACATAATGTCATGGAGCACCCTCATGTGTACTATTTCAGTCAGGACTGAATGTATTTACAGATAAATAAAGCAAGGTAGTTTGTATTTCCCCTCTTAGTTTTGGAATTTTCTTATTCAATTGACTTCCTCTTTAAAAGGTAGTAAAAGTTCTAGTTTTGTGGTCATAAAATAAACCTGTCATGCATTTTATTGAGCGTTGTTGAGTTGGGGAGAACAGATTTCCCCTGAGAAACAGCTCTGGCATTAGCTCTCTCCTTTAGAGGCTGGCCAGACGAAGGCATCCTTCTTCAGCTGTGACACAGAGTCAAGACAGGTACCCCCTTAACTCCCTCTGCAGTTCAGTCTCATTTAGGGCATGTTTATTTAAAGCAGTTTCACATCTGCACAATTAATAAATTACGGTGCTCTAATTTGCATTTCTGATGTCTCGTAGTAAGCACAGCAAGTTCCCCTTTGCCCTTACAAAAACAGTTTAGTCTGCCCAGGCTTCCTAGAGCTGAATAAAAATTTCCTCTGAGGGACTTCCATGGTGGTCCAGTGGTTAAGATCTCACCTTCCAATGGGTTCGATTCCTAGTTGGGAAGCTAAGATCCCACATGCTTTTTGGTCAGTAAGCGAAAGCATTAAAAAAAAAAAACAAGCAGTGTTATAACAAATTCAATAAAGACTTCAAAAAATGATCCACATTAAAAATAAATCTTAAAATTTCCTCTGAGAGCCCTCCTGCATCTGTATCATAGTCTCCAAATAAAGACTTAAACTAGTAAAATTTCTTTGCTTTCATCCTTTTGGTCATTAGTCATCAAATCTTTCCTCATTGTAAGTTTGTCACTGTTAAAGGCACAGTAGTAAAAATGCCAAAGTTGTTATTGCAATCTAGAGTTTACACTGTGATTTCACAGACATCTTGCTTGCTCTTTAGGCTGTGAAGTAGGGTATCATTATTCCCATTTTTGCAGATGAGGAAACAGGTTCAAAGTTGTCAAGTGGCTGAACCTGAGCCAGAGTTTGCAGTGGCTCCCCTGAGGCAAAAACCCTGTCTTTTGGTCATTCCTCTAGAAAACTGCCCACTGTGAAAAGCAGAAGTTATCTTACTTAAACTGAGGTTTTGTTTTTTTTTTTACTTTCAACCTGATAAGTGATTGTAAATACCTGGAATGGCAGTGCCCTAGACAGTATGGTTGTTTTGATTTTGAATGCCCTGTGGGCTATACAATATCAGTGGAATGGACCTTAAATTTCTGATATATTTAAATTTATTTGTATATTTAAGTGTTTTCAGATCATGTGGAACACTGTCCATTTGACTTAACTTTTTACAATTTGTAAAAAACTTGTAAGAGTTTACAGTTAGTAAAAAGATGGAAAATTGAATGCATAGGGACCACACACTGACAAAGAATGTTCTTTCAAGTGTATATTACGATTCTTAAGTGAGATTTGGATTATATGTTGGGGCCATTTTTCCCCCTGTGAGACATATTTCTGAAATTATCATGAAAAATCATTGGAGAATATGAATTGATATCTAAATATGTAAGCTACACCCATTTTTAGAACACATCTGTATTATAATGTGATATCAACTGGTGTTTTCAGAGAAGCGGTGGCAAGTGTTTTTCTTTTTATGTTTAAAAGGCATTTTAACTTGGCACAATTATTCCATTAATATTTTACATAGTAGGAGAGTTTTATTTGTTAGAATCTTATCTCAAAGTTCCCAAAGAGTAAGGAGGCCTACTTATTATTGTACTGTGGGAAAATGATGAAAGATTGATTACATTAGGTCTCCCAGACCTTTATTAATTTAAAGATTTAAGGCCTGACATGAAATTTATTTAGAATATTTATTTTAATCGATTATTTTTGCTTCAATTTAATTTTCATAATTTGATTTTGAAGATGTATACTAACTGCGGGACATGGTATAGTATTTGTGGATAAGGAAGTTTGTTGAAGAAGAAGCATAATTTGAAGAAAAATTAGTGTATGTATTTATTGAAGAAGACATCTAAAGATGGAAAGAGTTAGAAACTGTCAACTTTTCTTAACTATAGCTTTTTATTTAAAATAAGGGATGAAAATAAAAGTCATGAGGATAATTAGGTAAAGTTCCTCCCCATCCTCAGTTTTTAAGCAGTTGAATCCTGTGGTCCCTCTCTTTCCACTTTGAAACAGCCTGGGAGGGAGGAATTATCATCTCCATTTTAGATGAGGGAATTGAGACTTAGAGGCTCGGCAAGTTGCCCAAGGTCATTCTTCCGGTAAGCGGTGGAGCTGGCATTCCATTCCAGCTCCTTCTGAGGAGGCCACGCTCCTATTCACTCTCCCCCCTGCAAGGCCTCTTGCTGCTCGCGCAGCCTGTGTACCACTTCATAGTGCCCTCTACTTGACGTGACTTCCGGTCCAGGATGAAAGTACCTCTGCTGTTTTTGTGGAGCACATAACCGTATTCACATTTGCTTGTTATCTTATTTCTTAAGTCATTCTAAGTATCTGGTAAACTTCTAAAGTTAAAAAGGTAGTATTAATATAGTATTCTAAGAGGTGAAATATCTGATTTTTTTAAAAAAATAGCATTGTGGTGCAAATATAAAAAAGAAAATAGTTTGGGAATTCAGATAATTTTAAAAAAATGTTATATATATGTATTTTTTCTTGGCTGGGCCGCACAACCTGTGGGGTCTTAGTTTCCTGACCAGGTATTGAACCTGTGTGCCCCCTGCAATGGAAGCTCAGATTGCTAACCACTAGACTGCCAAGAAGCCCTCGAATTCAAATAATTTGCATTCAAAGTGAATAACAGAATTTAGGCTCTAGAAGGGACATTGCAGATGATCTTGGAGTCTTATATATAAGTCGTCATTTTAAATTTGAAGAAAGAAAGACTCAGATTAAGGACTGGGACCCAGGCCATGTGAGTGGCAGAGCTGGAACTAAGGCAAAAGACTTCTGATTTGGTGTTTTGCTAGAAAAATCTGCTTAGCTCCGAAATGATGTAGCAAATATTTTCAGTCCATTGATGGCACCATTTTCACAGCAGCAATTTGTGACTTTTTTTTGGATATGTTGTTTATAAATGGTTAAAGATATTAAAGAATGAAAATATTATGTGTCATTAGAGCTCTATGTAATACATTATACATACTAACTTTGAAAGCATTTTTTATCTTACTAGTTGATTTCTAATTTATTTAGTAGTTTAACATAATTTTGGTAGCTAACAGACACATGGCTTTGGTGTAGTTCTGTGTCCTGTGAAAACAGAGGAAGAATTTCCAAAACAATAACACATTGTTAAATGGCATGCCAGTTTATCAAATGCCATAAGTTTATTACAGTCTGGTCTTAGGAAAAACCATCCTAGCCTTATAGCAGCTCATCCTAATCTTAAGCAAAAGAGTCGCTGGAGTTATTCAAGGACTGTTAGATTTTGTTCTGTCCAAGAAAGTATAAAGCTGTTGATCAGGAGAAAGAAGTTTTTAAACCGTAACAGTTTTAATTGTGGAAGAGTGATTTAACTGATTTGTGTACTGTGACGCCTCATGGTGGCCTTATTAAGAAACTACTGTAGTGACCACATACCTTGTATCTTGGACTGCAGCTGCTGCTGGTAAGTCGCTTCAGTCGTGTCCGACTCTGTGGCCCCATAGACAGCAGCCCACCAGGCTCCCCCATCCCTGGGATTCTCCAGGCAAGAACACTGGACTGAGTCCTCTCAAATGTAAATGTACTAAACATGGGTGAGTTAAAACCCTCCATCATGTTTTCAAGGTTTGTGTGTCTGTGTTTCCTTTGGGAGAAATTAACCCCTGGTAGCTCAGTCGGTAAAGAAGCTGCCTATAATGCAGGAGACCCACATTCAATCCTTGGGTCAGAAAGACCCCCTGGAGAAGGAAATGGCAATCCACTCCAGTATTCTTGCCTGGAGAATTCCGTGGATGGAGGAGCCTGATGGACTCCAGTCCACAGGGTTGCAAAGAGTTGGACACAACTGAAGCAACTTAGCACACACTGCAGTTCAGGGAGGAAGCCTGATATGTCTTCTGAGAGCATTGCTTCTGCGAGTTCACCTGCCATCCTCCAGATGGGAATTTTCAGAGAATAAGAGCCAGGTAGTCCCAAAAGCTGCTGGAAAACACCCCTTTCTTGATATATTCTAGTTTCAGTTGTTGGAAGATTGTCATAATTGATTGATTTTGTTAGAACAAGACACTTGATTGCCTTTAGGCCAGGAATTGTAATAAATATATAGAGCTCTGCTCTCTGACGCGAATGGCGCCCCCTAGGATTGTGCACAGCACAACTTGAGCAGCCATACGTGAACCCTGCAGGCAGTTGTATCCAAGGAGATTGTCTTTAGACATCAGATATTAAAACATCACATCTAGAAAACTATACATACAATTCTCAGATACAAAATGCTAGTTATTTATGAAATCATTATTTTTTAAGTTATAAACATAATAGAAATTGTTTCTGTTGGAATGGAGTGGAGGCATTGCTTTGCCTCTGCAGTATACTGACAAAAGGCTCTATATTCTATTACACAGCTCTTGGCCCAGCCAATTTAATATATTTTCAAAGTTAGTCTGTCTTTTAGAGTTTTGACTAAAGAAGAGAATTTTTGACCTTTATGAAGGAGCTTTCCTTTATTAGATGGGTGCAGTAATAGAATGCAGAATGACTTTAAGCATCCACCTTTTTTATCCATCATTAAAAGTTAATTGTCACCTCATACAAGTGCAACTTGATGGGATTTTTAACATACCAAAAATTGGCAACCTGTGATGAGGAAAAGTATGTTCTGTGAGGACTTGAGTTAAAAGAAGGAAAAGAAAAATGAACTTTTATAAATATTAAATAACAGTTAAATGGAAATAAAAGCTTTTAATTTTTGTGGGAGGAGGGTGATAGCAGATCAGTACCTTATATTTAGTTGGAAGCAGAAGGTTTCAGAATGCAGGTTTACTGACGTAAGAGTGGTCATTTGGGTGACTTGGAATTGTTGAGGTTTTTTTTATCCCCTACACACTTGGAAAGATAATATTGCATTCACTGTCTTTGTGCTGGTCTGTGGAATTATTTTCTTAACAGGAGCAATAATTACTTTTCTCATTCTTATTTAAGGAATGGCAATTGGTGGGATGTTCAGCAGGAAATCCATTACCCTGTTTGTAGTCTATGGTGCTTCCCTGGTTGAATTTGAGTCTTGCCCAGGAGGTAGTGATGATGCATTAAGTAGCTGAAACCATCTTTGTGCTGGGTCTTTCATTCAGCTCGGTGATATGACTGTAAACTCCTACACTCTGAACAGATTTTGACCTGTGCTCACGTACCAGTCCTCTTTAGAATTTTGGAGAAAGGATAGTAAAGTGTTGCTTGTTTGCATGAAACCTCCAGGTAATCCTTAACCTTTTACTTTTATTTTAGGTCCAACTCACCTGTCCAGAGCCTCCCTGCCAGCTTCCTAGTTTACAGTAGACTGGTTTGATAACATGAAGTTTATTTAAATTAGCACCCCTTTCTCTGCCATCTGAAGATTGGCTCTAAGACCTGGGAGCCACTAGCCACCCATATTTTGACTCCTCAACTCTTTTAGACTTGGCGTGAGATGACATTCATTCTCTAGTCATTCCTGGCCATAAATTGCTGGTTTCTAAATTTTATTTTTTTTGTTGCTATAATTTTAGGAAATGTTAGTGTGCATAGCTTAAGGACCATGTTTTTAAAAGCCCTTTGTCAGAACACTCGTCATTTGCTTATTGTTTACTGACTAAATAAAACTCAGATTTTTTTAAGATTTCATGATACACAGGACTACATGATTAAGTAAATCATCATCAAGTGGTTTAGTGACAAATCATTTTAGGAAATATGATAAACTCATTTTATCTCACATGAGACAGATAATTTTTGCAAGAAACTCATATCCTCTTTTAGATTTCTTTTTAGGTTATGATTATGAGAAAGATTTGGACTTCTGAGCTAAATAACAAAAATTTACCTTCATAAAACTTGTAGTAATAATAATGTAAGATTTCTTTTGTTAAATATGTCTTATTAATTTAAAATGTATGAATTATTGATCAGATTGGAAAACTGGCCC
The DNA here is from genome assembly GCA_006410875.1 of Neotragus pygmaeus. NCBI lineage: Eukaryota > Metazoa > Chordata > Mammalia > Artiodactyla > Bovidae > Neotragus > Neotragus pygmaeus. The sequence continues at coordinate 219,074 of SJYV01053324.1, forward strand.
TGTAAAACTATACTATTTCATTACAAAATGTGATATAGTTATTATACTTGAAAATTCCTTAATTTCCCCAACCCCTGCTGTATATTCAGAAGGAAAAGTAGTTGTATTGATTTGTTTGTTGAATAACTTTACCCAACCAGTTTCTGTTATGGTCTATTAACATAACTGCACTGCTGGTTTATTTGTTCTGACTTGTGAATAAAGAGTGTTTTAGGTAAACTTCATAATGTTCAAGATAGTTTGAAAGATTAATCAATTCTTACTTCCTTGCTGTAAAGTGTATAAGTGCTATTCAAGTAACAATTACCTGAACAAGCTGTTTTGTATTATGAGATGGTGCTAGAAAAGTATTTGCTCTGACAACATGAAATAAAGCTCAAACATTCTCAACATTTTTAGATGTATACTATAGATATACTATAAATAAATAATATATAAATTTCCTTAGCTAAATTTAGGATGAAGGCATGAATTATAGTTTCCTGTGGAAACTTAAGTTTGAAAGAATTTATGACGATTTTAAAACTTAGTAAATGAATGGTATTGGTGACCGTTCACTACATAGCAGTTCAATGAATGAAATTACTGAACTTTGTCTTATTTGTTGGTGATGTTTGTACCTTACATGACCCAACAGTACCTACTTCAATATTTATCAAGTAAAGAGGCATTGGGCAGTTAGTGGATGAATGACATAAGGCTAAATGCAGAGTTTTGTGGCTAAGATCTGACATGAAACCTATCCCAGTTGGTTTTTGTTTTACATTTGTCCTGCCCTTCAAGAAATGAGGAAAATCTGACATAAATGTTACATATATTTACTACCTACTATACATCAGGCACTCTAATGAATGCTTTCAAATGTCTCATCTCAACAATGGGTTTTTGCAGGTAGATATAGTTTATCCAACCACCCACTTCTCCCCTTCTCCACTTCCCTCACAAGTTTTGCAGCTGAGCCTCCAAGAGGAGGAGTAACTTGCTGGGATGACGCAGGAGGGACCAGCATCTAAGTCCAGAGCCAGTTCCTTTTCCAGTGTCCGGACTTACCCAGGGAATCTTAAGCCTGAACTCTTTAATTTCTGATTCCTGGAAAGATTGCCTGATTTCTTTTTCATGATTTAAATGATATTCTGGATTCAGCCACACTCTCAGAAACCTAGTTAAGTTGGTCTTTTAATATCTACCTGGGAGGCAGCATGGTTTAAAAGTATCATTGTGTAAAGACAAGCCTTGTTTAATACCATCTCAGCCACCTCTTATTTGTGTGAGTTTGGGCTATGTACTTAACCCCTTGGTACTTTGATTTTCTCACCTTTAAAGAAGGAAACTAATAGTTACTTTTTAAAGTTAGTTTGAACATTAAAAGGTAATAACCTATGTAAAGCAGTCAGGTACTTTGCGTATAGATGCTTAGCAGCTATAAATTATAGCCCTTTTTAAAAAGGACACTCTTGGCTCTGTTAGGTGTATTCAATACATTGTGTTTAGTGTGTGTTCATTTTTCTGTTTATATGTATAACATGATCTTATATTTACATACATTTCTGTATGACAACAAAAACTGGAAGACAAATAGCTTTCTCAGGGGTGGGGGGCATCTTATAATGGTGCAGTATTATATATTTAAAGATAAATGATAAAAGGACTAGCACTTATTCAACAAACATTTATTGAACTGCTGCTATGGGCTAGGAGCTCTTCTAGTCTCTGGGACTATGGTAATAATAATAAGATAGCTAAAAAATTGTTGCCTGAATGGAAGGTACCTTCTCATGAGGGAAAACGGACAATAAAACAAGGAAGCTGTCTATGCTAGATGGTAAAAAATGTTATAGGAAAAAGAAAGTGCAGGAAGGAGTGTGGCGTTGCAGTTTTATCAGGTGGCTTGTGATTAGAGAGAGATCAGGAATTGTGCAGGTCCAGGAGGAGTTCGTACAGAGATGGAGAGCGGAGCGCAGTGCTGACCTCAGGAATGCCCGGCTTCTTCCAAAAGCTGAGTGTCTTTTTCTGCACAGTTTGTAGAGTGCCTCTGGCAGTCTTGGAGACATTCCTGCTCAGCATGAAAGGTGGTACAGAAGTTTGTACCTGGTGGCAAGCTTTGGGGAATCTACTATTATGCTTGGAAGGGGAGGCCTAGTACTCTGGATGGCTTTCTCTGTAGTTGGCAGAATTAGGGGCAAATCATGTGCATTCCTTACAGCTAAAGTGCTCACTCATTCTTCTCAAGATTTTCATTGAAATTCCCTGATGAGAGTCGAGTGTGCTGGTAAGACGACCTTTCAGACTGAGAAGAGTGTCTTGAACAAGTGTGCTGTTCTTTTTTTTTTAATAGTTATATATTTATTTATCTATATGGCTGTGCCGGGTCTTAGTTGCGGCATGCGGAATCTTTAGTTTTGGTGTGTGAACTGTTTAGTTGTGGCATGTGGTATCTAGTTCCCTGACTAGGGATTGAACCTGGGCCCCCTGCATCAAGAGTGTGTAGTCTTAGCCACTGGACCACCAGGGTAGTCCAAGTATGCAGTTCTTAACTGCCTTCTATTCCCCCCGACACTGGAAGAGAAGAAGGGTGCATTTAAATTTTAAGGTAATCTATGAATCAAGATAGGGAGAAGTTGACACTAGTATTGAGCTAATACTTTGAAAATATTCTGCCCCCACCACATTCATTTATAGATCTTGTAATTCTTTCCGCATGTGTTTATTGAGCAATTGCTACATTCTGTGAATGTTACCAAGAAGACAAGGATGAGTTGTGTGTGTACAATAGGAAGGGAGAGGAAGTATAGAAATAACCTTCTCATGAGCTGTTAATGCAGTCACACAAGTTGAATAGAGTACAGTGCATACTCAACACCTGTGTGTTGACTTTTGGTTAAAGTGATTAGTAAGTTGAGACATAAAGACAATGGTATGCTGGGTCCCTGGTGGTCTAGAAGTTAGAATTCTGTGTTTTCACCACCATGGGCCCAGGTTCTATCCCTGGTCAGGAAGCTAAGAACCTGCAAGCTGTGTGGTGTGGCCAAAAAAAAAAAAAAAAGGTAAAAGGAAGTCAGATGAGGGAGCCGTAGAATCTGACTCCATTATTGGTCCTCGGACGTTGGGATTTGGACATAGCCCCTGGGTGGTGGGGAGATAATTTGTTTTTGTATTTTTAGCAAGTGATAGAGAATAATTAAATATTTGTCAATAAATATTTGTTGTATGAATAAATTAAGAGGAAAGGACTATCCTGTTGAAGGGAAAACCTAGAGTAAGGGAATGGTAGAGATTGGGGGGCGCAATTTCCCTTTAAGAATGGGAGCTACACTGCAGGGTGATCAGGGGTCAGATTTTAGGAGCGCATAATTGCCAGGCCAGGCAATGGGGGCTCATTGAAGCAGGTTGTGTAGGGTGCACCCTGCACTGGTAGCATCCGAGGGGAAAGGATGGGTGGCAGGAGTATCAGGTGAGGAAACGATCACAGCATCAGAGGCTGGAAGTTAACCGGGAGCTCATCTTGGTTGGCCACAAGGAGGGAAGAGGCATAAATGGAGACAAGTAATATGTTAAAGGCTGAATTGACAGCACACTAAAGTATTCTGTAAGATGGTACAGAAAAACTGAAACAAACTTTTTAGCCAGTCCAGTACTTAATCTGTAGTTCAGTGGAGTGAGTTTGAATGCCTCCCTCCTTTTGCTCTTTTTGAGAAAATGAAAGCATCAAATCAAATGTACTGGGACAAGAGTTGAGCATTATCTAAAGTCATGCTCTCAGGAACCTTATGAAAGCAAAAAAAAAAAAANAGAGAATAAGAATAGATGGAAATAATATTCTAAAAAACCATCATTAGGGTGTTACCCTCCTCTGTATAGTTGAAGATGCGTTAGCACATATGCTTATTTCAGCTAGGAGGAAAGGGGAAAAGGATAAAAAGAGGAAGTTAAACCATTTGTTTTAATGGCATGATTTAGAGATTGTTTACAACTTGACTATTCATGACTCGTTGAACAGAACTTAGTCACATGGTCACATCTAGCTGCAGATAAAGATGAAAAATGTGAATTTTCATCATATGACCATGTGCCCAGCTAAAATTTCTACTCTTACAGAAAATGAAGAAAATTGTTAGAGGAATTTCTTTCACAGTCAACCCTGTTTTTAGTTTTAAGTGTATGTCTTGCATTTTGTTTAATTAAATCCAAAATATATTATTTTTGTGCTGTTTAAGTGGAGTTTTTAAATTTCATTTGGGGATTGTTCATTGTTATTGTATAGAAATATAGTCCTTGTCTATGTCTTACAGCCTTTGGAATTCCTTTATTAATTGTCAAAGCTTTTTTTTTTGGTGTGTAGATTCTTTCACATTTTCATTCTTTTTTTATGTTATTGGCGTATAGTTGCTTTACACTGTTGTGTCAGTTTCTGGTGTTCTTCCCTGGTGGCTCCTGCACGTGTAATGCAGGAGACCTGGGTTCCATCCCTGGGTTGGGAAGAGCCCCTGTAGTAGGGCATGGCAACCCACTCCACTATTCTTGCCTGGAGAATCTCACGGACAGAGGAAGCCTGGTAGGCTACAGTCCATAGTGTCTCAAAAAGTTGGACGCAACTGAAGAGACTGAGCACGCAGATGTAGGCATAGAATAGCTGTGCTGTTGTCTCTGCAGGGAATAATCAGCTTTTGTTGTACAGCAAAGTGAATCAGTCATATGTATACATAAATCCCCTCATTTTTGGATTTTCTTTCCATTTAGGTCACCATAGAGCTTCTAGTAAAGTTCCTTGTACTATCCGTAGGTTCCCATTGTTGTTGTTTAGTTAGGTCGTAACTGATTGTTTTGTAACCCTACGGACTGTAGCCCACAAGGTTCCTTTATCAGTGGGATTTCCCAGGCAAGAATACTGAAATGGGTTGCCATTTCCTACTCCAGGGAGCTTTCTGACCCAGGGATCAAACTCACATCTCCTGCATTGGCAGGAAAATTCTTTACCACTGAGCCACTTGGGAATCCCAGGTTCTCATTAGTTACCTATTTCATACATAGTATTGAATATATGTCAGTTCCGATCTCCCAATTCATCCACCCCTGCCTTCCCCTTGGGATATAGCATTTATTATTGTATAAATACATCACATCTTCTCAATTGTTTCTTCTGTTGATGGATATTTAGGTTTGCTTCCTTGTCCTGGCTATTGTAATTAGTGCTGAGATGAGCACTGGGGTGCATGTATCTTTTTGAATTATGGTTTTCTCCAGGTATATACCAAGGAATAGGATTGCNAAAAAAAAAAAAGTTAAGGTTATTATGTCAACCTTTAGGTAATTTACAACAGAGTTCAATTTTTATATACTATATATATAGTTTTATAGCTCTTTTGAGCCCTTTGTATATTCTGTTCTAAATACATGCACACACCAGGGAAGAAGAGGAAAAATACAGAAATATCCACATAATAGTTACTTATTTGATGCTGCATCTTGAATCAGTAATGTAGTCTAATGATAACGCAGTTGATTTTTTTGTGTGTAGAAATTCTTTATGATCATCAGTTTTATAAAGTGGTTTCCAAGAAAGCATTTCAGGAGGTCTTGTGTTTTCCATTTCAAGAAAAAAGATTTTTGAATAGTAACTTTTTGAATAGTAATGCTATTTGGGTTTTATTTAGTATAATACATTTTTGTTAGGAAAAGCATTGTCAGAAAAATCATAGCAGCTTTTGCCTTCACATCTAGCGTAAGTATATAAGACTGTAATGAGAAACGATATAAAAGTGGAATAAATGTGATCCTTTCCCTCTAGTGTCACTGACATCATTAATACAATTGTATGTTAGGGTGTAAGTCCTGAAAATTGAGAAAACCTAGATCCCAGCCCTCGTTTTTGTGGCGCTAAGTGTGTAACCTATACCAGACACTTTATTTCAGTAGGCCTCCGTTTTCTTTTTCATTAAGGGTTTGGCCTGGCCTGGAATGATCAGGAAGATCCTTTCCAGGGTAACTCCTAGTGACTCTATGACCTGTTAGAGCCACAAGGGGAAGAATTTCCCAGAAACATTCACAGATTGTAATATTTCAAAATTCACATTATTTAGCATTCTTCCTAAGTTCCCGACTTGTATCTTTTTTCATGTAGAGGGCTAAAAGGCCCATGTTTACTTTCATTGCAGAACATTGCCCTTTTCTGAGCAGAGTGCAAGGCCCAGGGAGGATGCCCCTGATACGTAATTGCTGGGTTTGTTTCAGCTGTGGGAGACATTAGTGTGTTAAGGGATTACTCTGGCACTTGGTCTGATCCTCTGCTGATGTCAGAGAAACAGTTGAAATAACTCTTACTGTATCAGAAGTAAATTCTTGAATGGATGATCACAGAAACTGTTATATTCACTCAGGGAACATATATTGAGGTCCTGACATTTGCTTGGCAGGCATAGTATTAAGCCCGGGAATATAAAGTAAGTAAAATAGGAATCCCCCAATACCAGCTTCCACAGTAGTAGAGAAAATGGGCATAACGACTTGGTAAGATAGGTGTTACACCAATATTAGATGGAAAAGCGTGGAACCAGATGACTGTTCTCTCAACCATTGTTAAAAGTAAAATTGTGTTGAAAAACAAAGTCCAAATCCATAAAACCTGAAAAAATTGACAGATAATAGGACTGCCCCCAACTTCTCCTCCTCCAACTTAAAGTTCTTTTTTTTTTTTTTAGTAAGGTGACAAATTCTTTTCTCATTTCTTCTACTTCCCTTGTTCAGGTCTGAAGAACAGGGGCATTTCAGCTAGTCTCAGCAACCATGACAGGATCCAGAGACATATGCAGTCTCTAAGGACACTGCAACTCCAATTATTTAGGGATTTATAGATCAAAGCCATTTTTAGTCATTTTTGCTGAGGTAGCAACGATATCATTTCACCCCACCCTTTCAATGCCATATTGGTTTCATGAGGATAAAACTTCATTTCAGGAGTTTTATTTTGGAGTAACAGAGTGAGCTCTGGTTAGTATGGATCGGCTCAATCTGAGTTGGAACCAATGATGGGTAGTGAAGAGTTTGATTTATTTGGTATTTCGGTGTTGCATTAAAATGAATAACGGGGCTTCCCTGGTGGTCCAGTGGTTAAGAATCCGCCTGCCAGTGCAGGGGACACGGCTCAATCTCTGGTCTGGGAAGATCCCCATGCCTCAGAACAACTAAGCCCATGCTGCCCTGGGGCCTGTGCTCCGCAACAGGAGAAGCCACTGCAGCGAGAAACCCTCACACCTCAATGTAGAGTGGTCCCTGCTCATTGCAGCTGTAGAAGCCCTCACACCGCAATGTCGAGTAGTCTCTGCTCATTGAAGCTGTAGAAACCCACACGCAGCAGCGAAGGCCCGGTGCAGCCATTAAGAAAGAATCTTTTTAAAATAAAATAAAATGCATAATAATTCTCACTGCATTCTGCTGATGGATTTAACCAGTTACCAGTTCTTCTCTGTAATAATAATTGTTCCTGCTTATGGAGGGTAACATTCCAGACAGTGCCATAGGTATTTAAAATCATCTTATTTAACCTTTGCAATAATACCATGAGAGATATATTATTATTTCCCATTTTACCTATGAAGAACCTAAGACTGCAGGTGGTTGAATATCGTACCCATATTTGCTTTCTCTGTATCAGGATTTGAATTCTGGTCATTCTGACTCTAGAGCTTAAGTACGATTTGCCATTTCTTCCCCTGCTCTCATGTACTTGGAGCTGATGTCTAATCCTGGGCTCTTTAATGTGTGGGCTGCAGGGCAGATTCAGTGGATGAGGGTTGTGCCTGTGAGAGCACAGGAGAGAGGAGAAACTTTGGAGCTTAAACAGGAGAGAGGTGCATGTTAGAGTTACAGTGAAGAGACTTCGTTGGTGGCCCAGTGGCTAAGACTCCTCGTTCCCAGTGAGGGGAGTCTGGGTTCGATCCCTGGTCAGGGAGCTAGATCCCCTATACTGCAATTAAGACACAGCCAAATATATAAATAAATAAATATTAAAAAAAAAAAAGTTAAGATGAAAACCAGGAAACAGTAGCCATCAGGAGAACCCGAGACAGTAACTGAAAGATAGTGAGTGCATCAGATAGTGTGAAGTGACAGGCCAGGGGAAGGGGCAAATAAATCAGGCCTTGAGATGTGGCTGCTACTGCCACAACTCCTGCCTGCCTGGTCTCCTCCTGAACAAATCAAAATCTTCAGAGTAGGATCTAAGAATTTGTATTGTTCACAAATCCTGCAGATGATTCTGATAGGCTCAAATGCTAGAGGACGCCTATATGTACACGGAGAGAGGAAAATGGATAAAACCATGAGTGCCGAGTTTGTAGAGGGCTATTCCTTTTCTGAAGCACAGAGCTGAACATCACTGAACAAAACACACTGGTGAGGGACGAGTGATTACAGATTTGGAGTGTTATTCATTCTTAATTTTTAAAACCCTTTCTGGCTATTCGTGGAAAATAAATTGATCTTTTTCTCTCACATTTTCTCTGGATAAAGTGGTTTTGCTTTAAATAGACTGGTATTATTTCACTTAAAAAATATTTATTTATGTTTGGCTGTGCTGGGTCTTCCTTTTTTGTGCTTATCTTTGCATGTAATCTTCCCTTGGTACCTCTTAATTTTCTTGAAAAGAGCTCTAGTCTTTCCCATTCCATTGTTTCCCTCTGTTTCTTTGCATTGCTCACTGAGGAGGGCTTTCTTATCTGTCCTGGCTATTCTTTGTAACTCTGCATTCAAATGGGTATATCTTTCCTTTTCTCCTTTGCCTTTAGCTCCTCTTCTTTTCTCAGCCATTTGTAAGACCTCCTCAGACAACCATTTTGCCTTTTTACAATTCTTTTTCTTGAGGATGGTCTTGATTCCTTCCTCCTGTACAATGTCACAAACTCCGTCCACAGTTCTTCAGGCACTCTGCCTATCAGATCTAATCCCTTGAATCTATTTGTCACTTCCACTGTATAATCGTAGGGGATTTGATTTAGGTCATACCTGAATGGTCTAGTGGTTTTCCATACTTTCTTCAATTTAAATCTAAATTTGGCAATAAGGAGTTCATGATCTGAGCCACAGTTAGCTCCCGGTCTTGTTTTTGCCGACTTTATAGAGCTTCTCCATCTTTGGTTGCAAAGAATATAATTCAGTCTGATTTCAGTGTGACCATCTGGTGATGTCCATGTGTAGAGTCTTCTCTTGTGTTATTGGAAGAGGGTGTTTGCTACGACCAGTGCATTCTCTTGGCAAAACTCTGTTAGCCTTTGCCCTGCTTCATGGTGTACTCCAAGGCCAAATGTGCCTGTTAGTCCAGTGTTTCTTGACTTCCTACTTTAGCATTCCAGTCCCCTATAATGAAGAGGACTTCTTTTTTGAGTGTTAGTTCTAAAAGGTCTTGGAGGTCTTCATAGAATCATTCAACTTCAGCTTCTTCAGCATTACCCATTGGGGCATAGAGTTGGATTACTGTGATATTGAATTGTTTGCCTTGAAAATGAACAGAGATTGTTCATTGTTGTTTTTGAGATTACATCCAAGTACTGCATTTCACTCTTCTGTTGACCATATTCCATTTCTTCTAAGGGATTCCTGCCCTCAGTAGTAGATATAATGGTCATCTGAGTTAAATTCACCCATTTCAGTCCATTTTAGTTCACTGATTTCCTAAAATGTCGATGTTCACTCTTGCTGTCTCCTATTTGACCACTTCCAATTTGCCTTGATTCATGGACCCAACATTCCAGGTTCCTATGCAATATTTTTCTTAGAACATCTGACTTTACTTCCATAACCAGTCACATCCACAACTGGGTGTTGTTTTTGCTTTGGTTCCATCTCTTTATTCTTTCTGGAGTTATTTCTCCACTGATCTCCAGTAGCATATTGGGCATCTACTGACCTGGGGAGTTTATCTTTCAGTGTCATACCTTTTTGCCTTTTCATACTGTTCATGGGGTTCTCAAGGCAAGAATACTGAAGTAGTTTGCCATTCCCTTCTCCAGTGGACCACGTTTTGTCAGACCTCTCCGCCGTGACCCATCCATCTTGGGTGACTCTAAATGGCATGGCTCATAGTTTCTTTGAGCTAGACAAGGCGTGTGATCAGTTTGGTTAGTTTTCTGTGATTGTGGTTTTCATTCTGTCTGCCCTCTGATGGATAAGGATAAGAGGCTTTTGGAAGCTTCTTGATGGGAGAGACTGACTGAAGGGGAAGCTGGGTGGTGTTCTGATGGATGGGGCCATGTTCAGTAAATCTTTAATCCAGTTTTCTGTTGATGGGTTCCTTCCCTGTTGCTTGACCTAAGGCCAAGCTATGATGGAGGTAATTAAGGAACATTTTATGCAAAGACGAGCACAATAAAGGACAAAAATGATATTGACCTAACAGAAACAGAAGATATTAAGAAGAGGTGGCAATACACAGAAGAAATGTACAAAAAAAGATCTTCAACCCAGATAATCACGATGGTGTGATCACTCATCTAGAGCCAGACATCCTGGAATGTGAAAATCAAATGGGTCCTAGGAATTATCACTATGAACAAAGCTATTGGAGGTGATAGAATTCCAAATCCTATTTCAAATCCTAAAAGATAATGCTGTGAAAGTGCTGCACTCAATATGCCAGCAAATTTGGAAAACTCAGCAGTGGCCACAGGACTGGGAAAGGTCAGTTTTCACTCCAATTCCAAAGAAAGGCAATGCCAAAGAATGCTCAAACTACCGCACGATTGTACTCATCTCACACGTTAGCAAAATAATGCTCAAAATTCTCCAAGCCAGGCTTCAACAGTACATGAATCATGAACTTTCAGATGTTCAAGCTGGATTTAGAAAAGGCAGAGGAACCAGAGATCAAATTGCCCACATCCGCTGGATCATCGAAAAAGCCAGAGAGTTCCAGAAAAACATCTACTTGTGCTTTATTGACTATGCCAGAGCCTTTGACTGTGTGGATCACAACAAACTGGAAAATTCTGAAGGAGATGGGAATACCAGACCACCTGACCTGCCTCCTGAGAAATCTGTGTGCAGGTCAAGAAGCCACATTTAGAATTGGACATGGAACAACAGACTGGTTCCAAATCGGGAAAGGGGTACGTTAAAGCTGTATATTGTCACCCTGCTTATTTAACTTATATGCAGAATACATCATGAAAAACGCCGGGCTGGATAAAGCACAAACTGAAATCAAGATTGCCAGGAGAAATATCAATAACCTCAGATACAGATATGACACCACCCTTATGGCATAAAGGAAAGAAGAACTAAAGAGCCTCTTGATGAAAGTAAAAGAGGAGAGTGAAAAAGTTGGCTTAAAACTCACCATTCAGAAAACTAAGATCATGACATCTTGTCCCATCACTTCATTCCAAATAGATGGGGAAAGAATGTAAACAGTGAGAAACTTTATTTGGGGGGGCTCCAAAATCACAGCAGATGGTGACTACAGCCATGAAATTAAAAAGACACTTGTTTCTTGGGAAGAAAATCTATGACCCACCTAGAGACCGCATATTAAAAAGCAGAGACATTACTCTACCAACAAAGGTCTGTCTAGTCAAAGGCATGGTTTACCCACTAGTCATGTATGGATGTGAGAGTTGGACTATAAAGAAAGATGAGCGCTGAAGAATTGATGCTTTTGAACTGTGGTGTTGGAGAAGACTCTTGAGAATCCCTTTGACTGCAAGGAGATCCAACCAGTCAATCCTACAGGAAATCAGTCCTAAATATTTATTGGAAGGACTGATGTTGAAGCTGAAACTCCCAATACTTTGGCCACCTGATATGAAGAAATGACTCATTGGAAAAGACCATGATGCTGGGAAAGATTGAAGGCAGGAGAAGGGGACGACAGAGGATGAGATGGTTGGATGGCATCACTGACGCAATGGACATGAGTTTGATTAAACTCCGGGAATTGGTGATGGACAGTGAATCCTGGCATGCTGCAGTCCCTGGGGTCGCAAACTGAGGGTCTTCCTTACTGCATTTTCTCTAGCTGCGGTAAGTGGAAGNGGCATCACTGACGCAATGGACATGAGTTTGATTAAACTCCGGGAATTGGTGATGGACAGTGAATCCTGGCATGCTGCAGTCCCTGGGGTCGCAAACTGAGGGTCTTCCTTACTGCATTTTCTCTAGCTGCGGTAAGTGGAAGCGTCTCTGTGGTGTGTGGCCTTCTCATTGCAGAGGCTTCTCTTGTAGACCATGGGCTCTCGGGACGTGGGCTTCAGTAGCTGTGGTGCATGGGCTTAGTTGCTCCATGACATGTGGAATCTTCCCAGACTAGAGTTGGAACCCAAGTCTCTTTGATCTCCTGCATTAGGAGGTGGATTCTTGACCACTAGTGCCACCTGGGAAGCCAAAGATGTGATTATTTACTCAGCTTAACTGTTATATATTGTATTTATTCTTTAAATTTTTTATTCTGTTGTTTCATTAATTCTTTAATTCCACAACAGTTATTTTTTAGATTTCTAACAATTGTGGAATATGTTATTTGCTTTGTGTATGTGTGTTTAATGCTGTAGATAAGCAGTGATCGTGAGTGACTCTGGAAGTGTGGTTGTATCTTATGATTTGTAAATGCTTTAAACTTGCTAGCAGTAATTTTTTTTTTTGTCTCTAAAACCTTAAGTGATAAGAAAAGAGATATGGGGGTGGATCTGTGGGAAGACAATCCAGAAGTAATACTGAGTCTGATGATGGGGTTTTCTTGAGGTGTTTTTATCTACAGCAATTCTTATAGGGTCATTTTTTGCCTTTCCATATTGTCTGCTCTCTCTACTACATAAAAAATATTTTTGGCAGGACATAAATCCATGCTGATGATTGAGAATGGTTTTATCTTACCAAAGCAATTCGTCCTTAAAAAAAAAAAAGTTTTTACTTTTCTTCCAGAGTATTTGTTTCTGCTTGACCAACACCTCCTGTTTGAGGATTACGTACTCAATTCCCACCCTTTCTTATCCTCTCTATTTACATGTAGGCTCACAGTTTGAGTAGGAGGGTATGATATTGGTTAAATCACAGGATGGTTTAACCAAACAAAATAGCACAGTTGGGGTAACTTGTCTTGTGCTGGCTTCTTGGTTTAAGGTTTTTGATATACCTCGTTTACAAAGGAATTTGTAGATTTCCAAGAGCAGTCTAGAAAGGAAGAGAAAGAAAGAAAGAAAGTGAAGTTGCTCAGTCGTGTCCGACTCTTTGCAACCCCATGGACTGCACCCTACCAGGCTCCTCTGTCCATGGGATTCTCCAGGCAAGAGTACTGGAGTGAGTTGCCTTTTCCTTCTCCAGGGGATCTTCCTGACCCAGGGATTGAACCCAGGTCTCCAATATTGCAGGCAGACGCTTTAACCTCTGAGCCACCAAAAGAAAAGTGATGTGCAAATGTCAGAATAATTCACGCAAGTTAGGTTTTTCATTAAAGACCCTGGAAAAAACTTGATTGCTTGTTAACTTTTCCAAGAAGAGATTGGCTAAGATCACATTGCCCATATAAGCATGAAAGTCCAACAAAAAATTATTTATCAAAAAGCAGAAATAGAACTAAAAATAATGTGCCATTCATGTTTGCGACACAGCACTCATCTTCCAGAAATACTGTATGCATCTCTAGGTTGGAAAGATGTGAATTAAGGAAGCTGCCAGAAAGGGCATCTGAAATACCGCTGGGATGGAGTGCTATCATTGGAGGAGTCTCTCTTTTTAAATGCTGAAGAATCTCTAGTTTTAGCCTGTGGATTCTTGGATAAAGCCATCGAAGGATTATTCACCCAGATTCTTGTGAATTTGAATGAGTGGTAATGCCTTATAGTCCTACAAATTTCTGGACAAATAGTGCCTCTCACCCCCACCCCCCACTCCTCATTATAGCAAGTAGTAAGTTTTGGAGTTCATCCATCCTCTTGTGAGGCTGATGTCTGGGGAGAAAGTGTTATCCTTCCACAACAAGCTCTTGTCTCTACAGTCAGATAGAGTGAGGGCCCGGGTGGCTCAGGGCCTGCTCAGCTCTGTTGTTCGGTGCTCTGATATTGTATCCCTCTTTCTTGCTATCCTGCCAAGTTCTTCTAAGATATAGGACTTTGTTTTCCATTTTAGAAAATTATTGCTTAACAGAATCCACTCTGTGATTCAGCAGACATTTATTGAACAGGTATATATGCTTTACTGTTATATATAAGAGAGCTCACATTAGATTCATGATTTTTAAGTGTTGTGTATATTTTGTTTATTTTATTTTTTGGATTAGATTCTGTTTTAGATGTTGGCCTTGTGCCAGATCATTTTGCTGAACAAACTTTAAGGGCCCTTCTGTCTGTAGGGGAATATTACTTGTAAGTTCTCTGTGATAAACAGCTTTACAGGTATCTGGTAACTTTCTATAGTTATTCCTTTAGTGAACAGGGCCAGTGGGCTGCCTGTACCACTGGGGCTACTGTGGTTGTGGTGACTTTTCTGATATTTTGAAGAAGTTGCTTTAGGAGTGTGTTTTAAGGCACAGACCGGTCTTAGGTGGTAATCCTACCAGGTCACCCATTTAAATTTCCAGAAAAGGCTCAATTTATATAAAATAACCAATGAAAAACCAATAATTTGTTTTCTTAGCTTTCTGTCTCTCAAATTTTCTACTAAAGTACCTGAAGAGCAGAAGAAAGTAGACTCATTTTCCTGTGAAGTCATGGGTCATAACATAGGCCAAATTGTGCTTCCAGAAAGCTCAGATTTGTTGAAGTTTCCAGAATGCTTGATCTTAAAAATCTATTTGTTTTATATCCTGTTCTATAATATAGGCCTCTTTTTAAAAAAATCGAGAATAAAAAATGACACACAGTGGAATGTGTAGATTTTAAGTATAGAGTTTGGTGAGTATTGACATAAGCAGACAGTAGTATAATCTACATGCCTATCATATCAAGAATATATGTACATGTTCTAACATAGAAGTATTGTTTGAAGTTATTTGCCATCAAGAAATTCATGCCCCCCCCCAACCCCAGCGAAAAAGAAAAAGAAGATTTCATTCCCTAAGACTATCTGCCTTTCAATTTTTAATTTCTGGTTGTTATACTACTCTATATTTTTGGAATGATGGCCATAGACATGGCATGATTATTTGGTTTTGAGAAGTATGGGCTTCATCAAGATGGCTCTGCAAAATGGATAAGCATCTTAATGGATTTTCTTCAGTTAACATGTAGCTAGAGAAGTTGTTTGGTGTCCATTGTTTGCCTAAACACCAAAAAATTTTAACTTCTCTAATTGCAAATGGTTTACTAAGTCAAGCAATAGATCTGTGATCAGGAAATTAAAGATTTGTTCACTTTCATTGTTTTTTTCCGGTAGTCTGTTTTATAATAGGCCTTATTCACGTGTACAGTATGTTAGTTCCTTTAACATTCTTTCCAGATAACACTTGACACCCTGTCCTTTTAGTAGTCACCTTGTAGGAATCTCACTGATGATCCACTCCCAGCCTTTTATTCTCATTTCTTGAATTCTTTCTTGAACATAGCCTGCAACTATAACTGAGTACTTGTACTTTGTTTTTCCTCCAGATTCTTTCAAAGAGCAGATATTAAAGCTCCCTTTCAGTAGAGACCAAGTTCTAATTATTGTAGCTAATGTAGTGGACAATACATTAAGCCCACTGGATTGATTTCAATCATAGGTATTGGTGTTAGGTAATATAGGACATACAATGTTAGATAAGGGATAGATCCTATGCTTAGTAATGTTTAGTAATAATAGGGGAGCTGATGATGGTAACTAATACTTAACAAAGACTTTTATGTGCTTGGTACTATTCTAAGCATAGTGGATATATTTCCTGATTTTATCTGCACAGTCATCATTTAGGCTAATTAATAATGTACCTATTTGCTACATTAAGAAATTGCATGTCAGGTTTCTTAGAAGCAGAGCCTGAGATACAGAGTCTTGTGCAAGTGATTTATTGAGGGAGCACTCAGGAGAAACCTGAGCATGAGCAATGGAGGGAAGCTGGATTGGGTGTGGGGGCAGTGGCCTCAGTGATACTTGGAAATATACATTCTCAGGTTGTGTATTCTCAGGAGCCCTGAACCGGGAACTTGGGGAGCGGGGGAGCCAACCTGTGGTTTAACTAGTCTTCCAGGTGAACCTGACTAAAGTTTGAGAACCACTTGGGTAGAGGATGCTGAAGCTGAAACTCCAATACTTTGGCCACCTGATGCGAAGACTTGACTCATTTGAAAACACCCTGATGCTGGGAAAGATTGAAGGCAGGAGAAGGGGACATCAGAGGATGAGATGGTTGGATGGCATCACCGACTCAATGGACATGAGTTTCAATAAACTCCGGGAGCTGGTGATGGACAGGGAGGCCTGGCATGCTGCAGTCCATGGGGTCGCAAAGAGTCGAACACAACTGAGCAACTGAGCTGAACTGGGCAGGGGAAAAAGCCAGGTAAAGATGTGGATTTTGCTAAAAATGTAGCCTCCTTGAAATCCTTTGTGAAGTTTGGAGTGGGAATGGCACATAGATTTGCCATTGGGAAGGGGACCGTTCAGTCAGGCAGTGGCTGAGGGAGACTGCATTGGGGAACAGACCCTGAGGGAGGGGCATAGTCCCCCAGAATTGCTGGAAAAGGTAGCTCTTAAGCAACGCTGAGCCCTTAGCATTCCACGCTCTCAGCAACTGGGCAGTGGGTCTGCTGGCCTAGAGGGGTCTAAGTTGGGCATCCCAGTGTGCACTACACTGAGGTATAGGGAAGTAACTAGCCTAAATTCCCACAGCTAGTAATGGAAGTTGAACTCAGGTTGTCTGTATCCAGAGTCCATCTTCCTAACCATCAGTTATACTGCCCCCTGTGGTCAGAACAATAATAGAAATAACAACATGGGCATGTATGAACAGAAGACAGTTTAGAGGAGGGCAGTACTTCTGGCTGAGGAAAATGGAAGCCCTCATAAAAGGGGTATTATTTGATTTCACCTTGAAATACAAAAGATCTGGACACGAGAGGCTTTCTAGATAGAAGAAATAGCCTGAGAAAAGGCATGCGTGCCTGCGTGCTAAGTCCCTTCAGTTGTGTCTGATTCTTTGTGACCCTGTGGACTATAGACCACCAAGCTCCTCTGTTCATGGGATTCTCCAGGCAAGCATATTGGAGTGGGTAGCCATGCCCTCCTCCAGGGGATCTTCCTGACCCGAGGATCGAACCCACGTCTTTTACATCTACTGCGTTGGCAGGTGGGTTCTTTATCACTAGCACCATCTGGGAAGCCCTGAGAAAAGGCATAATGGCATGCAAATGTGGGTTTGTGTATGGAAACCTGGTTATTCCATTGGGTTGCAATTTGGCTTATTAAAGAGTTCTGGGAGAAAAGTCATTCCATATTGGTTTGAGGTCACGTCTGTTTTGAAGCCAGGCAAGTGTCATTGAGGGTTTTTAATCTGGGAAGTAACATAGTCAGAACTATATTTTAGAAAGATTAACAGCCTAGTAAAATGGATGAGGGACTTCGCTGGTGATCCAGTGGTTAAGAGCCTGCTTTGCAATCCAGAGAACTTGGGTTCGATCCCTAGTCAGGGAACCAAGGTTCTACGTGCCAAAGGGCAACTAAGTCCATGTGGCACAACTGCTGAGCCAATGCGCTCCAGAGCCCTTGCGCTGCAAAGAAAAAAGCCCGTGTGCAGCAATTAAGACCCAGTGCAGTGACAAAAAGGAAAAAAGAAATACGGGTGAAATAGACATTTCATCGAAGAAGATAGGCGATGGCTACTAAGCTTGTGAAAAATACTCAGCGTTATCAGTTATTAGGGAAAATGCACACTAAAACCACAGTGAGATACCGCTATTCACCTACGAAAATGGCTAAAATTAAAAAGACTGATTGTATCCAGTATAGAGAAACTAGAACTCACATAAACCACAGGTGGGAATGTAGAAATGGTATAACTACTTTGGAGATAGTTTGGCAGTTTCTTAAAAAGTTAAACCTACATTTGCCACTGAGCTAGTCATTTTCCTCTTGCAGTATTTATCCAAGTTAGAGAAGGATAAGTCCATACAAGGATGTGTACCTGAATGTTCATAGTAGATTTATTTGTAATACCCAAAATATCCACCAACAAGTGAATGGTTAAACAAATGATGGTCTGTGCATATAAAGAACTATTATTCAGCAATAAAAAGGAAAGGACCATTGATTTACCCATCAGCATTGGTGAATCTCAAAATAATTATGCTTATTGAAAAACCTAGACCAAAAAGAGTACATACTCTGTGATTCTGCTTACATGAAATTCTAAAAAATGCAAACTAGAGTCATAAAACAGATAAGTAGTTCCTTTACAATGGAGAGAGAAGTAGAGAGAGGGTCTACAAAGGCACAAGAAAAAATTGGGGGTTGGATCATGGATGTGTTCATTATCTTGCGAGTGATGGTTTATAGGCATGTCAAATGTATCACATTGTCCAGTTCAAATATGTGCAATTGATTGTGTGTCAGTCACACCCAAATAAAAAAGGACATACAAAAGAAAAGAGAGAAAGATTAATATGACCACATATATGTAGGGTGAATTTCAGGAGGAGAAGCTGGAAATAAGCAGCAGTGAGTCAAGTCTGGAAGCTGTGAGTATACACAATAAACTGGGACCTGCTCTTGGCTATGGCAGTTAAACTGGAAAAGAAGAAATGGGTAGACAAGCTGCTATAGAAGAAGCAGTCCAGGAGTTAGAGGAGTAAGAGAGAGGAAGCCATGGAAGAAGCTGGCCAAGAGAATGCTGTCTCCCGCCCCCCCACAAATGAATGAAGCTTCCGTGATGGAGGGTGTTGATGGAGGCCGTGCAGCAAAATCACAGTTCAGGTTCAGGAACATGGAATATGGTAAGGGGCAACCATTGTGGAGATGTCAGGCAGGTAGCTGGAAATGTTGAAGTAAAATGCATGAATAGAGGTATAGATTTAGACTTAATTGTAGAGACAATTCGGAGAAGGCAATGGCACCCCACTCCAGTACTCTTGCCTGGAAAATCCCATGGACGGAGGAGCGTGGTANCAAGAGTCTTCTCCAGCACCACAGTTCAAAACCATCAATTCTTCGGTGCTCAGCTTTCTTCACAGTCCAGCTATTTTCCTAGAGAGCACCAATTACTTTTTAATTCACTGTTTGTCGGTTGTCGGGCAGGGCCCTAACATCCAGGCTCCTCCGTCTATGTCATTTGTGTTAACATGCTCCTAGATGTGAGACTCAAGCCAACATGATCCAGTTTATTCAAACTTGTCCTCACTGAGAGGGCCGCTGTTCCCCTATTAACTATGCACATCAACAGTATCTCACCCAAAACCTACTGTAAAGATTTTGGAACAAATAACCCCCTACATGCTAATGGCTCAAATGTGATCAAGGTTTATTATTTTTTGCTTCTATTAAGTATAAAATATGTTCTCCATTAGCAGCCTGCTCTGCTTCAACATGGGGCACGGGGGCCAAGGGTGAGTCTGCCATCAGTCTCACATGGGCTGTATGTAATAACCCAGCACAGGAGAAAGAACAGGGCAAAGCACATCTGGAGGTGTTTGAGGGCCAGGCCTGCAGTGTCACATATCACTTCTGCTCACATTTCTTCAGTCACAAGGCCAGACTGAATCACCAAGAGCCACGGAGGAGGAAGAGGAAATGGGGTTGGTGAATCGTGAACTGGTATCTGCCCCTCTTTGTTCTAGCCCCGAAGCTTAGCTTTATAGTACCTCCCAGCTCCACCCCCTAGAGATGCTAGGGGTCTCTGGCACAGGAACTGGGATAGAATCATGTCTACCCTTTGTCCTCATCCTGGTCTCTGGGGGAATGAATGGATGAATTTCAGCCAAAAGAGTGAAAGTGTAGACACATTTTATGAATCTTGGACCTTTTGATGGTAAGGACAGATGGTGAGGCTCAACAGATGTAGCTGTTAAGGTCATCTTTTGCAAATTGAAAAAGGATTCTTGTCTTTTCTAATTGTATAAAACTAATATGCGCTCATCATACAAATTCAGAAAAATGCTGAAAATAAGTTAAGGAAGGAGATTAAAAACCACTCATAATCCCTTTTCCCAAGAGACGCTAACATTTTTCTTGCTTATATATTCTGATAGAATCTTTATGTGCATGTCATTTAAATTAATTTGTGTCTACAAAACTGAGATCATACCGTATAGTATATGCAGTTTTGCAACTTGCTTTTTTACTTAGCAGGATACATTCTGAATATCTATACATGTACAGAAAAATAGATCTGCATCATAATTTTTNTTATGTGCATGTCATTTAAATTAATTTGTGTCTACAAAACTGAGATCATACCGTATAGTATATGCAGTTTTGCAACTTGCTTTTTTACTTAGCAGGATACATTCTGAATATCTATACATGTACAGAAAAATAGATCTGCATCATAATTTTTGGCTATGTATTATTTAATTGTGTAGACATGAATGAGAATGACTATACAATGAGCTGAAAAGGTATAAACTAGGTGGTCAGTGAGACCAGGGATTATGTCTGTTTTATTTATCAGGTTATTCCCAGGGCAAGGTATGATGTCTTGCTCATAGGGGGTGCTCAATCATATTCTAATTAAGCTGGCCTCAGCAAAGTGGACAGAGCCTCTCAGACCTTCAGTGAGTGATAGTCTCTCAATTGTGTCCAATGTTTTGCAACCCCATGGACTGTTGCTTGCCAGGTTCCTTTCTCCATGGAATTTTCCAGGCAAGAATATTGGAGTGAGCTGCCATTTCCATCTCCATTTCAGACCTTGGTGTGCATACAGATTAAGTGGCTTGCTTATTTGCTTGCTTTGCGTCAGTCATGTCCAACTCTTTGCGACCCTATGGGCTGTAGCCCACCAGGTTCCTCTGTCCTTGGGATTCTCCTGGCAAGAATCCTGGAGTGGGTTGCCATTTCCAACTCCAGGGAATCTTCCCAACCCAGAATCTTCCCAACCCACCCCTCTTGTGTCTCCTTCTTTGGCAGGGGGGCTTTTTTTTTTTTTTTTAACCACTGGCACCATCTGGTATGTGGGAAATCTTGTTAAAACACAGAGTGTCATTCAGAATGTCTAGATGGGCCCTGAGATTCTGCAATCTCACCAAGCTTCCATGTGATGCCCCTGTTGCTATACGTTCAATAGCAAGGATTCAAATTAATGGTTCTCAACTGGGGGTGATTTTGTCACCTGGGCTCACTTGGCAAGATCTATAGACCTTTTGTGTGTGTGTGTGTGTGGTACTAGTGTTAAAGTCATGAAATTAAAAGACACTAACTCATTGGAAGGAAAGTTATGACCAACCTAGACAGCATATTAAAAAGCAGAGACATTACTTTGCCAACAAAGGTCTGTCTAGTCAAGGCTATGGTTTTTCCAGTGGTCATGTATGAATGTGAGAGTTGGACTGCGAAGAAAGCTGAGAACCGAAGAATTGATTCTTTTNGATGTATGGCAAAACCAATACAATATTGTAAAGTAATTAACCTCCAATTTAAATAAATAAATTTATATAAAAAAAGAAAACAAACAAAAAAAGAATTTTTGCATCTATATTCATCAGAAATATTGGCCTGAATTTTCTTTTTTGTAGAATCTGTGTCTGATTTTGGTGTCAGTATATTGTAGGCCTCAGAGAATGAGAGTGAGAGCATTTCCTAATCTTTGATTTCTAGGAATAATTTGCAAAGGGTGGGTACTAATTTTTCTTTAAATATTCAGTTGAATTTCTTCTTGAAGCATATGACCCTGGATTTCTGTTTCTCGGGAATTTTTTGATTACTGGTTCAACTTGATTACTAGTAATTGGTCTGTTCAAATTTTCTTTTTCTTTCACATTCCATCTTGGAAGACTGTGTGTGTCCAGGAATGTATTGTTTTTACAGTCATATTTTTAGGTTCCAGGCATTAGGACTTGAATAACTTTGGGAGCCCTTTTTCAGGCTACCACATTTATTACAGCAGTTCTGGCTATCCATTTTCCTCCCCTCTGGCACTTGCTGTTATCTGTTTGCTTATTTGCCTACTGACTTGAATATCTCAGGTAAGTTAATTTTTCCCACAGTTTACAGCCTATGATGTTGTTCCTCAAAGGATATAGTCTTGGGTACATTCTCAGACATCCTGATGCGGTAGTGGTTTAGCAAGGCTCTTTAGTAGTCTTTTTCTCTAATTTCTATGCTAGACTATTTGCTTCTGTTTGTATTACACCTAGACAATAGACTCCACTAATTGCTGACTGATTTGTTTCAACAGTGCTGCTGCTGCTGCTGCTGCTAAGTCGCTTCAGTCGTGTCCGATTCTATGTGACCCCATAGATGGCAGCCCACCAGGCTCCCACATCCCTGGGATTCTCCAGGCAAGAACACTGGCGTGGGTTGCCATTTCCTTCTCCAATGCATGAAAGTGAAAAGTGAAAGTGAAGTCGCTCAGTCATGTCCAACTCTTAGCGAACCCATGGGCTGCAGCCTACCAGGCTCCTCAGGCCATGGGATTTTCCAGGCAAGAGTACTGGAGTGGGTTACCAGTGCCTTCCCCATTCAACAATGCTATGAAGCCATAATTGTTCCCAGGTCTCATCTAATTAAATCAAGTCTGTTTGCAGAGCCAGCCTTTGAAATTTTTCTTTGAGATCTTCAGGCCAGAGAGGATTTTTCTTAGCTATCCCCTTTTCCTGTACTTTCTGTTAAGATTTTAAGTTGTTGTCTATGAATTAACTTGTTGCTCTCATTGAGTTGCAGCCTTCTCTTAGTTGTTTACCATAAGCATCTCCATTGTTTTCAACAGCACCCTTAAACTTGGGCTTCCCAATGATGGTTTCAAATAAAGTCTTCTCAAAGGGAGACCTCTGTTTTTACAGCTGCTTCTCTCCTTGGCCTAATACCTGAGCCACTGCTCTAGACCTGTAATAAGGGACAGTTGGCCGCTTGTCTCAGAGTGACATTCCTGTGTTATGAGAAGTGTGATGCCTTCTTGGCTTGCCTTTGCCAGCATGCAATCACCACTCTATGAGCTGGGATGAGGGCGAGAGGACCCAGTATCTCAGCCTACCATGCCTGACGTAGAACCTCTGTGCTGTAAGTGAGGTGAGAAGTGGCCATAGACCTGTCAGCTTTTCTTGTTTGTAACACAGTTTCTGTAATACAGACCTGGCGGAGGTAGGAAAGGACGGCAGCCAGCCCCTCTGTGGGAGATTTGATAACTCTATATTGCGAGCTGGAGAGAGAAGGACCTTGTGTTCTTGGTTGTATCCACCTTGAGTAGAACTTCCATCATCTTGAGCTGGGGATGGGGAGTGGGTCATGGTACAATTGCTACAGATTCTTTCTGCTATCATGGAGATTTAGTAGATTTTATGAATAAATGTGTCTCTATTACCCTTTTTATATGCTGTATAACCTAAAGACTATGTCCAAAACTTTAGTTTCTTAAAAATAATTTTCATCTGTTTTAACTGTTTTGTTGGGGAGAGTATCCATAAATCAACTCACAAAGTCATTCTGGAAGGTATAGTCTTTTATTTACATTATTAGCATAAATAGAATAGGATTAGGCAGAATATATTCAAAAGTTAAGCTTTTCTTTGAGATTCATTGGCTTTCACCACTGACAAAGAAAGCTGTCTTCTTGTCTTTAGCCTAAACCTGCCACAAACATAATTCTGCNTCTTTTATTTACATTATTAGCATAAATAGAATAGGATTAGGCAGAATATATTCAAAAGTTAAGCTTTTCTTTGAGATTCATTGGCTTTCACCACTGACAAAGAAAGCTGTCTTCTTGTCTTTAGCCTAAACCTGCCACAAACATAATTCTGCCATGGATCTCCATATTAACACAATCATGTTTTCTGAGAGTATTAATATCGAAAAACAGGAATATCATATCTTTTCTGAAACACTAGTTGTACTTAGAGCTATCATCCATAGTATAATGATTAACAGTCATATCTTCTAAGTTTTGACTCTTCAATAGAAAGCATCATTAGTGTTGGTTTTTATAATATCTAATATTAGTATATCAATGATAGCATAATTATGAGAAGTAGTATACATTTTCACTAATGAAAATAATGGACAAACTATTTAAATACTCTCTGCCTTTACCTCTGACTCAGAACTCGAGAGGAAGATCCACCAGATTCCTCTGCCCGTGGGATTTTCCAGGCAAGAATA
Organism: Neotragus pygmaeus; assembly: GCA_006410875.1. Classification (NCBI taxonomy): domain Eukaryota; kingdom Metazoa; phylum Chordata; class Mammalia; order Artiodactyla; family Bovidae; genus Neotragus; species Neotragus pygmaeus. The sequence goes on from SJYV01053324.1 coordinate 243,272, forward strand.
CTGGACTAGGTTGCCATTTCCTCCTCCAGGGGATCTTTCCGACCCAGGGACTGAACTGGAGTCTCTTAGGTCTCCTGCCTTGGCAGGTGGCTTCTTTACTACTAGCACCACCTGGGAAGCCCACTGACTAGGGAAAGGGAAAAGGCCANGTTGCCATTTCCTCCTCCAGGGGATCTTTCCGACCCAGGGACTGAACTGGAGTCTCTTAGGTCTCCTGCCTTGGCAGGTGGCTTCTTTACTACTAGCACCACCTGGGAAGCCCACTGACTAGGGAAAGGGAAAAGGCCAAACAAGAGGAAGATTTCAGAAGTTCCTGATGTTCTGTCTGCCTGATTTTGCACATATCAGACTATACTGTACCACTCAGACAAAAGAATTGGATAGTCACAGAAATGAGTTGTTATCTAAGCTGCTGGCAGCAAAACACAAAGAACTTGGGGACTGAGCACAGATGAAGTTCCTGAGAAAAGTTGAGCAAGGTGCCAACAATGTCTAATATAGCCACTGTGACATTTACTCCTTGGAGCAGTCCTGCAGGTTTCACTGCTCTTGCTATTATTCAAGTCAAATTCTCCAATGTTCACAATTGTCTTTGAATTTTCCTTGCTTATCCATCCAACTCTCATCTCTTTCTAGCCACGTCTACACATGTCTTCCCCAGCACTATCTGCTTTAATCTTCACACTGCTCTCTCCCTAAGTGATGGATGAAGGACATTTTTTCTCACAAATCGATGTTTCTCTCCTGATCCTGGGTATTTCTTCCCCAAACTTTCCTTCAAATCTCTTACTCTTTGACCCTTGATATTACTTATCTTATTCACCACATTTTCTAGAATCATCTTCACCATCCAGAGGTGGTGGATTGTTTTATTCTCTATCAGCAGAAATGGTCATGTGATCTTAATGACATCAGAAGCTGAGGGACATCTGTGATACCAATGTGTGTGNCATACACACACATCTACACAGAGGTAATCTGTGGAATACTGTGTGCTTTAACTAATTTGAAATGCTTTAATCGTGTACAAATATTTTAGAACTTAAATATTGTGTTCTATTTCTATGGAAATAATAGGTTGAATTATATAGCTTTATAACACCTCTCTTACTAGTTTATTAGTTTCTCAGTTTATTCTCTTGGATATTTTGACTAATGAGTAATAGTTGTGTCACTTTGTGCAGTGTTTTATTTTGCCCATTTTTCTTTCTTTCGTTTTTGCTTTTGGTTAATGCTTGNTTGAATTATATAGCTTTATAACACCTCTCTTACTAGTTTATTAGTTTCTCAGTTTATTCTCTTGGATATTTTGACTAATGAGTAATAGTTGTGTCACTTTGTGCAGTGTTTTATTTTGCCCATTTTTCTTTCTTTCGTTTTTGCTTTTGGTTAATGCATTGGCTAGTGCCTCTGATAATGCTGATTACACATGGTGATAGTGTACATCCTTTTTTTTTTTTTTTAATATCCATTTGTTATTTGGCTGTGCCAGGTCTTAGTTGCAGCCTGTGGGATCTAGCTTCCTGATCTGGGATTGAACTGGGCCCCTTGCATTGAGAGCTTGGAGTCTTAGCCACTGGACCACCAGGAAAGTCCCTGTACATACTTTTTTGATATATATTTACACATTTTAATGCATCTAATATTTGACTACTATGAATACTATTTTTTGTCTACTTCTTCTTGGTCTCTGATTCTGCTGGCTTCTCTTCTTAGATTTTTTTTTAATCCAGATTAAGGAAATTCTCTCCTATTCTTGGCTGAGAAATTATATCATGAGTGTATGGTAAAGTAACTTGTTGACCTGCTCATCTCATTTTCTTCTTTTACTCTCTTAATGTAATGAATCGCATTAATATATTTTTTAATGCCAGTCATCCTTACATTTCTGGGCTAACCTCTATTTGATGTTATTCTTTTCATACACTGTTTTATTCTATTTTTAAATTTTACTGAAGAATTTTACATCTACTTTGAAGTATGATGGAACACTAATTTTTCTTTTCTTTGCTCCTCTTACCTGGTTCTTGAATGGGGTTAAGTGAGCCTCAGCGCCTATAAAACCACCTCAGGCTAGTGCCTTTCTTGAGGATGCAGACCTTTAGCCAATTGCTTTAATTATTTGACTTTGGTTACTGTGTTGTTGGTTTTTCTGCTTGTTCTTTGGTAAGTTTTGATAGTTTATATTTTGTTATAAAGCCATCTATTTCATATAGACTTTAAGGTTTTTTCATGTAAAATTTTTTGTTGTTTGCTTATAATGTTTAATTTTTTCTGTCTCTAGGTTTTCATGTGTGTTTATTAACTTTTGTTCAAATTAAATTTTTTTTGTTCTGTTTTATTTTCTAGTGCTTGTTTTGAAATAATTTCTTTATTTTCAAACTTAATGGTTCTGTAAAATATTGTTTGTTGCACTGTTTTCAATGATTACCATTTTGATGGCATCTCACAGGTTATCTTACATAGTGTAGTCATTGTCCATTTGAAATATGAAAAAAATGCATTTTAATTTGCTGTTTAACTAATACACTACTTTTAGAAACAGAGTTTAAAATTCCTGATTAAATTTTTTTGGCTGTCATTTTATTACCAATTTCTTTTTCTGCATATTCTTTTTTTAGTCTTAAAATTGATCTGTAGTTAATTTACAGTGTGTTAGTTTCAGGTGTATAATCACTTCAAGAAAGTGATTCAGTTATATACACACACAAATACTCTTTTTTTAGATTCTTTTCCATTATAGGTTATTACAAGATACTGAGTATAGTTACCTGTGCTATAGAGTAGGTCCTTGTTTATTTTATATATAGCAGGGTATATATGTTTATCTTAAATTCCTGATTTATTTATTTTATTGATTGATTGATTTCACATCTTGACTGTATTTAGGTTAGTGAATGTGGCCTGCAGGATAACACTGGTTAAGAATTGTTAATTTACCGTTTGATGTCCACTACATGATCAATCTCTGAATATTTCACATCTTCAAAAAGAATGTGATTTCTTTTTATGTAGAGTCCAGAGTGTTACCTATAAAATACCTGTTTAAGTTAATATTATATCTGTTGTATCAAATGATACAATTTGAATGTATCATTCCTATCCTTTATAGCATTATTTATTTTTCTTTTACTTTATCTGTTGTTTTCTGAGAAGAGTATTTTAAAGACTCTCAGTGTGATTGTGATTTGCTAATTTCAGTTATTTAAAATTTTTTCTTTTTATATTTAAAACACTATGTTGTTAAATGTATAAGAACTAGGGACTTATTCTCTTGGAAGGTTATTCTTTTTAGCAATGTAGATATTTTCTTTTTCCCTTTTAATGTTTTTTCTTTAATTTTTTTTGTCTAGTGTCATTATTTCTATATGTACTTTCTCTTTTCATTTGCCTGCTGTATAGTTTCATAACCCTGCTTTTAACACTTCATGTGTCATTTTGTCTTAGGTGTGTCTGTTATGGATGTGTACATAGATTTTTATTTATTAANTTTTGTCTAGTGTCATTGTTTCTATATGTACTTTCTCTTTTCATTTGCCTGCTGTATAGTTTCATAACCCTGCTTTTAACACTTCATGTGTCATTTTGTCTTAGGTGTGTCTGTTATGGATGTGTACATAGATTTTTATTTATTAATTTAGTCTGAGCATATGGTATGTTTATATTTATTGTAACTGGTAATTTCTTTATATTACCCTCTCTTTGTTTCTGTTTTCCAGACTCATTGGAATGATCACATTTGTTTTATTCTTTATTTGCTCTGCTAGTTTGAATAGCATACATTTCTTTCCTACTTTGTGATCATTTTTGTTTATTTCCTTTCAGTTTTATTTGTATATATTTGGTATGTAGCTCTGTGTAAGTTTAAGGTGTACAGCATTTAATGATTTGATTTATATGTACTGTGAAATGTTTACTACAGTAAGTTTGCATGCTAAGTCACTTTAGTCATGGCCAACTCTTTGTGATCCCATGGACTGTAGCCTGCCAAGATCCTCTGTCCGTGGGATTTCCCAGGCAAGAATACTAAAATGGGTTGCCATTCCTTCTCTAGGGCATCTTTCTGACCCAGGGATCGAACTCATGTCTCTTATGTATACCTGCATTGGCAGGTGGGTTCTTTAACACTAGTACAGTTAACACATTAGTTAACTGCATGTCAGTCATCTCATGTAGATTCCCCCACATCACCCCTCCCCTTGCCCAAAGGGGAAAAAAAAAACATTATTTCCTTGTGATGAGAACTTTAAGGTTTACTCTCTTAGCATCTTTCAAATATACCATATAGCAGTGTTAACTAGACATCACGCTGTACATTATATCCCCAGAACTTACAACTGGAAGTCTATCTTTTGATTCTCTTCATTCATTTCCCCCACTGTCACAGTAAATTTTTTAGCACGTGTATTTAAGCATGTTTTTCTTAGAGTGTCTCGAGTTAAAGGTATCTGTTTAATACCTTTTCTATGAACAAAAGAATTTAAGCTTGCTCTTAGTTCCCCCCAATTCTCTGTTTTCAGTCTTTTAGGTTGAGAAAGACAAGTTTCCTCCTCAATTATTATTAAAAGTGGAATGTTAATATCTCTTTCATGGACAAGTCTTTTCTCTTTTATCTGTTAATTTTAGAGATTTTTGCTTTATCCTTGTTAGTAAGAATTTCTCTTCCATGTGTTTCATAAGTTTTTGTTTTTTATTTATCCAAATTGGCACTCAGTGAGTGACTCCATTCAATGTGAAACTATGCGTTTGGAATCAATGTTCATAATCTTCAATTATGTAAAATTCTCTAATACTCTGTTTTCAGATATTGCCTCTCTTTCACTTTTAGTCTCCCCTCTTGGAATTGCTAATAGATAGTGAAAATCAGGTCTGTCCTCTGTCTGAAAACTTTTTCTTTTTTTAACCTTTTATTTCGTTATCCTTTTGCATTCTGAAGAAATCTTTGGCCCAGGTTTGAGCTTACTAACTCATTCTTCAGTGGTATTCTTTTAGTGATGTCCTGCTTTTCATATTCAGCCTTCTATTTCACTAAATACATTTTTCATTTCCAAATTGTCCAGAGTTTCATTTCCAGGATTCAAAGTTCTTTTTGTGTACATCCAGATGATTCTGAAGCACCAGTAAAGTATATGTCTGATACCAGCATATGGCTTCTAGCAAACACACAGGCCTGTTTTCAGATCTTGTTTTCCTACCAGTTAACTGTGTCATGGCTGGTTACTTGATGCCTCTATTTAAGCTTCTATTTTCTGGCAAAATTGTGATTAAAGTATCACTGTGTTATCTTGGTGTGGAGATGAAACTTGTAATAATATTACCTAACTTGTATAGACACTACATGCCAGGAACTGTACTAGGTTATTTTAATCCCAACTGTTATTTTCAACAAACCTAAGAAAATATCCTAAATGTGATAGTTTCATATATCTTATTCCCCTGAAAGCAGCTGATGATGTTGTTCTACTTGTTGAAATTCATTGCCCTAAGCAAATCTTTGATGTCTGGTTCTGTTAGCTTCTCAAACTTAACCAAGTAAACAGTATTTTTAAGAGAGGAATGTTTGGCCTACCTTTGATTGTGTTTTTTGTTCAGAGTAATTTCTTTTTCATCTCCCTTTCAGTGTTTCATCCTACCCCCGTTCAGTGTTTCGTCCCTGTGTGTGCGTGCGTGCATCATTTAATCCAATTGCTAGGATCTGTTTAGTTGAGCTTCCTACCACTGGTGCAGGTTCTTTCCTGTTTGCCATTGACTGTGCAGGGCTTTTGCTCTTTCTGAAAGAATAAGGTATTTATTTTGTGAAGAAATCATTTAGCAACATACTATGAAAGGGTAAATAAAGGTTATGGGAAATTATATCATGCTAGACTAGGAGTCTGAAAATATTACCCAGAAAGTACACTGCCTTCTTTAAGGTACTTAGAATGGTACAGTTATTGCTGAAGCAGAACCACTGTGTGCTGGTGATGACCTCTGAAACTTACTGTTGCCTGAACTTTATGAAATTGCAGTATTCAGCTGGTCCTTTCTTCTCAACCATTCCTACTGAAAGGATTTTTGACACTTGTTTATTTTTTTTAAATAAGAGCAAATAAATTAAAACTCACTTAATACATTGTCTTGAGACAATTAGTGCCCATCAACGGGCTAGTTTACTGAGATTGTTCCTCTTCAAAAAAGCCAAACATCCCTGAAATGGATTGGAGATTTTCATATGTTGACAAGTAAACTCTCAGTGTCTTAACATCCTTTCTTTGTAATCTTCTGATCATTAATATGTTTACAAATTCTTTTTTTTTTAAAGTTAAAATTACCATCAATATGTATAATTATTTCAGTGTTTTAATGACTGAGCTCTGAATGAATAAATGAACAAATGTGTAAACAGAGCAGTTTTTCAGAGTAACATATAAATGATCAGCCATTGAGATAAACGATTATATTTACTGAAGCATGACTAGGAAAGCTAAATTTGGGGGGAAATATAATGATTTATATTAAGAGGCCCATTGTATAGAATATAAAACAACAAAAATTCCTTAAGTGATGTTATTAAATGAGCCACACTGTTAATTCTGAATTCAAAAGAAGTCAGTGCCTTTAATATACTCTCAACATACCAATTCATGTTTTTTTGGTTTATTTTAAAATTTTGAGTAAAAATGCAACTCATATGTATGCTCCATTGCTCTGTAGTGTTTGACTCTTTGTAACCCTATGGATGGATTGTAGCTCTCCAAAGCTCTATCCATGGGATTTCCTAGGGAAGAATATTTGAGTGGGTTGCCATTTCCTCCTCCAGGGAATCTTTCCAACCCAGGGGTTGAACCCACATCTCTTGCACTATAGGCAGATTCTTTACCACTGAGCCACTGGGAAAGCCCATGCAACTCTTATTCTAATTTTCAATATTATTCCAATTTAGTTGTTGAAAGACTGGCCAAATAAAAGCAATTAAAAGATTCTATTCAATCTTATATCCTTATTATAGGAATAAGGTCATATTCACAATAACTAGCCTACATTTGGAGCTGTTTTCAGTGTTTCACAATTTTGTTTCTTTAATAGTGTTCAGTTCAGTTCAGTCGCTCAGTCGTGTTTGACTCCTTGCGACCCCATGAACCACAGCATGCCAGGCCTCCCTGTCCATCACCAACTCCCGGAATCCACCCAAAACCATGTCCGTTGAGTCAATAATGCCATCCAACCATCTTATCCTCTGTTGTTCCCTTCTCCTCTTGCCCTCAATCTTTCCCAGCATCAGGGTCTTTTCAAATGAGTCAGCTCTTTGCATCAGGTGGCCAAAGTATTGGAGTTTAAGCTTCAACATCAGTCCTTCCAATGAACATCCAGGGCTGATCTCCTTTAGAATGGACTGGGTGGATCTCCTTGCAATCCAAGAGACTCTCAAGAGTCTTCTCCAACACCACAGTTTAAAAGCATCAATTCTTCGGCACTCAGCCTTCTTCACAGTCCAACTCTCACATCCATACATGACCACTGGCAAAACCATAGGCTTGACTAGATGGTCCTTTGTTGGCAAAGTAATGTCTCTGCTTTTGAATATGCTATCTAGATTGGTCATAACTTTCCTTCCAAAGAATAAGTGTCTTTTAATTTCATGGCTGCAGTCACCATCTGCACTGATTTTGGAGCCCAGAAAAATAAAAGCTGACACTGTTTCCACTGTTTCTCCATCTATCTGCCATGAAGTGATGGGACTGGATGCCATGATCTTCGTTTTCTGAATCTTGAGCTTTAAGCCAACTTTTTCACTCTCCTCTTTCACTTTCATCAAGAGGCTCTTTAGTTCTTCTTCACTTTCTGCCATAAGGGTGGTGTCATCTGCATATCTGAGGTTATTAATATTTCTCTTGGCAGTCTTGATTCCAGCTTGTTTGCTTCCTCCAGCCTACCGTTTCTCATGATGTACTCTACGTATAAGTTAAATAAGCAGGGTGACAATATACAGCCTTGACAAACTTAATAGTGTACATAGATCAAATCGAAACAACAACAAAAAAGACTCAAATATGTTATTTCTTATGGAGATTAAGAAGCATTCTTCTTGAAGATTTGTTACTCATGTGATGTCTTTGTGTGTAAACTCAAAATTTCTTGAGCTACAAATAATAAATATATTTATGAAAATATTATATAGGCTTTAAAAATGAAGCTATAGGTTTAACATAGTTACAGTTTTATTAACTTTTCAGTAGATTAAAGAGAAAATACACAGTTTTGGTTTTCTGGGACATTTTAAATTTCCTAATGTAAAATCTCTCTCATTTTCTTCATAAATACACTAGCATTTTTTCAGCTTATCTGTCCCCACTTTTGGTTTGGAAAATACATGTGGGTAATAAAAATAAGTTACTAGCTATCATTGATTGAACACTCATTATGATAAGGCAGTATGGTTTCAAGGATATATCACTTATTCTTGCCAAAAACTGGTGGTAGGAATTACAGACATCTCTGTTTTATAAATGAGAAAATTGAGATCTGGAGGGTTAAGTAACTTATCCATGATCACATAGTCCTAATAGAGGACTCCAGATTCAAACCCACCATTCTTTTACTCCCAAGATAACATTATATTAAGTTGTAGTTGAGTATAGGTTATTCCACTCTTCTTTGTAATATAGCATCTTAAGATTGATCTTTCGAGAAATGTGATTTCAAATACGTATGTATCTTTAATAATATCTGTTAAACTTAATACTGCTAAGTCACTTCAGTTGTGTCCGACTCTGTGCGACCCCATAGACGGCAGCCCACCAGGCTTCTCCGTCCCTGGGATTCTCCAGGCAAGAACACTGGAGTGGGTTGCCATTTCCTTCTCCAATGTATGAAAGTGAAAAGTGAAAGTGAAGTCGCTCAGTCGTGTCCAACTCTTCACAACCCCATGGACTGCAGCCCACCAGGCTCCTCCGTCCATGGGATTTTCCAGGCAAGAGTACTGGAGTGGGTTGCCATTGCCTTAATAATCATCTGTTAAAACTGCTCGTTGGAAATTCTGAAGAATAAAGAATCACACCATAAATATTTTGGTTATTCTAACACTTAGCACAATATCACACATAATAATAAGCCTGCAGTAATTATTTGTTGAAATAAAGAAAATTCCTCATTGGGAGCTTAATGAATAAAAATGGGTAGAAAGATATGTGACAGTGTTTAAAAATTCAGTTCTCAAGTCAAGATTATTAATGTGATTCAGAGATGAAAACTGAGTGCTTAAGAATATCTCTTCACAACAATGTAAAGCAACTATACCCTAATAACAAATTAATTTTTAAAAAAAGAATATCTCTTGGCCCCTTGTTCTGGTGTCCTTACGTTTTTCAAAAATACAGTTATTTTTCAGGAAGAATGACTCAAGGCTGTAGAGGGCAGTGTAAACCAACTCAAGTGGACTTCTGGTTAGAGAGGTGCTGTAATAGTTGCTGTGGTTCATATATCCAAATAGGTTTTAACATCCCAACTATCTGACCACTGTTAGAATTATCTCAGACTTAAAAATAGAGAAGGATAAATGAAAAATGTATTATAACCAAAGAATTACATAAATCCACAGAGATGCTGGCAGTTAGACATACAGTTTCTATCCTTAAAAACCAGGACTATTAGCTGTATAATCTAGGCCTAAAAACATTTATGTCTCAATAAATTTGATAAAAGTTTCTTGTAAAGAATTTTCTCTCCTCTTTAGTTGTCTAAATAAACAACTTGAATAAAAAATAGTAACACCCTCAGTTGCCCTCCCTCTTCCTCCCCCCACCACTTTATAAAGACATAGACTATTTAGCTGTGTACCAAATTATGCACTATACTAAATTTTAAAAATATTTAATATCAATTTGGATTTATTTGGCATTCTCTCATTCTGTTGTCAGTATTCCTGAACAGTTTGGTTTTCCAGGGTTTCCTTGATATTGTCACTCTCCTGGTGAATAAGATGTTTGGGATTATATTTTGCAATGAGTGACACAGGGTTTCATTTAGGAAGAGAAATACCCCAAACCTCTTGACTCACAAATATTTCAGTTTTTGACAAAATTACCGCCAGTGTCGCCTGCACTGACCATCTGATGGATATAGATATCTGTATTCTGAACAAATACCATACTGGTTTATGTTAGTTATAATGCTCATTTTTATAGAAATACTGTATCATTTGCCCATTTCTCTTAACTTTCTGGTTTTTGTCTTTAGGTAAATACAATTTCCATGGATGAAAATTTCATAAGTAACAATCATATCTTTAATAACTGCAGACACAGTACTTGGTCATTCATTGTACTGATCTCACTGGGTAATGCTGTCATTTAAATAATTTTAATAGGCATGTAGTCCTTGAGTAACGTAGTATCTCTAAAGTTAATGTAAATGAAAAAGTAAGTTTTCTAAATGTAGAATAATGAATCTTGTATGCCGGAAATAGAGAAGTTCTGACTTCAAGTTTTTCTATTGTACGTTTGACCGTTTAAAATGTGATGAAAGCTAGTAGATGTATAGTTCAGAAAAACCAACTTTATATTTTTAGATCTGATTCATATTTTCATTTGATTTTCAGAATAGCCTATAGTAGGCTCAGGGTTGCCATTGTTATCTTTGTAGATGTGGGGAAACTGAGGCTCAGACAAACTGAGGGATGTGCTGAAGTTGAGGTAGCTGACAAACCATAATGTTTCAGTTGGAATCCAGTCCTGCCTATGTTGTTTGCTTAGAATTAAACGGCTATTTTATGGTTTTGTTGGCTTATACTTACGTGATTTCTTCAGTACATTTAAGAATCAAGTAGTAGTGTTAGTCTGTTACTCAGCTGTGTCTGACTCTTTGTGACCCCATGAACTGGAGCCCACCAGGCTCCTCTGTCCATGGGATTCTCCAGGCAAGAATACTGGAGTGGGTTGCCATTTCCTCCTCCAGGGGATCTTCCTGACCCAGGGATCAAACCCAGGTCTCCTGCATTGCAGGCAGATTCTTTACCATCTGAGCTTCAGGGAAGCCCCAAAGTTATGAATCAAACACTACCCATAATTTGTTGAACTGACTCTTTTAAAAAAACCAAAGGGTATGTTATCTGGAAGTTCTCAGTAGCAGTTTATAATTTCAACTTTATTGGCCTCATTAATTCACTAACTTAAGAGGCAGTTTCTAGTTTTCAGTTTTGCTTTAGTTACAGGTCAACATTCTGAGGTTTGATGTATCTACTTACCTATTTATGCATCTAGTTGTTTTTACCCTCTCAATTTTGTTTTATTATTAGGGTCTTGTGTGTTTGTTTCAAGCTTACCTTATGATTTATTTATTCTCTTAAAGCTCTTTATGGGCTTCCCCTGTGGCTCAGCTGGTAAAGAATTTGCCCACAGTGCGAGAGATCTGGGTTCGATCCCTGGGTTGGGAAGATCCCCTGGCAAAGGGAAAGGCTACCCACTCCAGTATTCTGGCCTGGAGAATTTCATGGATTCTATAGTCCTTGGGATCACAGAGTCAGACATGACTGAGGGACTTTCACTTTTCAAGGCTCTTTATGAACATTAAATCATAAGAAGATATTGATTATTTTACTGTGAAAGGCACGTAAAGTTTGTTGACATAAATCCCATTAATTAAAATACTAAAAAGGATCTCTCTCACACCTGTAGGAAGTAAAGCATTGGGTGGTACTGTTGGTGTGTGTGAAGCACAACATGATTTCACCTAGCAAAACAGTAAATGAACATTTTAAGTTTTTAAAATTTATCAAAACAATATTTTCCAGTGAAAACTAGTAGGAACAGAGGAAGGATTGGTAGATAAAGACGTCCTACTTCTGTCTTCCTAGGAGAGGAATTTGAGGCTCTAGACAAATTACTTAAACTCTGTAAATCTCAGTTTCCTCATCTTTAAAGTGGAATAATAATAGTACATGTTGCAATGACTTTTGAGAGAAATAGTGAGGTAAAAACATATAAATGCTTTCTTGGCATATGGTATTCTCTAAGTAATTGATAGTAATAGCAATAGCACTTATTGCTGCAGTAATCTTCAGTGAAATCAATTCCTGGTGAAAGTTCAGTGGTAGCAAAAGGAGTGGAAGGGAAAGATCAAATGAGTGAAGAATAGATAAGGAAACTCACTGAGGGAAGAGCCGCTGGTATGATGTGGGTGTTGAAGTTTAGGGGGTGCCAGGGTGACTGATCGGTCAAGCATAGAGGCTGTTAAAAGAGATGGTGTTGTCCCTTACCCCAGGAACATAAAATTTCAAAGAAACATCATTAAGACAAAGTGGTAGGTAAAAAAAAGCTCTGGGTAACTTTTGTTTTTATTGAACAAGACTTTTAAATATATTTGTATTTAATATTCACCATTTTAAAATGCTGCTAAATGAAGTGACTTTTGTTATTCTTCTGTCTGAGTAATTCAAGTGTTCAGTACTTATTTGTTGGGCTAGTGAATGGCAAAATTTCTGTCATTGCCTCTGTTTGAAAGACTCGGCTCTTTAAGATAAACAGTATCTAGAAGCATGGCCAGGTACATTCACTGCACTCGGAGAGTAGGGGGAGAGGAGTCAGGAAGCATGTAGGTGGGAAGGTTTCCTGTTTCCAGNTCTATAGTCCTTGGGATCACAGAGTCAGACATGACTGAGGGACTTTCACTTTTCAAGGCTCTTTATGAACATTAAATCATAAGAAGATATTGATTATTTTACTGTGAAAGGCACGTAAAGTTTGTTGACATAAATCCCATTAATTAAAATACTAAAAAGGATCTCTCTCACACCTGTAGGAAGTAAAGCATTGTGTGGTACTGTTGGTGTGTGTGAAGCACAACATGATTTCACCTAGCAAAACAGTAAATGAACATTTTAAGTTTTTAAAATTTATCAAAACAATATTTTCCAGTGAAAACTAGTAGGAACAGAGGAAGGATTGGTAGATAAAGACGTCCTACTTCTGTCTTCCTAGGAGAGGAATTTGAGGCTCTAGACAAATTACTTAAACTCTGTAAATCTCAGTTTCCTCATCTTTAAAGTGGAATAATAATAGTACATGTTGCAATGACTTTTGAGAGAAATAGTGAGGTAAAAACATATAAATGCTTTCTTGGCATATGGTATTCTCTAAGTAATTGATAGTAATAGCAATAGCACTTATTGCTGCAGTAATCTTCAGTGAAATCAATTCCTGGTGAAAGTTCAGTGGTAGCAAAAGGAGTGGAAGGGAAAGATCAAATGAGTGAAGAATAGATAAGGAAACTCACTGAGGGAAGAGCCGCTGGTATGATGTGGGTGTTGAAGTTTAGGGGGTGCCAGGGTGACTGATCGGTCAAGCATAGAGGCTGTTAAAAGAGATGGTGTTGTCCCTTACCCCAGGAACATAAAATTTCAAAGAAACATCATTAAGACAAAGTGGTAGGTAAAAAAAAGCTCTGGGTAACTTTTGTTTTTATTGAACAAGACTTTTAAATATATTTGTATTTAATATTCACCATTTTAAAATGCTGCTAAATGAAGTGACTTTTGTTATTCTTCTGTCTGAGTAATTCAAGTGTTCAGTACTTATTTGTTGGGCTAGTGAATGGCAAAATTTCTGTCATTGCCTCTGTTTGAAAGACTCGGCTCTTTAAGATAAACAGTATCTAGAAGCATGGCCAGGTACATTCACTGCACTCGGAGAGTAGGGGGAGAGGAGTCAGGAAGCATGTAGGTGGGAAGGTTTCCTGTTTCCAGGCAACAGCGAGGAGCTCCAGAGGGAAAGCAACTTGAATATAAATTCATTCAGGAGAGGACATTTTACCACACTGCTTTCTAGCCGGTGGGGACGCAGACTTGATTCTGGAAAAGAGGGTGGGGTTTAAACTTCATTTGTCAACGGGTAAACTTACTGGAAACCGATTTCTCTTCAGGTTTTGTGTGTACCAAAAATATCACGTACAGGTTAGAATTTTAGAGTATTTTGGAAACAGTGGCCGGCTCCTGCGTGTTCGGCTCCTTTCTCCTCCTCCCGGAGCACAGGGACGTTGGGCCGCTTCCTCGCCCCGTCCGTGGGCTGTTGAGAGCAGAGAGGCTCTTGGCCTTGAAGCGGCGCTTTCCCCGCCTGCCTCCATCTGCAGGAAGGAGGGAGAAGCACAGCACCCTCGCTCGCGGGGAGGTGCTTCCTCCTCGGGGCTCCTCCAGAGCAGACGGCGAGAGCCCCTCCTGCGCCTCGGGCCTCGGGCCTCCGGGAGTGCGGGCTGGTCGCGCGGGCTGGTCGCGGCTCCTGGCGCCGTCCTGGCCCCTGAAATGCAGGAGAGGGGAGTGGCTTTGCAAGAGTGGAAGACGCGCCCGCTGGAGGAAGCTACCTGATGGGGTGGGTTAATCTCTAGGCTTTTGAGATACTAAAAAGGGGGGTTTAAATACTGCCCCCCAGCAAAGCTCTCCAGTCTGATGCGGTAACTCTCTGGGCCCTGAAGGACCTTCTAGAGTGTGTGGGTGCGTGTCGGTGTAGGAACCCGTGAGAAACCCGGGGAGGGTTACACACGCGGAAAGAGTTGCCTGTGCAGAATGCATTCTTTTCTCACTTTCACATTGGGTTCCCGCTAGAGCTCTGAGGCGGGCCACTTTCCTTTTAAAATCTGCTTTTCGTTGTTTCATTAGACTACTGAATGTTTAAGAGTTGTATTCAAAACTCTCAGGCAGACGATAGGTGTGATGAAGGGGGCAAGCGCCCTGCAGATCTGCGCTGGCAATTGCCCTCCGCTCCGGCAAGAGGAAGAGAGTAGATGCGGTTGGTCGGGGGTCGGCCTGGAAGAGCCTGGCGTTTTACCCCTCAGTCCAATCCGGAGTCTCCCCGAGTACCTCCAGGGACTGTTAGGTGCCTTCTTACCCCCTAGTTTAGTTTCGGGCCGTAGACAGAGCTGCCCAGATGCTTAAGCAAACACGCAGGATCCAAGCTTTATATTGGCTCCCCTCTCACCATGTGTCTGAGGATGAATCACCCCTTGAAGGGTCTAATCTGTCTCCTTATTGTTCTGTCTGGAAGGGTCACATTATTTAAGTGTAACTCCTGAGAGCCTGGCAGGTCTTTTCAAACAAATGTTGATGGATGCCTTGCAGTCCCTCCCACCCCGACAGATTTCTTTACGCTTCTTTTTACATAGACACTTAACCTGTGTTGAGGGTGCCTCTTTTATGACCAGAGAGAAGAAATTAAAGAAGTTTGGTCCTCATGGTTTATAGTTTGTTCTTGCCCAGCTTGCGCAGCGGCTTTTAGTCAGAAGTCCAGCTGTATCCCTCTTTTTGTACTTGTGTTCTCAGTATCCTGTGGGGACATAGAAAAGGCTTATAGTAAATGATCATTTGACTGTCTTTTTCTATAGAATTTTTTTTAAAGTCTCGTTTTAAGAACATGATTTGGCATGTTCTGGGGGTATTTTTGTTAATTATGTAATATGTATATATTTATAACTGGATTTTTCTTAACCCCAAGTAACTTTGGATTGTATGGGAGAAGCTCATTGTGAATCAATGCTGGAGATTTTAAAAAGCCAATAATCTTTTATGTAAAGTTTGAGTTACTTACGACATTATATAGGTATTTAATTAGGTCTAGTTCATTTTAATCACTTGATATTAAAGAGTTTAATTTCAGATAGATGAAATTATGAAAGATTAATGTAATAAAAGTAGACACTACACATCATACTTTTTAAAAAATAGTTTGGCTTACCAGGCATTTGTGTTAGCTGTTTATCTGATTTTTAAAGACATAGCTTCTGTTGTGCTAGCATTTTAGACAGAAGATAAGTCTTAAATCCGTAAGTTTTTTCCTGTTAATTTTTTCTTTATTATTCTCACTGTTTCCTCCAACATTGTCATCCTTGCTATTTCTTTGAATGTTCAGAATTGTTATCTTATATCATCATGTTCTTAGGGTAATGTGTATTAACAATCTCTTTTATTTTACTGAAGCGTCAAAAGTAAGATTTCCATGTGGGATTCAATTAATAAAGGAACATTATCTTTTGACATCAGTCTCTCTAAATGTTAATTGAATAGTTAAGCATTTACCAAGAATATGACTGATATATAGATATGCCATCAGGGAAAAAAATATTCTGTGGTCTAAAAATATTAAAATGGAGAAAGAAATGGCAACCCACTCCAGTATTGCCTGGAATGGACAGAGGACTTTGGCTGGCTACAGTCCATGGGGTTGAAAAAGAGTTGAACAGGACTTAGTAACTAAACAACAACAACAACAAAATACTAAATAGTATTTTTAATAAGAGATGCTAAATTTCATGGTTTAAGTTTTCTGTAATTATGCAAATAAATGCTTGAATATGGAAAACTTAAAGTCTACCTGATACCTCCTCTGTTCCTAACCTTTTAAATTGTTATTCATAAGTGAATTCTTGAATGAATTTTGCTTAAAGAACAATCTATATTTAACAAGGAGCAAATTTAAATGAAGCTAATTTTTTATAGAAGCTGCTAGTTTTGCCTTAAAATACCTTTAATCATATTTTCACTTATTGAACATTTAGAGAGTGATCACACATTCTGAAGTGTTGGATGGATAAAAGAGAAACTTGGACCTTTCCCCCACATTTAGAAAAGGAATAGTTGTTTCACCATTTATACTGAATCTTTTTTGAGGGTATAGGCCGGATTCCTAAATTTGGGAATTCCCCTTTTGTGAGCCTATGTTTGTGTCCTGCTCCTACCAAGTGTAAAGGGACCATATTTTTTTCATTCTTCTATCTTGTATGGCCTAATAGTTCTTTGTACATACTAGACAGGTAATAATTGTGGAATTAAGCAGAGATTTTTTTAAAAGTAGAGCTGAGGATGGAATGATAGGCCAAATTATAATTAGTGGTTTGCTAATTAGTCTTCTCTGCTGTGGTCATGGGCTGATGTTGTTTAGTTTTTATACTTTGTATGCTTCCTCGGTAACTATTATCCTTGATTTGGCTGTTTCTTTTACTTTCCAAACAGGGATTTAAGATAAGAAAATTTGAATTTGAGTTTTACATAATGAATACAATGGATCAGCCACAGAGCGGAAGTTACAGAATTTATGAATTCTAGTTCTTAATTGGGGCTTCCTTGTTGCCTCAGATGATAAAGATTATGTACTGTGCCCTCTTTACCAGTAGTCTGATATTTTTAGAAAAGAATGATGGTTTATAATTATCATTACTATCATTAAAATAATTTTAAACAGAGTTTAGTTTCTTTTAATTTGTATGCAGTGTTACCACATCTATAGTCACATTTATAAAACATTTTATAATGTTCATTTTAGTATAATATATGCATATATATAAACATATATATCAGTTCACTTCAGTTGCTCAGTCATGTCTGACTTTTTGTGACCCCAAGGACTTCAGCACACCAGGCTTTCCTATCCATCACCAACTCCCAAAGCTTACTCAGACTCATGTCCATTGAGTCAGTGATGCCATCCAACCATCTCATCCTCTATCAACCCCTTCTCCTCCTGCCTTCAATCATTTCTAGCATCAGGGTCTTTTCCAGTGAGTCAGTTCTTCATATCAGGTGACCAAAGTATTGAAGTTTCAGCTTCAGCATCAATCATTCTAATGAATATTCAGGACTGATTTCCTTTAGGATTGACTGGTTGGATCTCCTTGCAGTCCACAGGACTCTCAAGAGCCTTCTCTAACACCACAGTTCAAAAACATCAGTTCTTCAGCCCTCAGCTTGCTTTATGGTCCAACTCTCACATCCATATATCTGGAAAAACCATAGCTTTGAGTAGACGGACCTTTGTTGGTAAAGTAACATCTCTGCTTTTTAATACTGTCTAGGTTGGTCATAACTTTTCTTCCAAGGAGCAAGCATCTTTTAAATTCATGGCTGCAGTACCATATACAGTGATTTTGGAGCCCCCCAAAATAAAGTTTCTGTTTCCATTGTTTCCCCATCTGTTTGCCATGAAGTGATGGGACGGGATGCCATGATCTTAGTTTTCTGAATGGTGAGTTTTATGCCAGCTTTTCACTCTCCTCTTTTTATCAAGGGGCTCTTTAGTTCTTTGCTTTCTGCCATAAGGGTGGTGTCATCTGTATATCTGAGGTTATCAATATTTCTCCCAGCAATCTTGATTCCAGCTTGTGCTTCATCCAGCCCAACATTTTTCATGATGTACTCTGCATATAAGTTAAATAAGCAGGGTGACGATATACAGCCTTGACGTACTCCTTTTCCTATTTGGAATCAGTCTGTTGTTCCATGTCTAATTCTAACTGTGGCTTCTTGACCTGCATACAGATTTCTCAGAGGGCAGGTCAAATGGTCTGGTATTTCCATCTCTTGAAGAATTTTCCAAAGTTTGTTGTGATCCAACAAACAAAGTCAAAAGCTTTGGTGTAGTCAATAATGCAGAAGTAGTTGTTTTTCTGGCACTCTTTTGCTTTTTCTGTGATCCAACAGATGTTGGCAATTTGATATCTGGTTTCTCTGCCTTTCCTAAATCCAACTTGAACATCTGGAAGTTCATGGTTCATGTACCGTTGAAGCCTGGCTTGGAGAATTTTGAGCATTACTTTGCTAGTGTATGAGATGAGTGCAAATGTATGGTAGTTTGAGCATTCTTTGGCATTTTCTTTCTTAGAGATTGGAATGAAAACTGACCTTTTCCAGTTCTGTGGCCACTGCTGAGTTTTCCAGATTTGCTGGCATATTGAGTGCAGCCCTTTCACAGCATCATCTTTTAGGGTTTGAAATATTTGAAATGAACATTCTATAAGTTAATGAAGGTGTATTCTGCTCTTTGCTTCACTAAAAGCACTGTATGTATGTGTTGCTGATCTTTAGAGGATAATCTGTGCTTTTAATATTTTTTTCTGTACCATTTTTCGTATCTCATTCCCTTTCTGACTCTTCTCAAGTCTGTTAGTAGCCTTGTTATGTGGTTTGCTGGTAGATAATAAAGCATATTGCAACAGTGATCAAAATAAAAATCAGGGTGTTGTGAAGTTTAAAGGCCTGCCTTAAATACATAGGACTTGTTGGGTAATAATAAAAACAAATCTTGCTATTCAGAGGGGTTTTAATTTTTTTTTAAGACTTTTAATCTTTTGTATTTTGAATAGTTAAAAGAGACTTTGAAGCAGACTTTCAGATTAACCATGATTTTGCTGTGTTAGCTTTCTTGGTTTAACTCTCAACTTTTAGAAGGGTTGGAAAGGAACTTGTAGATCAGCTATTCACCTGCATTTTATGAATGAAGAAACAGGACAGGAATGATTTACACCTTATCAGCAGCACAGGATCTAGATATTTGTACTAATTAATACTTCTTTTATCTTTTTAAGAATAAACTGAATAATTGAGAGTAATTTTTAAATGTTACTGCAGGTTTAAGAAATATTTATTCTAGTATGTTTATATTCTAGTATGGTTTTCTTCATTATAGCCCAGTTTCTACTGAGCCTGAGAGGATTAATGATTCTGCAAAACAGTGTTTAGTTTTGATTTCTGAAACTTTAAAAAAAAATAGAATTATTTTTGGTAGTTGTTGCCAGTCACTTTAATCTTCAGGATAAGTTGTACTTCAAATTATACGTGATATCTCTAATTGTATTTGTCTGAATTTCAACTAACTTTCCAGTTCAGTTCAGTTCAGTCACTCAGTCATCGCAGAGCGCCAGGCCTCCCTCTCCATCACCATCTCCCGGAGTTCACTCAGACTCACGTTCATTGAGTCCGTGATGCCATCCAGCCATCTCATTCTCTGTCGTCCCCTTCTCCTCCTGCCCCCAATCCTTCCCAGCATCAGTCTTTTCCAATGAGTCAACTCTTTGCATGAGGTGGCCAAAGTACTGGAGTTTCAGCTTTAGCATCATTCCTTCCAAAGAAATCCCAGAGCTGATCTCCTTCAGAATGGACTGGTTGGATCTTGCAGTCCAAGGGACTCTCAAGAGTTTTTATCAAATTATTAAACAGTGCTTTTTTGTTGTTTACCATTTAGAATCAAAATTAATAGTTACCAACTTAATTGGTGAAACTCGTTTCTTCTTCCATCTGTTTCTCCATTCCTTCCTTTAATTGTCCATGTGTAGAAAGCTGGTGCTCGCCACTAGGGATCCCAGCCCCTACCTTACCTTCCAGTGAGGGCGACTAACATTAAATAATTACTTACACAATTACTTTAATTCAAGTAGTCATAAATGTTTAAAAGAATGGGTAAGAAAATTATAGCTGGGTAGCTGACCAAAGCTGCAGAAACAGAGCAGGCTTCTTTGAGGAAGTGATGTTTCAGTTGAAATCCTAAGAATTGTGAGGCTTTTGGGAGACAGAAATGCAGGGGAAGGTTTAGGAACAAAAATGCAGGGGAAGGTTTTGCCCCTAAGAGGGGCAAATGAATGGGTGTCATGAAGCAGTATAGAGGCTGAGGAAACCAGGAGAATGTCAAGTCCGTACCTCAGTTAGAGGAAACAGTAAGGTGTGGAGTAAGCCACTGCTGCATTTAGCAGGTTCAGGCTATGCTGATCTTAAGGAGAGTCAGTTTTGAGAATTGGAGAGGGTGATAGCCATATAGCAGTGGATTGAAAAACAAGTAGAAAGGGAGAAAAAGGTGATAGTTGCTGTTGACAAGTGTTTCGATAAGTGTTACTTGGAAAGGAGGAAGAGAGTAGTGATACCTAGAGATGGAATTGGAAACTGGTTCTTTATGCTAAAAGGAGATACCTTTATTTCCAAGGAGGAAAAAAATAGCTTCTTGAAAGACCAATAGTACATATATGAAAGCAAGTACAATTTAAATATTATTTAATTTTTCATAATTATGTTTATAAGAAGCCTTTCTTTTTTAGCTGGGTGGCTTTTAGCTAACTCACTACCACAAAAATACAATCCTATTTATTTTTTTATAGTTCTTTAATTCCTTTGGATAATATTTTATCGAGGTTTATAATTTTTAGTGACGCTAAATTGGCACGAGGCACTTGAAATAATAAGAGAAATAGTTCCTGAATAGGAAATCTGTGTTTTGTATATTTAAGCCTCTCTGGATAACTAAAAAGTAGATCTATTTTAATTGTTACTAAAACATAATAGGGAGATGCAAGAAAAAAGATATTTATGGTTATATTATGTTTATGTCACTAAAGAGGTCAATAACCCCTAAACTAAGAGGTTCCAGAATCTTTAGATTTTAGTCTGCATTAACTCTTGTTGGTTAGGGTTACACTTTATTTATAATTTTTGGACATTGTTATTAATTAACAATAAAAATCAACTTTCAGATATATTTTTGGACGGTCTTTCATATAGCTTTAATTAAGTGTTCTCATTTTAAGAAACCCCAATGCGAAATCGGAAGTTAATATCAAATAAATAGAGGATAATTATTTGGCCAAGATAATTTATCCACATGGTTATCTTAAATATCTAAGTAAACTTCTGTTTTAAAGAGTATATGTATATTAACTCTTTGTTCATCAGAGAACTATGGCTGATGGGCAGAGGAATATAAAATTTTAATGTTTTAAAAATCAGTAGATTTGAATATTAATCAGAAATGAACTTCAATTAAAGTATTCAGCTTGTTGTGCTTATATATGCCCATGCCATAAATAAACGTGAATTCATTTTTTAAGAGATAACTTTGTGTTTTTTTTAGATCTGGATTTCTTAAACTTAAGTAATGGACATATCATTAGAGGTTAGCTGTTTCTTAATGGGGAAAAATAATTTTTAGTGTTTCATTTAGCTGATAAATACAAAAGAAATAATTTCGGGTGCCCTGATTAGATAACTTATTTATAACTGAGCTTTACTGTTGGATTTTTCTCTTTTGTCACAATATTTGACAAAAATGTTCACTTATAGTGAATGTTGAACCATTAAGACCATGTTCTTTAAACAGGGGTCCACAGACTTGTCTGTAGATTTATTTGTTTTTTGGTCAAGGCTAAGTAAGTTTGAGAAACAATATCCTTGATTGTGATCTGTGCTTACTTTGTCCAGTGATGTAATAAGCAAGTGATTCCACACTGTTGAGGGCTTTGCCATTTTATCTGGCTTTAATTTAAAAATATATTCCACCACTTCAGAATATTTTGAAAACTTAACATTTTTAAAGAGAAAAGAAGGACTTCTGTGCTAAAATTCTGTGCCCCCATTGCAGGGGGCTTTGGCTTGATTTCCCATGTTGGGAAACTAAATTCCACGTGCTACAACTGAGGAGTTTGCATGCCACAGCTAAAAAAAGAGCTCTTGGGCCACAATTAAGAGCCAGGGCAGCAAAATAAGTAAGTGTTTTTTTAAAAAGAGGAATGAAATTAAGTTTGGTAAGCTTTTGAGGGTTTAATCCCATATTGGAATGATAGACGGAACTTCTTGCAGTTCTAGATAACCTAAGCTAGAAATTTCTATTTTCACAATTCCTAAATAATTGGTTAAGATTATGTTATAGAGTTTTTCAATCTTGAATCTATTGTTATTTATTTAAGCCTGCATGGGGACAGTTGCTTGCTTGAGTCAAGGAGGGAGCGTGACTGAGGGAAATGGGCATTGGATAAGAGGATGGAAATAGTAGGGATCAAGCCTTAACTGGTGGTGCCTGCCCCTGTGTTGATTCCTTTTCACCTTCACTGGGCAGGCCAGACAGGTACAGATTTGCAGACTCTAGACTCTTGTCTCTCAGTCTGATTGAGGCAAGCAAAACTTAGAGGCTAAGTGGTTTGGTCACAGTTTGAGGCAGTTGCTGGTTCATCTCTGTCCATTCATCTATCATTCCATCTAGTCATCCATGCTCTTCATTTGCACATGTTAAGTCACTGATCAGTCAAGTATCCTATTGTATGCCAGGCTTTAGGCAAAAGATGGAGTCCATTCCTTCAGTAACTCACAATTTTATAGCAAGTTGGCAGAAAGCCAAGCAGAAATAGTACAGGAATTGCCTTGTTTTCATAATGTATTATCACTGACAAATTAGTTTTTCATTTTTTAACTTGTTGATCATCTGTTCTTCCTCTGAGAGAGAAGCCTTGTCTATTTCATTCCCCTTTCTATCCCAGTGCTCAAGGCAGTACCTGATGCACCCTAGGTGTTAAGTAATTATTGAATAAATTGAATGAATGAATGAATGTTTTAGGCCAGTAATTTGTCCAGTAAGACTGTATGGAGGGGAGGAGACATGAGCCAGATGTTAAAAGGTGGTCAAGCTTTGAGGAGGTGTAAAAGGAGGAAGCAACTGACAGAAGGAACAACATGGTCACAAAATAAGAAAAAGGACCTGGAGCAAAAGATGGGAATGGAAAGGTAGAGAACAGGAAGATCATCAGTAAAGAAGGTAGCCTGGATTGACTAGCCCTTTCATCTAAAAGAGAAGCCAGATAACTTTGTTCAGTTTGCTTAACTCCTCTGTTCCTTAGTTTTCCAGTTCCCCAAAATAAAAAGTTTTAGCCATTAAGAAGATTATGTTCACTTATATTTTTAATAACATGAGGGAATATTTAATGTTATTTTTCCTGAAATATAAGTGAGTAAAAAAGATCAATTAATTTTGGTATACTCATTCAACATACGACTATATAATCTTGAGTTAAACACAAGCACCCAGATGAATATCAGATGTAAGATCCTGAGAGAAGGGAGCAAGCCATAGAAGAATATTCCACTTATATAAAATTCAGAAGCTGGCCAATTTAAACTGTATTGTTTAGCAATACCTGTGCAAGTGCAACCTGTATAAAGAAATGTGTTTGTTTATAATTATTAAAACTTGTCTTAAAAATAAAATACTCCTCAGGAAGGATTTATGGTAAAATCCCCCCTTTCCCTGTCTTCCCATCCACTACCCTGATATCAAGTCTAGTTGATTTCACTTCCCATTGCATCTCTGAAATCAATCCACGGCTCCTCTCTTTATTGCTGCTGCTGCTGCTAAGTCGCTTCAGTCATGTCCGACTCTGTGCGACCCCATGGACGGCAGCCCACCAGGCTCCCCTGTCCCTGGGATTCTCCAGGCAAGAACACTGGAGTGGGTTGCCATTTCCTTCTCCGATGCATGAAAGTGAAAAGGGAAAGTGAAGTCGCTCAGTCGTGTCCGACTCTTAGCGACCGCATGGGCTGCGACCTGCCAGGCTACTCTGCCCATGGGATTTCCCAGGCAAGACCACCACAGTACCTGCCTGCATAATTTAACCAGTTTCTTAACATACATCCCTGCCTTTAGTTTTGCCTCTTTTCTGTCCACTCCTCACTCTTTTGCTGCCAGAGTTGATGTTGTTCAGTTGCTAAGTAGTATCTGACTCTGTGACCCCACGGACTGCAGAATGAAGGCTCCTCTGTCCTTCACTATCTCCTGAAGTTTGCTCAGATCTATGTCTATTAAGTCAGTGATACTGTCTAACCATCTCATCCTCTGCCACCCCCCTTCTCCTGTTGCTTTCTATCTTTCCCATCATCAGGGACTTTTCCAGTGAATTGGCTCTTTGCATCAGGTGGCCAAATTATTAGAGCTTTCAGCTTCAGCATCAGTCCTTTAAATAAATATTCAGGATTGATTTCCTTTAGGATTGACTGGTTTGATCTCCTTGCTGTTCAAGGGACTCTCAAGAAGCTTCTCCAGCACGACAATTTGAAAGCATCAGTTCTTTGACTTTTTGCCTTTTTTATGGCCCAACTCTCACATCCATCCATGACTACTGGAAAAACCATAGTTTTGACTATATCAACCTTTGTCAGCAAAGTGATGTCTTTGCTTTTTAATACACTATCTAGGTTTGTCATAGCTTTTCCAAGGAGCAAGTGTCTTTTAATTTTATGGCTGTAATCACTGTTTGCAGTGATTTTGGAGCCCAAGAAAATAAACTCTGTCAGTGTATCCACGTTTTTTTCCTTTCTACTTGCCACGACATGATGGGACCAGATGTCATTATCTTCATTTTTTTGAATATTCAGTTTTAAGCCAGCCTTTTCAGTCTTTCACCCTCATCAAGATTCTCTTCAGTTCCTCTTCACTTTCTGCCATTAGAGTGATATCATCTGCTTATATCTGAGGTTGTTATTTCTCCCAGCAGTCTTGATTCCAGCTTGTGACTCAATTA
Organism: Neotragus pygmaeus; assembly: GCA_006410875.1. Lineage (NCBI taxonomy): Eukaryota > Metazoa > Chordata > Mammalia > Artiodactyla > Bovidae > Neotragus > Neotragus pygmaeus. Next base: position 268,331 of record SJYV01053324.1, read on the forward strand.
GCGCTGCATTTCACATAATGCAGTTTGCATATAAGTTAAATAAGCAGGGTGACAATGTATAGCCTTGTTGTATTCCTTTCCCAATTTTGAATGAGTCAATTGTTCCATGTCCAGTTTTCTAACTGTTGCTTCTGTCCTGCATACAAGTTTCTCAGGAGGCAGGTAAGGTGGTCTGGTATTCTCATCTCGAAGAATTTTCCATAGTTTGCTGTGATCCACATAGTCAGAGGCTTTATCGTAGTCAGTGAAGCAGAAGTTCCAAAATGCAGATCACTTATTACTCCTACACTGAATTCTTACCATACTTAGAATAAATACACACTCCTTACCATGGCTAAAAAATTCCTGAATGATTTGGCTATTTATCTTTTGTTCTTTTCTCTCCATACCCATTTTCTTTTCCTCTCAGCACTTGCCTTTCTCATGTCTTAGTCTCTGATTGAAATGTAAAGAGTAAAAATTGAACATATAGCATGATATAAAGGCAGAGTCCTTGTTCATATGACAGGCTTTGGGATTATTAAAAAAAACATCTGGGATCAAAAATCAACACTGAGTGATGTGGTGATAAGAAATATTTATTTCAGTTTAAATCATATATAGTCTACTAGTGAACACTAATGAATGTGAGAAATTAAACTAGGTAAAAAATAAGAAATAATGTTTACAAAGAATGTGTGTGACATCAGAGTTAGGACTAATGTGTTACACATACTTACTTCCACTTCTGTCATTTACTCTATCCCAGGAAACTTCTCTTTAGCCTTTTTGATGCATTGCATTTAATGTTCTAGAAATCATTTTATGCTCTTTCTACAATTTCTAGTGCAAACCTGATTATAGTGGGAGACTAAGAAGGAAATATTTTATTTATAATATTTTATTTATTTTATTTTATTTATAATATTATTTGAGCTTATAATTACACTCAATGAATAAATATATTTTGAACANTAGAAATCATTTTATGCTCTTTCTACAATTTCTAGTGCAAACCTGATTATAGTGGGAGACTAAGAAGGAAATATTTTATTTATAATATTTTATTTATTTTATTTTATTTATAATATTATTTGAGCTTATAATTACACTCAATGAATAAATATATTTCGAACAACTGCTATTTTACCATTCTCTTGTTATGTTCTTAGGGAGATAGATAAAAAGTGTGCTTGGTTCCTTACTCTCCAAAATCTCATAAGGGGACTGAGAAAACAAAGCTATTAGAAGAAGCTAGAGAACAATTGAAGTTAAAACAGTTTAATCCTAATTCAGAACTCCAGGTTTTCTGCCTCCTAATTTTATTTCCAGAATGCCTTTTTGATCAAGTTACTTGGTTCTCTAGGAGTGATCTGTTAAAAAAAATAAGAGAAATGACCACTGATTCATACACTCCAGCTGCTTCTAACTCATCAGCTCTGGTTTAAGTGATCAAACGATTCTTGGCACTGTTTCAGGAAGTTCCACCAGAGGAAGCATGGAAGCCTAAGAGGTTTGGTTTTCGAGCTGTGCTCACATAGCAGTTCTTTTTTAAAGTTTTGGGAGTGAAAGTGTGCTCTTCATTTTCTCTGGGAAGGTTATCAAAGAAGATAGTTAAGCTGACTATTGTTCAAGTGCAGAAATATGCCTGTTTGGAGAATTTTGGCCTTTTTAATCACACACACAAAAGGTATGCAGATGTATTGAGAGAAAGGGCAAGATCTAGCAAAGCAAAATTTGTTCAAAAGTGTGACTTTCACAGTTGGCTAGAAATTTTGCATCGTGCTTTGTGAATTTTGATTGGTTCCTTTAGTGCTTTCCAGCATTTCAGGGTGTAATCTGGTCCTTCCATCTTTTCTACAGGTCTTAATCCTTCCTCCCCACCACCCCAGGAATATATGATGTACAAATACTTCAAATAGGAAGTATTTCCTTAAAGTGCATCTTTGTAAACACCTCTGAAAATATTTTCATAAATAACTTCCATGGGACTGGAAAGGTTGTATCAGCTTTAAACTTGAAAATTTTATAAATCGAATAATAAGATATAGGTTCTATATTACAGTTAAACAGGAAGTTATTATGTATGTTCCTATACATGCATCTGTTTTATTTCAGTTTTCTCAATCTTCATCTCTCTTATTTTACCAGTTCCCCATATTTCTTTAAATCATTTTAGAGTTTAATCTTCATCCAGACCACTTCTTATCTACACTGATGAATCCCTCTTGCAGGGAACGCGTCAGGCTTTCTTTCCTATCTGAGAGCTTACTTATCTATTACTTAGTCTATTAGCAAAAGCCAAGCCAGTGGGCTTATGACCAGCACTTGGGGTATGGGACAGATAGTAAGAATTAAGCTATTTCAGAGTGCGAGCTCAGGAATCTCATTCATCAATAACAGCACAGGTTGTGTGTGGTCCACAGCTTTGCATGCCCGAGTATTGCCTGAAACTTAGTTACTGACCTTTTATGACCTTGCCTCCTTAACACAACCCTCAATACCTTCAGCTTCCAGGCATTATCCACTCTTGGGAATCTGCCAATTTCCTAAAGGTTAATGCCATTCCGGATGGATTTTTTTTCCCCCATAGTCATAGGAGAGAATCATAGATTGAGTATAGAATCACATCATTAGCTTTCAAGGTATATTTCCCTTCTCCTTGGTGCTTGTAAGTTCTAAAAGAAGCCTTTTTAAAAACTAGAATGCCTATCTAAAAAGAAAGGGAAAAAAGCACCAAACTTAGGTAACATCCCTCATTTTTCATAGGACAGTGAAAAAAGTTATAAAAAGAATGAAAGAGATCAAAATCAGGGTGGTAGTGCAAGTCCAATAAAAGGGGCTTATTAGAAAAATTGGTTTATGAGGCAGAAACAGCACCTTAAACGGTGTCGGGGGAGTAGGAGGCATTTGAGAAGCATTTGGAATTCCCTGCTCCTCCAAATTTTATTCTGCATTGAACAAATGTATTTGCAAACTTTCCACAATGTGCTAAAAGCACCTGATTTCAAGAAAGAAAACCCAGTTCAAATCTTTCCTTCTTGAGCTTATTTAGCAGACAAGATGCTTGGTCTCTATGGAGTTTAGTGCCTTTAAATAATGTTTACCTCAGTGGTTTTTCTCTTAAGTAGAAATATATTGTAAAATATGCATGCTAAATTTCCATCAGTAGAATTTTGTACATTATAGACCGATCTTAGGTGTCTGTGTAATTCAAAGGGATCTGCTAAATCTTTGACAAATTTTGACTTTTAGATCTCAGAGCCTTTAGAGCTAGAGAGATAGTATAGGATAATAGAAAGATACCTTTTCTCTGGGAAAGTAATCAGACTAAGAACACGAAAGTAAATGATATATGTAATCTGATTTGAGAGGATATGTTTCTACAAAATAGAACTGTTCAACTTCAGCTTCTTCAGTGTTACTGGTCAGGGCATAGATTTGGATTACCATGATATTGAATGGTTTGCCTTGGAAACGGACAGAGATCATTCTGTTGTTTTTGAGACCGCATCCAAGTATTGCATTTCGGAATCTTATGTTGAGCATGATGGCTACCCCATTTCTTCTAAGGGATTCCTGCCACAGTAGTAGATATAATGGTCATCTGAGTTAAATTCACCCATTCCAGTCCATTTCAGTTCACTGGCTCCTAAAATGTCAATGTTCACTCTTGCCATCTCCTGTTTGGCCACTTCCANGGCAAATAGATGGGGAAACAGTGGCTGACTTTATTTTTCTGGGCTCCAAAATCACTGCAGATGGTGATTGCAGCCATGAAATTAAAAGACACTTAGAACTTGGAAGGAAAGTTATGACCAACCTAGACAGCATATTAAAAAGCAAAGACACTATTTTGACAACAAAATTCCATCTAGTCAAGGCTATGGTTTTCCGAGTAGTCATGTATGGATGTGACAGTTGGACTATAAAGCAAGCTGAGTGCCAAAGAATTGATGCTTTTGGACTGTGGTATTGGAGAAGAGTCTTGAGAGTCCCTGGACTGCAGGAAGATCCAACCAATCCATCCTAAAGGAGATCAGTTCTGAGTGTTCATTGGAAGGACTGATGTTGAAGCTGAAACTCTTAATACTTTGGCCAGCTGATGCTAAGAGCTGACTCATTTGAAAAGACCCTGATGCTGGGAAAGATTGGAGGCAGGAGGAGAAGGGGATGACAGAGGATGAGATGGTTGGTTGGCATCACCAACTCAATTGACATGAATTTGCATAAATACTGGGAGTTAGTGATGGACAGGGAGGCCTGTCATGCTGGGGTCCATTTGGTCACAAAGACTGGATGTGACTGGGCGACTGAACTGAACTGATTTCTACAAAATATGATTTACTTATTTTATAAGGAACTAAAAATCAGTCAATGTTTTACCTGTTAGTAATGGTTCACAGTTAAAAGGAGGACACAAATCCCATACATAATAACATTCTTTTTACTTTGAAGGGTGTTAGTATTAATCGAATATTTCCTTGAGGCCAGGGTACTTTACTATAGGTGATTGAAATATTTTTAATAAGATTTCAAGTAGATAAAAGGAGAATATTTGAATGTATGTGGTGAGAAGAATCTTTGGCCTTAAAAATCATTATGGTACAGAAAAATGTTTTTTCAAATTTTTTTGGCATTGTATATATAATTTAATTTTGATTATATGGTAGCTATGACTGTGGCTTTATATTAAAGAGATTAACTCCATCACAAAGTTAATACTCAGCTCAGTATGACTTTGATATTTGGGAGGACTTAGAAACCCATGGACCTGCAAAATGTAATCTATTTACTTTGCTTTTTTTTTTCTTAGTGTTTTGCATTTTAAAAAACTGTTAAGATCACCAGGCGTTTTCTGAGAGAGTACTGATATTTTAAAATATCTTAAAATGATTTTTGGTGTAATAGCTGCCTTAGCGTTGAATAGAATGTTCAGTTTTATTGTTTCTTGAAGTATAATAATCCTAGGAAACCTTAAGGGGAGTTTGAAACATTTAAAGATAGATTTTTGCATACAACCTAAAGTTGTACTTTAAAGTTTATTTATTTTGCTGTATTTACCAGTATGCACGATCTCAGGTTTTATTGACAAGAGGGGTATATGGAATTTTCAGGAGGCCTCCCTCTCCCAAGTAACTTCTCCAAATAGATATGTTTAGATTTATCAAAATAATAATTCGAATTAGGGAATTGCAGGAGTATTATTTGATCATTGATCCTGAGTTCCTTNTCAGGTTTTATTGACAAGAGGGGTATATGGAATTTTCAGGAGGCCTCCCTCTCCCAAGTAACTTCTCCAAATAGATATGTTTAGATTTATCAAAATAATAATTCGAATTAGGGAATTGCAGGAGTATTATTTGATCATTGATCCTGAGTTCCTTCCTATGCAAGGACCTTAAAGGACTAACAATTTCTGTTAATTTGTACCATACAGTTTATGAGAGTGTTTGTGTTTTTTTCAGATTAATTTAGAAAGTTCTCTCAGCATTGTATTTTTCAAAGAAAGGCCTCTATATGGAAAAAATAGAAGCATGATATTTGGGGGAATATTTATTATATGACTATGTTTAACCATAGTTTCACATTTCTTAAAAGCTAATTATTTGAAGTTAGAGACTAACTGGTATTTTGCTAAATCTTTTAACACCCTTTTGGTAGTTCAAGGCATTTGGCCTGTGGCAGTTTTAATAGTTGTTGTCAATTAATCAACCAATATTTTCATCTGACACTGACCTTGTGCTAGGCACTTAGCTGGATATTATGAGATAAACAAAGCCCCTTGAGCTCCTCAATAAATTTTAAGTGATCATGACCCTAAGGCATGCATATCTTTTGTCTTAAAAACTGAATATTGGGCATATTCAGGAAAGTGGTTACTGAAGCGTCAACCCAGGGGTGTTTCCTTTTTATTTCTCCAGCCAGTTGTCAGGGAAGTAATCACTACTCCACTAAATCTGAATCACGTTTGGTGATCCCCGATTATCATCATCTAAAGAGAGAGGTTTTTAGAGTAAGCTTAGTGGCAAAGAAAACCTTGAAGGAGGAGACCAAAAAACTTTCAGCTGATCTTTCAACATTTATGGAGTGCAACACAATGTACTACTAGGTGCTTGGGCTGTAATGATGAGCAAAACGTGGAATTTCTTTTGTGGAATCTCACAGGGTAATGAGGTCTGTCACAGTTGAGAGTCATCAGCACACAGTATTCTAACAGCGGCACACGCAGGAAACACATTCATTGCAGCCTGCCTCTGCTTGAGGCAAATAGGTAAACTGAGATGTCCAGCAATCCCTTTGAGTGAAAAAAAGCAGTTTTTAGATTTAGACGGATGGTATAGAGAAAATAATGTAGATGAAAAACCCAAAATGGTTATCCAAAGGAACTCAGAAATAATATGGCATGAGCATGAAAGCATGATTTGCCACAGGAATAGGATTGTAGTTAGTAGTTGAAAACAACATTTTGTTGGGCTCTGATACTTCCAGAGGTAAATGGTTTTCATTGTGCCTGTTTCAGGTCACCAACGAGAGCTGATTAAATTGATCACATTCCCCCACCCCCACACCCGCTGGATCAGGTCACTTCAGTCTCTCAGTCGTGTCCAACTCTTTGCAACCTCATGGATCTCATAGCACGCCAGGCCTTCTGTCCATCACCAACTCCTGGAGTCCACCCAAACCTATGTCCATTAAATTGGTGATGCCATCCAACCATCTCATCCTCTGTCATCCTTTTCTCCTCCTGCCCTAAATCTTTCCCAGCTTCAGGGTCTTTTCAAATGAGTCAGCTCTTCACATCAGGTGACCAAAGTATTGGAGTTTCAGCTTTAGCATCAGTCCTTCCAGTGAACACTCGGGACTGATCTCCTTTAGGATGGACTGGTTGGATCTCCTTGCAGTCCAAGGGACTCTTAAGAGTCTTCTCCAACACCACAGTTCAAAAGCATCAATTCTTTGGTGCTCAGTTTTCTGTATAGTACAACTCTCACATCCATACAAGACTACTGGAAAAACCATAGCTTTGACTAGACGGACTTTTTTTTGGCAAAGTAATGTCTCTGCTTTTTAATATGCTATCTAGGTTGGTCATAACTTTTCTTCCANGTATAGTACAACTCTCACATCCATATCTGGCTACTGGAAAAACCATAGCCTTGACGAGACGGAACTTTGTAGGTAAAGTAATATCTCTGCTTTTTAATATGTTGTCTAGGTTGGTCATAACTTTCCTTCCAGGTACTAAGCGTCCTTTAATTTCATGGCTGCAGTCACAATATGCAGTGATTTTGGAGCCCCCAAAAATAAAGTCAGCCACTGTTTCCACTTTTTCCCCATCTCTTTGCCATGAAGTGATGGTAATGGATGCCATGATCTTAGTTTTTTGAATGTTGAGCCAAGAAAAAGAAATGCAAAAAAACATAATGGCTGTCTGAGGAGGCCTTGCAGATAGCTGTGAAAAGAGAAGCATTCAGCAAAGGAGAAAAGGGGAGATATACCCATTTGAATGCAGAGTTCCAAAGAATAGCAAGGAGAGATAAGAAAGCCTTCCTCAGTGATCAGTACAAAAAATAGAGGAAAACAATAGAATGGGAAAGACTAGAGATCTCTTCAAGAAAATTAGAGATACCAAGGGAACATTTCATGCAAAGATGGGCTCAGTAAAGGACAGAAATGGTATGGACCTAACGGAAGCAGAAGATATTAAGAAGAGGTGGCAAGAATAC
>SJYV01053324.1:276643-311580 GCA_006410875.1 Neotragus pygmaeus
GGAAAATTCTGAAAGAGATGGGAATACCAGACTACCTGACCTGCCTCTTGAGAAACCTGTATGCAGGTCAGGAAGCAACAGTTGGAATTGGACATGGAACAACAGACTGGTTCCAAATAGGCAAAGGAGTACGTCAGGGTTGTATATTGTTGCCCTGCTTATTTGACTTACATACAGAGTACATCATGAGAAATGCTGGGCTGGATGAAGCACAAGCTGGAATCAGGATCGCCAGGAGAAATATCAGTAACCTCAGATATGCAGATGACACCACTCTTATGGCAGAAAGTGAAGAAGAGCTAAAGAGCCTCTTGATGAAAGTGAAAGATGAGAGTGAAAAAGTTGGCTTAAAGCTCAACATTCAAAAAGCTAAGATCATGGCATCCCTGGATCAGATAGCAATTATTAAATAGATACACAGTAGACCCCAAATTATATTACAGGCCAGGTTTTTGCAGTTCTTTTTAGTATTCCTTTAGGCACCTGATTAAATTTTTAAATGTTTTTCTTGAGCTAAATCCACCCCCCCATCTCCATCCCTCGTCTAATAGCTCAAAATTTTTCATATTTCTTATTTCACGCCTTCATTTTGTTTCTTCATTCTAGTGCACACTATTCTCTTCCAGCAACCAGCTTCAGTTCTTCCCTGAAGGCGCTGACTTCTGTCAGTCTCACTGTGTCAGATTCTCAGCTCTTTATGTCTCATCATTGGGGTGCCTCATAGACCTGAGGCCCTCCAGGCTAACTAAGGAGAAGGTGCGTGATGGGGGTGTTGATGACTATGGTGAAGCTGGGAGTGGTTCTAACGTTACGCTCATTTCTAGAGAGGCAGCGAACAGTGAACGTAGTTCAGAGTGTGAGCCCCTAGTCAGGCTCCTGAGCCTCATTGCAAGCTTTTTCACTTCCTAGATCTGTGAGCCTAGGCAGATTGTCTTACCTCCCTAGGACGGTCTTTCCTGATTTGTAAAACAGGAGTGATAATAATAGTATCCACTGTGCCATAGAATCATTAGGAAAATTAGGTGAATTAAGATGCATCACGTAATGGACTCAAAATATGTCAGTTGTTATTATTAATAAACTCAAGTTTGTTACTGGTGGGGTGCTAAAGATTGCTAAGATGCTGTCCCTCTTAATCCCCACAACAGCCTTATTGGTGCTTGTTAATACCTTTTACAGATGAGGAAATTGAGCTTTAGTAAAGTTAAATAACTTGCCCAGGGTCTGGATTCAACCTCTGATCTGTGCTATTTCAGGACATCTGCTCTTTGGATTAAAACCATGATGTCTATGCGAAACACAGAACAGAGCAGGACTGTCTGCCGCTACAGCTTCTCACTGCAGTTTTTATTGATTTTACCACCAGTTTCAGAGGGGCAAGTACACATACCTGGGAACTTTGTGGGACTGTCTGTCTGCAGAATTGAGTTCTAGGTCTGGCTTTCATTTGTGATCTTGAACAAATCACTTAAATACCTTTGAAGGTCAGTTTTTATAATCAGTAGCCAGGAAATAATAGTAAAATTGCTTAAAGGGTCAAGTGAAACTATGATAATACTAACCACATAATAACTCATGGAACAGAATAAGTTTACCCTCTGGATGTTTTAAATAGAGCAGGTACTATCAGTTAACTTTTTAAAACCTTATTTCCCCTTTGATGCTGTTTGAATTTTATTTGTTACTTTTCAAAGTGTAAGGTTTATTTTGTTCTTCTGGGACTGAACCTACAGTTCTAGGGCACTCAATGGACCAGTAGCTTAGGAACTGAAGTTCTGGACTACCAAGCACCATAATAATAAAAACATTTAGGGAGCATATAATTAATAAAAGCAACATATTTCTGTGTAGTGGTAGTTGGGAGGGTGATGGGTTTGGTAATAAAATGAATGAGGATCATATCTTAAAGATATGTTAGAAAGGAGATTGAGGTATGTTACAATAGCAGATTGAGGTTTTGAACGTATAGAGTCATGTCTTGCTACGCATTACTCAGCCATCCAGCAAGCAGTATCAATGATCCAGAACTCATATGGCCCCTGGAAATAAATGTCGCTAACTTAATGTATGAACTTTGTAGAAGACATCTATCTCTTACTTAAACCATTTTTATTAGAATTAAAAAAAAACAAAACAGATCTAGCTAGCTTTTTTGGCTGATTTCCACAATTAGAATGAAGAGAGGAGGTTCATGCAGGCACTCATAGTGAGAACGCATGTTTTCTTGGTGTGAAAATTTCAACTAAGGCATGTTCACTTCTGTGCACTCATCTCTGTTTTGTGAGATAGTTTAAGAAAGGGGGATTAACTTATTTTTATAGGGGAGAAAGTTGGAGCTCATGGTGTTTTAGAACCTTGACTTAGGGGCTGGCAGATTATGATTCCTGGACCAGGAATTCAACCCACATCCCCCACTTGCTGGCAGAAATGCAAAATGCCAAACAGGAAGAGCAGGAAAAGGTTCAGGGCATTATACGAATTCTTTGCAGAATTGGTGTTAATAATTATCTGGGACACACTAATAAATGGTTAAATTAGGTTGGTGTAGTCTAAGAAGAGGGTCCCTATTTTGAAAAGATTTTCATTTATAGTAGGTTTAAATCAGGAGACAGAACTGTTGTGGTACTCAACGAATATAACCACAGATAACTGGAAGATTAAGTTGTTCCAGCTTGTTTCCTGAGGTTCTAGATTGCTGTTCTTTCTGTTTTATTTATTTATTTTTAAACTGTAATAATAATTGGAAGGTGCTATGAGATGGAAGAAAGGTGCATTATTGTCATCGGTTGTAAATATTAACATTTCTTCATAAAGTTAGCGTAGCCTTTTAAAATATATTTACTTGAGTCAAATACTGTAGCTGTTTACGGCTTCCCTGGTGGCTCAGACAGTAAAGAATCTGCCTGCAATGCAGGAGACCCAGGTTCAATCCCTGAATTGGGAAGATCCCCTGGAGAAGAGAATGGCTATCCACTACAGTATTCTTGCTGGGAAATCCCATGGACAGAGGAACCTGGTGGGCTATAGTCCATGAGGTCACAAAGAGTTGGATATGACTGAGTGTTTAACACTTAAAACTTACCACTATCCATTTGAAACTACTCTGTAGCAGTCAGATTTTAAAGTGTGGTTTTTTTTTTATCCTTGAGGTCTTTATTACTGTACTTTTCCCACTAAATTTTATTCTTACATATTATTACATTAAAAAGTATATTTTTGATCACCCCGTCATATTTCTGGTGACAGAATTTAACTTACTGTGATAATAAGACTTTAGGTAATTTTCAGACTTACTAGTTGTTATTAGTATATAGTTGATCGAAATAACTTGTGAATTACAAATTTTGATAAATAATATTAGAGATAAATGTTATTTACTGGAAATTTATCACTACACTATTGGTGCTTTTCTTGTGGTTAGTTCATTTATCAGCATGTGAATATTACTAATTTCAGAAAAAGTTCAGCATACTTTTCATTCTCTTTAATATATACACTGTGAAATGTTGTTTACATAGATATGTTGATGAGGATGAGAGTATTAATATAGCAGTGTCACTCAGTTCTTTGAACTCCTCCTCAGTTATGTTCAAAACCACTGTGCTCTATCATTTAAAATTGTCTAATGACTTGCCAGCTGACAAGCAAATTAGGCCCTCCTCCAATTTTCTTTCAAGCAAAAAATTGGCACAACCCACCTGAGTTGCAAGAGAAGAGTGATTAGGGCTACACACTTTTTCACTACCAATATTTCTAATTGTCTCCTTAGGTCCTGCTCAGAGGTTGTTTCTTACCACAAGCAGGGCCACAGAGTGACACTGGATTTGAGCAACTGTGTGCCTTGATTTTGTGAAGTGGGAGAAGGGGGATAGGAAAGGAGTGGGAGGGACAGGTGACCCTGCTTTCCAGGGGCATTCTCAGGCAGATCAAGGGCACTTAGAAGGGTTGATCTGGAAATTGATTTATCATCTTTGTGTCTGCATACCTTTCATACCCTTTAGAATGATAGGCACATCTAGGAGTTGCCTATCCTAATTTGAAGACTGTTGTCCTAGTAACCAGTTACATTATGAGCTCTTAATTAAAAAAAAATCTCCCCCTTGGTGTTTGTGTGTGTGCACGCACCCATTGCATGAGCATCCTTTAAACTTAGAACACTGCTGACCAAGGTGAATAGTTTACGCTGTCTAGGATAATGTTAGGGCTTCCCTGGTGGCTCAGAGGTTAAAGCGTCTGCCTCCAATGTCGGAGACCTGGGTTCGATCCCTGGGTCGGGAAGATCGCCTGGAGAAGGAAATGGTAACCCACTCCAGTATTCTTGCCTAGAGAATCCCATGGACAGAGAAGCCTGGTAGGCTACAGTTCATGGGGTCGCAAAGAGTCGGACACAACTGAGTGACTTCATTCACTAAGAGGATAATGTTAAAAGTCTTATTAATTGCTTCTAAGCATCTGTTTATAAATGAAGTTTATAAATTGTCCTTTACCGAACATGAATTTTCAGTCCTCATTCTCAACAAATTCTCCAGGTTGGGATTAACAGTCAAATTGCCTGTAACTTTTCCCCCCTATACATCTTTTTGCTAATCCTATTCATATTTACTCACACATTGGCAAAGCATATTTTAAACAGCTCAGTATAAGAAATTAGGTGCAGTTTTGAGTAAACAAGAAACAATTGGCGACAGATTACTTTTTGGCCCCGATTTGTTTTTTTTGCTTCTCAATTCATAAAATTACTACATGAGACTTCAGATGTTATTTATATTAGCTCTTTCCCTTTACAGAAAATGAAACCAGAGAGATTAAACCAATTGTTGAAGGTCATTGAGGTGGTATTAGAATAGGAGAACCTGTGTCTCCTAATTCCCATTACTATACCCTTTGCTATATCATACCTTCTGCTGCCTTTTGCAAAATTGCATTCCTTACCTCCATCCTATTTAATATTATTTCTCCTGGGGACTGATTAGCTTTTATCGACCCAGCATTATTATTATTATTTTTTAGACAGAAAGGCATTTACTTTTTCATTGAAGACTTTTATCAAAATTAAAATACCCTTATCCCCTGGCAAATACTTTCTGCTGCACAGTAGGACACAACTACTGAGCCTGGGGCCCCACAGGCCCAGGGCAGGGTCACGGGGTTGTCTGGGGGAGGGAGGGGATGCTAACAGGTCAGAGTAGAGGTGGATTGGCAGAGCAGGGCTGGTGGGAGGTGGGAAGCTTACATCATTTCCCTGCAACTGGGCTCTGGCGAGGCTGTAAGGCCTCACTTTCCCCTGTGTAATAGTTTACCAGATTGCCAGAGATTCATAAAAGAAAGAAAAGGTATGGCAGGGCCGATGCTCACCCTGTTCATAAATCCGTGCTATAAGATGAAACTGTCAATAAGTAACTAGAAGCAGCCAGGACTGTCTGTGCTTTGCTCTCCCCCAGCTCAGTTCCCTTCTGCTCCGCCCCATCCCTGCTCTCTCTGCTGCTCAGATCAGCTTCCTGCTTCTCATGAAGGCTGTTCTCCTGTAAAGCTGGTCAGCTTTCACTGAAAGCATTATATTCATAAGTCTGAGTCAGGTTTTGTGGAAGTATTGTGGGTTTGGTTTTCTTTGGGGGATGGAGAGGGAGGGAAGAATTTTTTTTTAAAAAAGGAAGGGGCAGGCTGAAAAAGCAAAATCATCATGAATTTTGTTGTCACATCGTGCCGGTGTTATAACCAGCTCTGTAGACTGCCGCACTGAAAACATTTCTGTGAGAGGTATGTGCTTGAAAAATGGAAAGGTGACTCTTAGCTGTGGAGCAGACTGTCCGCCCAGCAGCTGCTCGGATGGCTGTAAGGTCGTAATTCTTTCTAGTGTTTTGATGCAGAAAGGGCAGTCGTTACTTGAAACGTGGTATAGTTAGCCAGCTATTGGTAAAATGTTAACTGTATGCTTGGTCCCCACACCAAGGCTCCTGAAATTGTCCTGTAGCTTGAATCCATCTAGCCAAATCCACGGCATTATTCCAGGCTCTTTTGGTGGTGGTTGTAAACAAAGTGATGATCTTTAATATTCTCTCATTATTTAGAAACTTCCTGACAAAGATTAATGAAAGAGACTTGGAGTAGCATAGATGAAGCTTCGGATTCATTTGGAACTTTTTGCATTGACAAATGGCAAAAGTAAAAGGAAATGGTTGGTGATTTACTGTCTTAATCTAAAGTGAAAGTTTGAAAGTTTAGAGGGTATGGTATGTCTAGGTGGAAAAGCCTGGAGGGGTCACTAAAATTTAGACATGTAACCCCACCCACTACAAGTGATTGCCTGACCAGTAAGTATTAAGACCAGAAGGCTCTGGATGTATCTTTTTCGAAGGAGATTAGGAAATATGTATAAATGCCTTTATTCAGTGGTCAGAAGAATAGGATTAAGAATAAAAATATAACCAACACTAAAGGAAATGTGGAGGACTGTATATTGGTTACAAAAAATCCAGGCTATTATGTTATAAAATATTTTGGAAAAATATTTAAGGTAGGAAAATAGAATATTTTATCATGTACATCAGATAAGCTACTAGTGACAGAATCCATTCAAACTACAAAGGAGATCCTGCTTGATATTAAGAATTATTTTGTCATGGAAGAAACTTGAAAATTCTTGAATGTTAGCTAATTTCAAATTTATTTTACAAAGTTTTGGAATTGTTTAAATTTATCGACATAGAAACGTGCCAGTACTATTATTCTTCTCCACAAAGATGGTAATACTTAAATCACTGAAGGCAGTTATTCATGAATAGAAAAGACTAGCTATTATAATGCAACCTAAATTCTTCTCTTTAAGAGACTGTGCCATTTAAACTTGATTTCTTCTCAAATATTTGCAAAGAGAGCTAATCTTCATGATCATATGGGATGATGTTAATAAGGTAAACCTAATACAGGCTTCTGAGAAGGAATTCCTTCTGCACTATACCACACGCAGACAGGTGGCCACCCTGACTGTATTTACTCTTGGTCATTCTCAAGTGTAGCTTCAGGTTAGAAACCCCTAGAGAGCTGTAAATAGCTCCCATTGCCCAGGCCCAACCCCCGGGGATTCTGCTTTAATTGGTTGGGGGTGGGGCCTGGGCATTGATAGATTTGAAGCTGGTCCCAGGTGTTTTCTGATGTGTAGTCAGTTGACAACAGTTGTATTACCTGACTGTCCCCAATGCTAGAGCAGCCCATTCTGTTTTGGGTACTGTTTGTATGACACTCGGTCTGCTTTGCTGTGTGTTCTGTTAGGTCTGAACTTTGTCTGTAGCAGCTCATCAGATATTTAATATCTCTCCCCCAAGGCTTAGCTTTTCCAAGAGAAATAGTCTTAGTTTTTTCAGTCTCAGGGGCTTTTTTTTTTTTTTTTCCTAGGCCCTTTCCCATTCTGGCTGCTCCCTGTCATGGAATTGCGTTTGTTTTGTATCACTCCTGAATAGGGGTGTCCTGGGGACAGAGCCCACCATTCTAGAAGTGTGGTGCCCAGCTCAGGATACAGAGAATACAGTAAAGCTGTAGCTCTCTTGTTCTGGACATTACACTTCTGTTGGTGGTGGATAAGCTTATGTTAGTGTTTTTGGCAGTCACAAAGCACTGTTGACTCATGTTGAGCTTGAAGTCAGCTCAAGCTTCTTTTTCATGTGAACTGTACTTAAGTCAGGCTTCTTCTCCTCCATGCATAATACTTTTTTTTTTCCTGCTGTAGTACCAGGGTTTACATTTATACTTTGGAAACATAAGAAGAAAACCCAATGAATCAGTTCTTCCATACAGGGAAAGGGGTATATTTGAACTTGATGCCAGAAGTATATGCACATAGCAGTGATTTTAAAGAGTGATTTAGACCATTCATTTGAATCCACAGTTAAATTTAATCTTCTTAATTCAGTCCATCTTTCCATCATTTCTTCTGAGTCACTACTCAGTGTTTGCTGTTCAAAGTTAGGATCCATTTGACTGTGCAACCTGTCTTAATGTTTGTATTCAACACTTGGTCAAATGCGTTTCCAAAATCAAAATACATGGGGGCATTCTCCTGAACTGTTTGTGTATATCTTTATTTTAAAAGGAAATGTGTTGAATTTGTCACGGCTTTCTTGTTTAATGACAGAAATGGAAGAAGATATTTTGCAGATGAGCAGGTGATTTGTCCAAGATCCCAGTTTGCCACATTCAAGGCTAGAACCCAGATCCAGCTCTCTTGGTGTTCACTCCAGTGCTCTATGGATCAAACCACAAGTACTGATGCCACTTGTCATTTAGGATAAGAATTCAAAGAAAACGGAAAGGAAATAAAGCCTCCATGGACACTTCACTGTCTCTTTTGGGATATTTAATATTGAATCCCATAACATATAGTGCAGTCAACTCTTGCTTTGTTATTCATTTAGTGTTCTGCCCAAAGCAATAAAAGAGGAATAAAATGACTAGCCAGCGTTCTAAATGAACTGCAGAGAATAGGATTCTCAGGAGTTTGGGCACGCTAACTCCCCTTGGAAAGTTTTTTCACCACCCATATTTATACACAGTGGATCGTGGCAGAGTAGTGTCACATTGTTCATACTGAGTCACAGTGTGGGGAATAGTAAACGAAAGGCATATGTAGCTTGACTCTTAATTTTGCAGATGAAGAAACTGAGACCCAGACACCAACCACTGTAGCCAGAGTGCTTAGCAGCATACTTAGTACATAGTATGTACTTAGTAAATACCCGGGTATGGCTCAGCTTTCTTCAGTGTCATTTTCTTCTCCACATAGGAATTGGATTTTTCCCTTTCAGCTCCCCAGCTTTGCCCTAGGGCATTTATTTCCTTAGAACTATTGAAATGGAACAGATTTTTCAAGAATACCTATTACTTTAGAAAAGCTCCAATGATAGAGTAAAAGCTCGGATAACCAGGTTTATTTTTCCTGGTTTTTGACTTTTAGGAAAATAAGCCTCTTTCCTCCCCTTGAAAAATTGATTTTTAAAAATTGAGTTTTTTAAAAAAAGAGGAACTCTCAAGGAATGAATAGCCTAGGGCCAGTCTGTATACCTTTAGCCTGAATGTGCGCATCTTCATTAGGATCCAATGAAAACTGATGCTCACAACAAGGCTGACCCTACTGTATGATAAGACCTGCAGTCACCGGTGATTTAATTATGTTCACTATATTGTACTTCCTAAAGCAAGAAAGTATTCCTTAATACATTTTAGGAAGGTTTGCAATAGCAGTAGTTGAAACAAAAAGGCCTTACAAGTAAATTTAGTCAATCAGACCAAGCTACTCCTCCAGCCTTTTGGTTATTATAGATTTGATTGTATGTCCTCCTTCGCAGTTTGGAAACACCCAGCTTTATTCACCTGAGGCTGGCAAAAGATGAGCAGTAAAACCCTGGATGGGGAAGGAAATGGCAACCCACTCCAGCACTCTTGCCTGGAGAATCCCATGGACAGAGGAGCCTGGCAGGCTGCACTCTGTAGGGTCGCAAGAGTCGGACACAACTTAGCAACTAAACCACCACCACTGAAACCCTTGGGAAGCTGCACTTTTACAGTACCGCTGGCTTCTTTTGCAAACCCACTCAGTGGTCCCAAGCTCCTATTTTGTAGGTATATTTTACATCAGTTAATAATGGCTGTATTTTTACATGGCTATTCTTCTCTCATAGTCTGAAATCCATTCTCATGACCCATTCTTTATTTTTGTGCTTCACAATGCTGCTTGTAACTAGGTGTTTTAAGAGGAAATAAGGATGTAAATGTGTAAAGAACTATATATGAACTGTGCAGAAGCACCGTTGAAAGCTGTAATATGACAAATAGATGAAGGTATGTTACTAGTGGAGTTAGTTAATTCTTGAGTAGTACTCCATGCAAAGTGTCCATGTGCAGTTTTATATCAACATGGGATATTGGAGGAAAAAAAAACTCAACATGAAATTGAGAAATACAGATTCAATACTTCCTGTCATAGAATTTTAAAATGTAAAGATCTAAACCCTAACCTTTCTAAATTACTATTCAGAAACTGTTTATAGACATATTTTCTAAAGCTTCATACAGATTTCTTTTTACATGGCATAACCCAATGGTTATTTTGCTTTGTTTTTTCCTTTGTTGTTGATTTTATCATTATTAAAATGAGACCAAAGTCAAGCTTAGCAAATTTTAGAAAGAAATCTAAACTTTAGGTTCAAATTGTATGTATTTATTTACAAAGCATGCGTGGCTTTTTGCACAGCAGACTTTACTGCTAACTGTGTGTGTGTGTGTGTGTGTGTGTGTGTGTGTGTGTGTATGAAGTCCTTAAAGCCCATAAAAAGGCAAAGAATAATTGCAAGAAAATAGTGCATTGGTTGCTGAATTATTCATAATGAATAAGTCTGTCTTAGTCTGTTCAGGTTGCTGTAACAAAATACCACAGACCAGGTGGCTTATAAACAAAAAACATTTATTTCTCATAGTCCTGGAGTTTGGAAGTCCAAAATCAGGGCTCCAGCATGGCCAGATGAAGGCCCTGTTCTGGATTGCAGATTTATTGTATCCTCACATGACAGAACAGCCAATTGTGCATGCATGCATGCTCAGTTGGTTTAGTCGTATCTGACTCTTTGCAAGCCTATGGACTGTAGCCTGCCAGGCTCCTCTGTCCTTGGGCTTCTCCAGGCAAGAATACTGGAGTGGGTTGCCATGCCCTCCTCCAGGGGATCTTCCTGACCCAGGGATTGAACCTGCATCTACGTCTTCTGCTCTGCAGGTAGATTCTTACCCACTGAGCCACCTAGGAAGTCCCAAATGGCCAATTAAAGGGCACTAATTCCATTCATGAGGACTCAACCCTTACCACTTGTTACCTTCCAAAGGCCCCACCTCCTAATACTATCACGTTGGGTGTTAGGATTTCAGCACATCTATTTGGGGTGAGGGGAAAACACAAACATTTAGATCACAGCATTCAACTGCTGCCTCCCCAAAATTCATGAACTTCTTACATGCAGAATGCATTCATACCAGCCCAGTAGCCCTAGCATCTTCACCAGTCCCGGCATTGACTCAACAGTCTAAATTCCAAAGTCTCATCTAAATATGATGTACATCAAGTGTGAGTAAGATTCAAGGAGTGAGTCATCGGGGGCAAATTCACCTTTAATTGTGAGCCTGTGAAATCAAACAAATTACGTGCTTCACTAGCAATGGTGGGAGGGGCATAGAGTTAAACACTCCCATTCTAAAAGGGAGCAATAGGAAAGAAAACTGTAAGCAAGAAAGAACACCTTCAGAACCCAACAGGGCAGACAGCCTCAAATCTTAAGTCTCAAGAATAATCTTCTTAAACTTGACGCTCTGCTTGTCAGGCCCACTTACTGTGGGCCCTCTTACTGGACACACGAGAGTGTCCCTGCCTCCGTGGCTTTGCTGAGCACAGCATCGCGCTCAGGCAGGAATAGTACTCCTGAGGCTCTCCTGGTTTAGAGTTGAGGGAGCTTGCAGGCCTTCCCCCACCGCTCTGCTGAGTGTTGCTCCAGTGGAGGTCTCTGTGTTGGCCTTGTCTTCGCTGTGCCCTTTGCTTGGGTCTTGTGCCTGTAGCTCCGAATGGCTCCATCCTTGGAAATCTTGATGAAGATAGCTCCCTCCCAATAGCTCTGCTGGGGAGGGGTCTGGCTCCCATGGCTTTGGCTGGGAGTCTTCTGGCTTGCTGAAACCTAGGTGATGCCCTTCCCACTTTGAAACTGATGATCTGTGAATCACCTTGTCTGTTTAAAAAAAAGTTCATTTCCTTTTGGCAGGCCGGGTCTTTGTTGCTGCACAAAGCTTTCTCTAGTTCCAGAGAGTTGGGGGCTCCTTTCTAGTTGTGGTGCATGGGCTTCTCAGTGTGGTGAGGAAGCAGAGGCTCTAGGTGCACGGGCTTCAGTAGTTGCGGCCCAGGGTAATTAGTTGTACTTTAGGGGTCCTAGTTCAGGGGTCCTAGGGGACTTTACTGGTGGCTCAGATGTAAAGCGTCTGTCTACAGTGTGGGAGACCCGGGTTCAATCCCTGGGTTGGGAATATCCCCTGGAGAAGGAAATGGCAATCCACTCCACTCCAGTACGATTGCCTGGAAAATCCCAGGGACAGAGGAGCCTGGTAGGCTACAGTCCATGGGGTCGCAAAGAGTCGGACACGACTGAGCAACTTCACTTTCAGGGGTCCTAGAGCTCAGACTTAGTAGTTGTGGCACACGGGCTTAATTGCTCTCCAGTATGTAGAATCTTCCCTGACTAGGGATTGAACCCGTGCATTGGCAGTTGGGGACACTGCTGATGTCTGCACCCACTGCTCCATTAGGGAAGTCCTTATCTTGTCTTGACTATCACACATTTGAAGCAGAATAATGCTATGGTTCCCTCCTATGAATTTCAAGAAGTCTGACAGCCAGTCTTTATTTGTTCCTATCTCTTTCCCCTTGGATTCAAATAGCAGTTGCTGAGTGGCTGATTAAATCTCTGGTTCATATACATACTCATCTTCTCATCAAAAAGTTTCTTGGCCCCACCCTTAGTGGTCTCTCAAACATGCTTGCTCATGTTTTATAAAATGAATAAGCTGTGAGTTTTCCAAATTTTAAATTTCTGCTGCTTTTTTGATTACAAATTCTATCTTTGTCATTCTTTCTTCTTCATGTTTTACTGTAATATTCCAGGGAGCCAATGTTACCTTCAGTATTTTGCTTAAAAAAAAAAAATTTCAGCCAAATAGCCAGTTTTGTTGGATATGTCTTATCTTCCACAGGATAGAACCACGAGTTCTATCTTCCATAAAATACTCAGACATGAGCACAATTTAGCCACGTTCCTTCCTACTTTTTAACAAGGATTGCCTTGCCTTCAATTTCCAATAATAGGTTCCTCATTTCCATTCGAGATCTCATCAGAATGGCCTTTACTGTCCATCTTTCCACCAGCATTCTGTTCAAGGCCACTTTGGCGTTCTCTAGGAAGATTGAGGCTTTCTCTCCGGCTCTTCTCTTCTCCTTCTGAGCCCTCACCTGAATAGCTTTTAATGGTCTATTCACTGTCATGTAGGCTTTTTCTAGCCTGCACTTCAAAACCCTTCCAGCCTCTACCTATTACTCTCCGTTCCAAAGCCACTTCACATTTTTAGGTATTTGTTATAGCATTACCACCCTGTCAGTACCAATTTTCCATCTTAGTCACTTCAAGGTACTATGACAGAACATCACAGACTGAATGGCTTATAAACAACAAACATTTATTTCTCACAGTTCTGCAGACCAGAAACCTGAGATCACAGTCATAGTTTGACTATGAATGACAAAGCTTCTTACTAAGAGCATTATTATTACTGTATTTCATATTTAGAAAGTTCCAAAGAAAATGAATGTAAAAGTGTTTCTGTATCTAGGTCTAAATTAAATAATCCACCAAAGCAAATATATATGACTTGTGTATTGAAATATGTTATTTATACCTTAGATATTATCTTTGCATGAATCTTAGAATTATTTGAATTTTGTATATTAGAACACTTTAATTAGATTTATTTCAAGTTGTATAGATATCTCTTTAAATATTCGATAAGGGACCTATCCTTATCTGAAGATTCAGGAAGAAGTAATGAATAAGACCTGATGGGCTGAGGTGAGAAAGAGCAGAATGTCTAGGAGAAACTAGAAGAATAGTATAACTGGATTTTAGAAAAGAGCTAAAAAGGTAGAATTATTCAGGTAGAAATTAGAATATGTGAGATTTTTGTGTGCTTTGAGATTATATCCCAAGCCCCGTGGGTAAAATTGAAAGGTTTTAAGCTAGAGAGTGAGCTGTTCGTTCATATTTACTTTTTGTCCAGATCAGTGTTTTTGCTGCAGAAGGGGTGCTTTTGAGAGGGGCACAAACAGGGATGCAAAAGTCAGTCAAGGGATCAGTGGCTTAGTAGTAGTATAGACCAGGTGGAGCAGTGAAGATGAGAAGTGGACTGATCTTGCGTTGTGTTTGGGAACCTCAATTAACAGTGTTTTGTGATTGACTAGATGTATGAGAGTGAGACAGAGGAAACCACACATTAGCAGTAGCATCCGGTGCATTCATCGCATGATACAGTGACAACTGAAACAGGGACAGCCCCAAGGGAAGCAGATCCCGTGGCTGGACTTCAGAAGAGACGAATTGGCTTGAAATACAGATTTGGCAGTCATTGGCATAAGGTAGTTGCCTCCACAATGAATGATGTTGGCTAAGGAGGAATGGAGGGTGAGAGTAGGAGCTGGCTTAGTAACCCTAGTCCAAGGCCTTGCAAGGAGACTCATCACCCAAGGACTGAGAACACGAAGTTCATACTGGTCACCTGCTTTTTGTTTGGTATTGCTATATAGTTTTTTAGGTAAACTTTTAATTTCAAGATAATTGTCAATTCATGTGCAGTTATTGGAAGTTATATCAGGAGATCCCATGTACCTTTTATTCAGGTTTCCCTAGTGATAACATTTTTGCAAAACTGATATATATCACAGCCAGAGTATCAACATATATACAGCCAATATGTAGAACATTTCTATCTCCTCAAGGATCTTTATGTTGCTTTTTGTATTGTCACATCTACTTTCCTCTTGCTCCCTCCCCCTTTATAAATGCTTGCAATTGCTAATCTGCTCCCCATTTATGTAACTTTGTTACTTTAGAGTGTTTATAGAAATAAGGTCATATAGTAAGTAGTCTTTTTCATTCAGCATAATTCTCTGGAGATAAATGCAAGTTGTGAGTGCATCAATACAGTTAACAATATGGGTTTGAACTGCACAGGTCCACTGAAACATGGATTTTTTTTTCCAGTAAATATGTTTTGTAGTGCTACATCATCTATGGTTGGTTGAAACCACGAAGGGTTGACTGTAAAGTTACACACAGTTTTTAATTGTTCTGGAGGGAAGAGGGGTGAGCACCCCCTAACCCCTGCATTGTTTAAGNGATTCTTACCCACTGAGCCACCTAGGAAGTCCCAAATGGCCAATTAAAGGGCACTAATTCCATTCATGAGGACTCAACCCTTACCACTTGTTACCTTCCAAAGGCCCCACCTCCTAATACTATCACGTTGGGTGTTAGGATTTCAGCACATCTATTTGGGGTGAGGGGAAAACACAAACATTTAGATCACAGCATTCAACTGCTGCCTCCCCAAAATTCATGAACTTCTTACATGCAGAATGCATTCATACCAGCCCAGTAGCCCTAGCATCTTCACCAGTCCCGGCATTGACTCAACAGTCTAAATTCCAAAGTCTCATCTAAATATGATGTACATCAAGTGTGAGTAAGATTCAAGGAGTGAGTCATCGGGGGCAAATTCACCTTTAATTGTGAGCCTGTGAAATCAAACAAATTACGTGCTTCACTAGCAATGGTGGGAGGGGCATAGAGTTAAACACTCCCATTCTAAAAGGGAGCAATAGGAAAGAAAACTGTAAGCAAGAAAGAACACCTTCAGAACCCAACAGGGCAGACAGCCTCAAATCTTAAGTCTCAAGAATAATCTTCTTAAACTTGACGCTCTGCTTGTCAGGCCCACTTACTGTGGGCCCTCTTACTGGACACACGAGAGTGTCCCTGCCTCCGTGGCTTTGCTGAGCACAGCATCGCGCTCAGGCAGGAATAGTACTCCTGAGGCTCTCCTGGTTTAGAGTTGAGGGAGCTTGCAGGCCTTCCCCCACCGCTCTGCTGAGTGTTGCTCCAGTGGAGGTCTCTGTGTTGGCCTTGTCTTCGCTGTGCCCTTTGCTTGGGTCTTGTGCCTGTAGCTCCGAATGGCTCCATCCTTGGAAATCTTGATGAAGATAGCTCCCTCCCAATAGCTCTGCTGGGGAGGGGTCTGGCTCCCATGGCTTTGGCTGGGAGTCTTCTGGCTTGCTGAAACCTAGGTGATGCCCTTCCCACTTTGAAACTGATGATCTGTGAATCACCTTGTCTGTTTAAAAAAAAGTTCATTTCCTTTTGGCAGGCCGGGTCTTTGTTGCTGCACAAAGCTTTCTCTAGTTCCAGAGAGTTGGGGGCTCCTTTCTAGTTGTGGTGCATGGGCTTCTCAGTGTGGTGAGGAAGCAGAGGCTCTAGGTGCACGGGCTTCAGTAGTTGCGGCCCAGGGTAATTAGTTGTACTTTAGGGGTCCTAGTTCAGGGGTCCTAGGGGACTTTACTGGTGGCTCAGATGTAAAGCGTCTGTCTACAGTGTGGGAGACCCGGGTTCAATCCCTGGGTTGGGAATATCCCCTGGAGAAGGAAATGGCAATCCACTCCACTCCAGTACGATTGCCTGGAAAATCCCAGGGACAGAGGAGCCTGGTAGGCTACAGTCCATGGGGTCGCAAAGAGTCGGATACGACTGAGCAACTTCACTTTCAGGGGTCCTAGAGCTCAGACTTAGTAGTTGTGGCACACGGGCTTAATTGCTCTCCAGTATGTAGAATCTTCCCTGACTAGGGATTGAACCCGTGCATTGGCAGTTGGGGACACTGCTGATGTCTGCACCCACTGCTCCATTAGGGAAGTCCTTATCTTGTCTTGACTATCACACATTTGAAGCAGAATAATGCTATGGTTCCCTCCTATGAATTTCAAGAAGTCTGACAGCCAGTCTTTATTTGTTCCTATCTCTTTCCCCTTGGATTCAAATAGCAGTTGCTGAGTGGCTGATTAAATCTCTGGTTCATATACATACTCATCTTCTCATCAAAAAGTTTCTTGGCCCCACCCTTAGTGGTCTCTCAAACATGCTTGCTCATGTTTTATAAAATGAATAAGCTGTGAGTTTTCCAAATTTTAAATTTCTGCTGCTTTTTTGATTACAAATTCTATCTTTGTCATTCTTTCTTCTTCATGTTTTACTGTAATATTCCAGGGAGCCAATGTTACCTTCAGTATTTTGCTTAAAAAAAAAAAATTTCAGCCAAATAGCCAGTTTTGTTGGATATGTCTTATCTTCCACAGGATAGAACCACGAGTTCTATCTTCCATAAAATACTCAGACATGAGCACAATTTAGCCACGTTCCTTCCTACTTTTTAACAAGGATTGCCTTGCCTTCAATTTCCAATAACAGGTTCCTCATTTCCATTCGAGATCTCATCAGAATGGCCTTTACTGTCCATCTTTCCACCAGCATTCTGTTCAAGGCCACTTTGGCGTTCTCTAGGAAGATTGAGGCTTTCTCTCCGGCTCTTCTCTTCTCCTTCTGAGCCCTCACCTGAATAGCTTTTAATGGTCTATTCACTGTCATGTAGGCTTTTTCTAGCCTGCACTTCAAAACCCTTCCAGCCTCTACCTATTACTCTCCGTTCCAAAGCCACTTCACATTTTTAGGTATTTGTTATAGCATTACCACCCTGTCAGTACCAATTTTCCATCTTAGTCACTTCAAGGTACTATGACAGAACATCACAGACTGAATGGCTTATAAACAACAAACATTTATTTCTCACAGTTCTGCAGACCAGAAACCTGAGATCACAGTCATAGTTTGACTATGAATGACAAAGCTTCTTACTAAGAGCATTATTATTACTGTATTTCATATTTAGAAAGTTCCAAAGAAAATGAATGTAAAAGTGTTTCTGTATCTAGGTCTAAATTAAATAATCCACCAAAGCAAATATATATGACTTGTGTATTGAAATATGTTATTTATACCTTAGATATTATCTTTGCATGAATCTTAGAATTATTTGAATTTTGTATATTAGAACACTTTAATTAGATTTATTTCAAGTTGTATAGATATCTCTTTAAATATTCGATAAGGGACCTATCCTTATCTGAAGATTCAGGAAGAAGTAATGAATAAGACCTGATGGGCTGAGGTGAGAAAGAGCAGAATGTCTAGGAGAAACTAGAAGAATAGTATAACTGGATTTTAGAAAAGAGCTAAAAAGGTAGAATTATTCAGGTAGAAATTAGAATATGTGAGATTTTTGTGTGCTTTGAGATTATATCCCAAGCCCCGTGGGTAAAATTGAAAGGTTTTAAGCTAGAGAGTGAGCTGTTCGTTCATATTTACTTTTTGTCCAGATCAGTGTTTTTGCTGCAGAAGGGGTGCTTTTGAGAGGGGCACAAACAGGGATGCAAAAGTCAGTCAAGGGATCAGTGGCTTAGTAGTAGTATAGACCAGGTGGAGCAGTGAAGATGAGAAGTGGACTGATCTTGCGTTGTGTTTGGGAACCTCAATTAACAGTGTTTTGTGATTGACTAGATGTATGAGAGTGAGACAGAGGAAACCACACATTAACAGTAGCATCCGGTGCATTCATCGCATGATACAGTGACAACTGAAACAGGGACAGCCCCAAGGGAAGCAGATCCCGTGGCTGGACTTCAGAAGAGACGAATTGGCTTGAAATACAGATTTGGCAGTCATTGGCATAAGGTAGTTGCCTCCACAATGAATGATGTTGGCTAAGGAGGAATGGAGGGTGAGAGTAGGAGCTGGCTTAGTAACCCTAGTCCAAGGCCTTGCAAGGAGACTCATCACCCAAGGACTGAGAACACGAAGTTCATACTGGTCACCTGCTTTTTGTTTGGTATTGCTATATAGTTTTTTAGGTAAACTTTTAATTTCAAGATAATTGTCAATTCATGTGCAGTTATTGGAAGTTATATCAGGAGATCCCATGTACCTTTTATTCAGGTTTCCCTAGTGATAACATTTTTGCAAAACTGATATGTATCACAGCCAGAGTATCAACATATATACAGCCAATATGTAGAACATTTCTATCTCCTCAAGGATCTTTATGTTGCTTTTTGTATTGTCACATCTACTTTCCTCTTGCTCCCTCCCCCTTTATAAATGCTTGCAATTGCTAATCTGCTCCCCATTTATGTAACTTTGTTACTTTAGAGTGTTTATAGAAATAAGGTCATATAGTAAGTAGTCTTTTTCATTCAGCATAATTCTCTGGAGATAAATGCAAGTTGTGAGTGCATCAATACAGTTAACAATATGGGTTTGAACTGCACAGGTCCACTGAAACATGGATTTTTTTTCCAGTAAATATGTTTTGTAGTGCTACATCATCTATGGTTGGTTGGAACCACGAAGGGTTGACTGTAAAGTTACACACAGTTTTTAATTGCTCTGGAGGGAAGAGGGGTGAGCACCCCCTAACCCCTGCATTGTTTAAGGGTAAACTGTATATATACTTTGGTAAAAATGTCTTTTCATGAATTTCATCCATTTTCTAATTGGATTTTTTGCTTTTTTACTGCTGTGTTCTGGGAGTTCTTTATATAGTCCAGTTAATAGTTGTCAAATATGTGGTTGGCATGTATTTTGTCCCAGTCTGTAGCTTATATTTTCATCTTCTTTATAGGGTTTTTGGCAGAGCAAAAGTTTTGAAGTTTGTTGGAGTTCAGTTTATCAGTTTTTCCTTTTATGGACTATATTTTTGGTTGTCAAGTCCAAGAACTGTTTACCTAGCCCCTATATTCTGAAGCCTTTCTAATTTTCTTCTCTAAGAGCTTTATGGTTTTGTGTTTTACATTTAAGTTCATGATTCATTGTGAGTTAATTTTTGTATAAAGTATGTTTCTTAGGTTGAGGTCCTTTCTTTGCTAGGGATGTCCAGTTGCTCTAATAGCATTGGTTTAGAAAGGCTAACCTTCATCTGTTGAATTGCTTTTATGCCTTGGTCAAAAAAAAGATAGGTATATTTAAGTGGATCTGTTTCTGATTCTCCATTCTGTTTCACTGATCTATTGTATCTGCTTCTCCAGCAATATCATACATTCTTGATAATTACTGTAGCTACATATAAAGGCTTGAAATCAGGTAGGCTGATGTTTCACACTTCATTCTTCTTTTTCAAAATTATTTTAACTAACCTAAAATGATTTATTCTAGTTCTTTCAGAACTAGAAAGTTCTGAAAGTTCTAGTCCACTAGAACTAGAAAGTTCTTTCAGAACTAGAATAGACTTATATAGAAAGTTCTAGACTTTCTGTATAAAGGCTAAACTAATTTTGTCTCTACTGCATTTTCAAAAATCTTGCTGAGAATTTATTTTTAAGGAATTGTGTTAAGTCTGTGTATCAGTTTGGGGAGAATTTGCATTTTGTATTATGTTTAGTATTCCATTCCTTGAACACAGTGTATCTCTTCATTTATTTAGATCTTTGATTATTTTTTTATCAGCATTTTGTACTTTTCAGCATACATGCATTGGATATGTTTTTATTAGGTTTATAATTAATCACTTCATTTAAAAAAATATTTGGTGGCTCAGGTGGTAAAAAATCTGCCTGCAATTCAGGAGACCTGGATTTGATCCCTGGGTCAGGAAGATCCCCTGGAGAAGGGCTTGGCAACCCACTCTAGTATTCTTGCCTGGAGAATGCTGTGGGCAGAGCCTGGTGGGCAGAACCATGGGGTCTCAAAGAGTCGTACGTGACTGAGTGACATTTACCCTTTTCTCATTTCAAAAACTGTTGTAAATGGTATTATATTTTTAAATTATGTTGTCTACATGTTTATTTCTAGTATCTAAAAATGTTAATTTTGATGTCCATATGCTCATTGTTCAGAAATAAAAATATAATTGATTTTTGTATGTTGAACTTGTATCTTTTGACCTTATAAATTCATGTATTCATTTTAAAAATTGTTTTTGTAGATTCCTTGGGATTTTCCATATAGATAATTATATCATCTACAAATAGGGATAGTTTTATTTCTTTTTTCAGAACTATATTATTTTTAAGAGCTTCCTGGGTAGCTCATCTGGTAAAGAATCCACCTGCAATGCAGGAGACCTGAGTTTGATCTCTGGGTTGGAAAGCTCCCCTGGAGGAGGGCAGAGTGACACATTCCAGTATTCTTGCTGGGAGAATCCCTATGGACAGAGGAGCCTGGTAGGCTATAATCCATGGGGTCACAGAGAGTCAGGCATGACTGAGTGACTAAGCACAGTACCTTTTGTTTCCTTTCCTTGATTTACTGTGCCGGCAGAACTTAGAGCTCTATATAATAAGAGTAACGAAAATAGATATTTTTGCCTTGTTGCTGATCTTAGGAAAAAAGGGATTTAATACGTTGGTGTTGTAATGTTAGCTGTAGGTTCTTTTTAGATTCTCTTGATCAAATGAAGAAATTCTCCTTGATTTTTTTTACTGAAGGTTTTTTTTTTAAATCATGAATGGATGTTGAATTTTGTTGAACATTTTTTTCTGAATCAATGGATATGATCATATTTTTCCTTTTTTACCTGTTAATATGGTGGATTGTATTGATTTTTGAATATTGAACTATCCTTGCATTCCTGAAATAAGTCTCTGGTTATGTTATAGAATTCTTTTTATATATTGTTGAATTCTGTTTGCTAGTATTTTGTTGAGGATTCCTGCATCTATGCTAATGAGGGATATTGATGTGTAGTTTTAGTTTTTGGTACTATCTTTGTCTGGTTTTGCTATCAAGACAATACCAAAGTCATTTTTCTATTTTTTATTTTATTGATTTCTTCTCTTTATTGTTTCCTTAGTTTCTGCTTATTTGGATTTATTTGGATCTTTCTCAAGATTCTTGAAGTGGGAGTTTAAATTACTGATTTGAAAGATTTCCTTTTCCAAAAATAAAAGCATTTAGTGCTACTGATTCCCCTCTCAGCACTGCTTTTGCTAGTTCCCACCAATCTTGATAGGTTATATTTTCATCTTCATTCATTTCAGTGTGTTTTTCAAAAAATTTTCCTTGAGACTTTTGATTCATGGATTATTTATATTGTTAGTTTTCAAGTGTTAAGACGTATTCCTGTTAATCTTTCTGCTAATGATTTCTAATTTGATTCCGTTGTGGTCAGAGAACATACCCTTAAGATTTTAATTTCCTTTTTAAAAAATTTTTATGTATGTATATATGTATTTTTGCCTGTGTTGGATCTCCGTTGCTACATGGGCTTTCTCTAGTTTCAGAGAGTGGGACTGCTCTCTAGTTGCAGTGTGCGGGCTTCTCATTGCAGTGGCTTCTCTTAACGTGGAATGTGGGCTCTAGGCCTGCGGACTTCTGTAGTTGTGACACATGGGCTCAGGAGCTGGGGCTCCTGGGCTCTAGAGCACAGGCTTAGTAGTTGTGGTGCACTGGCTTAGCTGTTCCACGGCATCTGAGGTTTTCCTGGACCAGGGATCAAACCTGTGTCTTCTGCATTGGCAGGTGGATTCTTTACCACTGAGCCACCAGGGAAGCTGAAGATTTTACTTTAAGTTTGTTGATGAGCTTGTTTTATAGTCTAGTATATCATCTTTCTTGGTATGTATTCCCTGCTGCTGCTGCTGCTATGTCGCTTCAGTCGTGTCTGACTCTGTGTGACCCCATAGATGGCAGCCCACCAGGCTCCCCCGTCCCTGGGATTCTCCAGGCAAGAACACTGGAGTGGGTTGCCATTTCCTTCTCCAATGCATGAAAGTGAAAAGTCAAAGTGAAGTCGCTCAGTCGTGTCCGGACTCTTAGCGACCTAATGGAATGCAGCCCACCAGGCTCCTTCATCCGTGGGATTCTCCAGGCAAGTGTACTGGAGTGGGTTGCCATTGCCTTCTCCGATGTATTCCCTGGGCACTTGAAAAAGAATGTCATTTGCTGTTGTTGGGTTGGGTGTTCTATAAATTTTGGTTAGATCCTGTTGTTTGATGTTGTTGAGATCTTGTATATTCTTATTTTTTGTCATTCTGAGAGAGGTTTGTCGATGTCTCACACTCTGAATTTATCTGTGTCTCGTATCAGTTCTATAGGTTTTGATTTTTACATATTCTATAGATCCATTATTAGTATATACACATTTAGGATTGCTATATCATCTTGGTGGTATGACCCTTTTATCATGAGGCCCTTAATGTCCCTCTCTGTGTCTGGTGATTTTGCTCTGACGTCTTCTTTCTGATTAATATAGCACTCTTTCTTCATTTTGATTAATGTTTGCAGGATATACCATTTCCATTCTTTTACTTTCCACCTATCTATGCTATTGTATTTGAAGTGAGTTTTTTGTCATATATAGTTAGATCATGTTTTTTAACCCACTGCTAGTCTGGTTTTTAATTGGTGCATTTACTTCTACTTTTCTTTATGTCCCTTTACTTCCTGCATTTATAATACAGTTGTCTTAAATACTTGACATACATTTAGAACTGTATTAGATACTGTTAGAATTTGTTAAAACCATCAAAATTAATTTAGAAAAGTCAAGAGAAGAAGGAAAGCATATTGTATTTACCCATATTTTTGCTTAGCATGTTCTTTTCTCTTCCTTATATTTTGAGGTTCCTTCTTTTATTTTTTTCCTTTATGCTTATTAGTGTTCTTTAGCTGCTCTTTTTGGTAAGGTCTGCTGGTGAAAGTTCTCTCATTTTTTCTTCCTCTGATCATGTCTTTATTTTCATTTCCTTCTTGAAGGATATTTTCACAGGGTATATGATCCTAGGTTGACAGTTCTGTTTATTTAGCTCTTGAAAAACTGCCACTGCCTTCTCATCTCCATGGTTTCTAATTTGATTACCATGTGTCTTGGTNAATGAAAACTGACCTTTTCCAGTTCTGTGGCCACTGCTGAGATTTCCAGATTTGCTGGCATATTGAGTGAAGCACTTTCACAGTATCATCTTTCAGGATTTTAAATAGCTTAGTTGGAATTCCATCACCTCCACTAACTTGTTCCTAGTGATGCTTCCTAAGGCCCACTTGACTTCATGCTCCAGAATGTCTGGTTCTAGGTGAGTGATCATACCATCATGATTATCTGGGTTGTGAAGATCTTTTTTATATATTTCTCCTGTGTATTCTTGCCACCTCTTCTTAATATCTTCTACTTCTGTTAGGTCCATACCATTTCTGTCCTTTATTGAGCCCATCTTTGCATGAAATGTCTCCTTGGTATCTCTAATTTTCTTGAAGAGATCTCTAGTCTTTCCCATTCTATTGTTTTCCTCTATTTCCTTGCACTGGTCACTGGTAGGCTTTCTTATCTTTCCTTGCTATTCTTTGGAATTCTGCATTCAAAAGGGTATATCTTTCCTTTTATCCTTTGGTTTTCATTTCTCTTATTTTTTCAGCTATTTGTAAGGCCTCTTCAGACAGCCATTTTTCTTTTTTTTGCATTNGTCACTGGTAGGCTTTCTTATCTTTCCTTGCTATTCTTTGGAATTCTGCATTCAAAAGGGTATATCTTTCCTTTTATCCTTTGGTTTTCATTTCTCTTATTTTTTCAGCTATTTGTAAGGCCTCTTCAGACAGCCATTTTTCTTTTTTTTGCATTTCTTTTTCTTGGGAATGGTCTTGATCCCTGTTTCCCATACAATGTCATGAACCTCCATTCATAGTTTATCAGGTATTCCATCTCCAACATTTTGGCTACCTGATTTGAAGAGCTGATTCATTTGAAAAGACCCTGATGTTGGGAAAGATTGAAGGCAGAAAGAGAAGGGGTGGACAGAAGATGAGATGGTTAGATGGCATCACCGACTCAATGGACATGAGTTTTNCTGTTAATCTTTCTGCTAATGATTTCTAATTTGATTCCGTTGTGGTCAGAGAACATACCCTTAAGATTTTAATTTCCTTTTTAAAAAATTTTTATGTATGTATATATGTATTTTTGCCTGTGTTGGATCTCCGTTGCTACATGGGCTTTCTCTAGCTTCAGAGAGTGGGACTGCTCTCTAGTTGCAGTGTGCGGGCTTCTCATTGCAGTGGCTTCTCTTAACGTGGAATGTGGGCTCTAGGCCTGCGGACTTCTGTAGTTGTGACACATGGGCTCAGGAGCTGGGGCTCCTGGGCTCTAGAGCACAGACTTAGTAGTTGTGGTGCACTGGCTTAGCTGTTCCACGGCATCTGAGGTTTTCCTGGACCAGGGATCAAACCTGTGTCTTCTGCATTGGCAGGTGGATTCTTTACCACTGAGCCACCAGGGAAGCTGAAGATTTTACTTTAAGTTTGTTGATGAGCTTGTTTTATAGTCTAGTATATCATCTTTCTTGGTATGTATTCCCTGCTGCTGCTGCTGCTAAGTCACTTCAGTCGTGTCCGACTCTGTGTGACCCCACAGACGGCAGCCCACCAGGCTCCCCCGTCCCTGGGATTCTCCAGGCAAGAACACTGGAGTGGGTTGCCGTTTCCTTCTCCAATGCATGAAAGTGAAAAGTCAAAGTGAAGTCGCTCAGTCGTGTCCGGACTCTTAGCGACCTAATGGAATGCAGCCCACCAGGCTCCTTCATCCGTGGGATTCTCCAGGCAAGTGTACTGGAGTGGGTTGCCATTGCCTTCTCCGATGTATTCCCTGGGCACTTGAAAAAGAATGTCATTTGCTGTTGTTGGGTTGGGTGTTCTATAAATTTTGGTTAGATCCTGTTGTTTGATGTTGTTGAGATCTTGTATATTCTTATTTTTTGTCATTCTGAGAGAGGTTTGTCGATGTCTCACACTCTGAATTTATCTGTGTCTCGTATCAGTTCTATAGGTTTTGATTTTTACATATTCTATAGATCCATTATTAGTATATACACATTTAGGATTGCTATATCATCTTGGTGGTATGACCCTTTTATCATGAGGCCCTTAATGTCCCTCTCTGTGTCTGGTGATTTTGCTCTGACGTCTTCTTTCTGATTAATATAGCACTCTTTCTTCATTTTGATTAATGTTTGCAGGATATACCATTTCCATTCTTTTACTTTCCACCTATCTATGCTATTGTATTTGAAGTGAGTTTTTTGTCATATATAGTTAGATCATGTTTTTTAACCCACTGCTAGTCTGGTTTTTAATTGGTGCATTTACTTCTACTTTTCTTTATGTCCCTTTACTTCCTGCATTTATAATACAGTTGTCTTAAATACTTGACATACATTTAGAACTGTATTAGATACTGTTAGAATTTGTTAAAACCATCAAAATTAATTTAGAAAAGTCAAGAGAAGAAGGAAAGCATATTGTATTTACCCATATTTTTGCTTAGCATGTTCTTTTCTCTTCCTTATATTTTGAGGTTCCTTCTTTTATTTTTTTCCTTTATGCTTATTAGTGTTCTTTAGCTGCTCTTTTTGGTAAGGTCTGTTGGTGAAAGTTCTCTCATTTTTTCTTCCTCTGATCATGTCTTTATTTTCATTTCCTTCTTGAAGGATATTTTCACAGGGTATATGATCCTAGGTTGACAGTTCTGTTTATTTAGCTCTTGAAAAACTGCCACTGCCTTCTCATCTCCATGGTTTCTAATTTGATTACCATGTGTCTTGGTATATGTTGCTCGCCAGATTTGACAAGTTTTTAGCCATTATTTGTTTGTGTACCTTCCCAAACTTGCCGTTTTTTCTCCTTCCTCCCTGGATTATAGTCACATGGATTTTAAAAGTTTATCCCTGAGGCTCTGTTGAGAATTTTCAGACTTTTTCTTTCTTTTATTCCACTTGCATAATATCTATTGTTCTCTTTTCTAATTCACTGATTTCTTTCCTCTGTTCCATCCACTCTGCCTTTGACCCCATTCATTAAGTTTTATTTTGGTTATTGTTTTTCTCATTTCCAAAGTTTCCAGTTGGTTCTTTTTGATATTTTGTATTTATTTTCTGAGACATTTTATGTTTTCTTCTGTTTCAAGTATGTTTTCAGCTGTTCATTGAAACATTTTCAAAAATAATAATTGCTTTAAAATGTTTGTTGGATAATTTTAACATCTCATCTTTAATTTGTCACATGTTTATTTTTATTCAAGTTGAGGCAGTCTGAGTTTTGGTATGTGAAGTGACTTTCAATTGAGACCTGGATATTTTGGGCATTATGTTGTGAATCTTTGGATCTTACATAAATTTCCTGGTTTAGCTAACTTCCTCTGACACTGTTGTATCAGAGGTGAGGGATGACACCATCTTACTACTGCCAGAAAGGAAGAGAAATCTAGTTTTCTCTTGGCTGCCATTGACAGCCAAGGTAGAGAAGGAATCTTTAGTACTTCCAGGCTGAGGTGGGAGGTCCCATCCCTCACTCCGCTCTGAAGGCACCACTGCCACTGGAAGGGCCAGGGGTGTTTCATTACTGCTTTGCACATGGCCTCCTCTGGCACCAAGGAGCAGGGGTGAGGTGGGCTCTTTGCTACTGGGTAGTAGTCAAAGCCCTGATGTGTCTTCCCTGGGCCTCTTCTGAAACCACCCAAGTGGGGAGAAAGAGAGAAGCAGTGTTACCACTAGGGGGATAATGGAAGTTATCTGTCTACACATGATCGACATTGACTCTGCATATGTAGGAGGAGAGAGAGGACTTGAACTTGTTACTGTCTGACTGAGTGAAAATCCCAGCACGCTCCTTGCACTTCTCTGACACCCCTCCATTATGGGGGTCAGGGGCCATAGTTCTTTCTGTCATGTTTATCTCCTGTAGTGCAGTCATTGTGTAAAAGTTTGCTCTCTGTAGGCTTTCCTGGTCCTTTAGACCTGGCTTTTGTTGGGACTTTTTTGTCTGCACCTTATTGGCATTTCTTTGTTGCTGGCTTCTTCAGTTTCAAGTCTAGGATGTATAGGGTGAAAAGAAGATCCAGGGAACTCAACACTGTTGTTCCTTGGGTCTTGAAGTCCCAAATTAGCTTGCCTTTATTTCTTCCTTTCAGAGTTTTCTTATGTAATGTCCATTGTTTTTAGTTGGGCTTCCCCAGTAGCTTAGCAGTAAAGAATCTGTCTGCCATGAAGGAGACGTGGGTTCCATCCCTGAGTAGGGAAGATCCCTTGAAGGGGAGGGAATGGCAACCCTCTCCAGTATTCTTGCTGGGAAAATACCATAGATAGAGGAGCCTGATGAGCTGCAGTCCATGGGGTAACAAAGAGTCGGACACGACTGAAGCCACTGAGCACACAGTGAGAGCAGTAGGGGTAAGTATGTTTGTAGCACCTTTCTGGAAATAAAATTCCCTCACCTTTTTTTTAATGGGACAGAGAAGATGAAAACACTGCATAGATAGTATTAGAGAGAACATAGCTTGAAATTTCCAGGTGGAATTATTAACATTGCAATGGGACTTTCAGAGACAGATTGTTAGCTGAGGTAATGGAGATAATCCTTCAGTTTCCTATGTATCCTCAAAAGACCTGAGTTGCTGGCTGGTGACTGACAGTGACACAGTGTTTGAATTTTCTTTCCATATGCTATTTTGGTCTTGATTTTGTATGTATAGTAGAACAAGAAGCATATTGGGGTAAGATTATACCTTTGTAAGTCATTTTCAGCTCTTTTGCTGTTTAGTTGATTCCACTAGATTTTAGTATAATGGGCCAAGTGTCCTTTCAGTCAGTAAATTGATTCCACCATCTCTTACAGATGCTCTAATAGATAGTCCAACAATTTATTTTTTTGCTTCTTTTTGAAATTTTGGACTTAAATTTTTTTTTTTTAAGGTTTTAGATTAACTGACAATAAAATTGGCTTTTGGTGTATATAGTTCTATTTATTTTAAAACACAAATAGATTTTATATAGTGCTCAGTGTTCACATTTATAAAGTTATATTCCCTGCCCTGCCCTGCCCTTCCAACTTTTCTTATGTTGCATGTAGTCATACCTTCTCCCAACCCCAACTCTTGGCAACTGTTTTTATCTACATTAAAATAGTTTTGTCTTTGGGAGTATGCAGTATAAATTGAATCATATAGTATATAATCTTTTGAGATTGGCTTTTTTCACTTGCTGTAATGCCTGAGGTTCACCCAAGTTGTTGCATCAGTAGCCTGTTCTCATTTTCTGCTGAGTGTTTTTCTTTCAGTTATCAGGTTGTTTTCAGTGTATGGCAATTATGAATAAAGCTACTATAAACGTTGATGTAGAGATTTTTGTGTGAACATAACCATTGATTTCTCCTGGGTTAAACCTAGGAATAAGATTGCACATATTTATATGAGGAACATCCAAACTTTTCCAGAGTACTGAACCACCTTTTAGGTTTTTTTTTTTTTTTTTTTTTTTGATCATCTTCAGGAGTAGCAGCCTTTACTTGCTGGAGTATTTAAAGATCATTGTCAAATAATTTTGACCCCTGCCTTGTTTCATAATTGTGGGCTGTTGATTATCATTTCCTATGCAAGCTGAGATTTTTCTTATTTCTTCATATGCTGACTAATTTGGAGTTTTATCCTGGACATTTTGAGACTCTGAGGCTTTTATAAAGTCTGTGGGAAATAGTGATATTTTAGTTTTAGTAGGACATTGATTCAGATAATAAGTACAGGATTCAGGTTCCAACCAGACATCTGTAAATTTTTTCTTTTTTAATTTTATTTATTTATTTTTATTGGAGGCTAATTGCTTTACAATGTTGTGTTAGTTTCTGCTGTACAACAACATGAAACAGCTGTAAGTGGCAAGTATGAATTGTTTCCTAGGTCAGTTCTGTTTTTAAAGCCTTTTCAGTATTGTTCAGATTTGTCCTCTTATTTGCCACCCAGTGGCCAATCTGAGAATGAGCAGTGCTCTGTCAAACAATTGTCAGTGGCCATGTGTACTGCTGAGGATCAGTTCCCAGCATGTGTAGCTTGGGATGAGACCAGGAGTTCATGAAGAACTCCTCTTTACCATTTCCCACTTTGATTTTGATTCTGTGATTGGAAAGCTGGGGCTTTAGTTACTATGCTCTATTGTACACATCCCATGATTGTACCTGGGTCTGGGAATAAGCCCTGAGAGGATAAAGAGATGGGTTTGCCCCACCCTCTTGGAACCTGTGTTTCTCTAATCAGAGATGAAGGTTCCCCTTACTCAGATTTTTGCTTTCTGTGGATTCCTGTTTTTGCTGCCTGCTTTGGCAGAAATGCCACAGAAATGCCTGAAGTCCCAGCACATGAGAGAAAGAAGAAAATGGTACTTCAAAATTTGTTGTTCTTCATTTTACTGCTACCTTAATAGCTGTGACATATATTATTTCCAGGTTTTATGGCTACATTTGGTGGAACAGAAAAGGTGGAGTATATTTACTCCCTCTTATCCAGACTAGAGCCCACTGGGCTTGCTTTAGTGTTGAAATAATTAATGAAAAGGCAGAAATATTTCAGTTTTGTGAAGTCTGAAGGTCGTACAATTTGGAGGCCATCTAAGCAAAGGAAGACAAGCTAGGAATATGACACATAAGCACATTGTTCTTGGGTAGGACTATGAAAGTGGAGAACGCTGAAGCTTAAGCTTCATTGGCTTTAGTAAAAACCTACCTTTAGGGAAAAGACAAAACATGAATAAATATTGATTATGGGTCAGACATTATACAGGCTGTGTCTTGTTCATGTTTTTCTCTAATATTCATAAAAATAAAAAACACAACCTATTTTATGCCCATTAGACACATGAGAAAAACAGATTTGGAATGGTTAAATCGGCTTAATAAGTCTATTCCAAAGCACATGGTCTTTCTCCTACCCATAATACTTTGTGAAATAAATAAGAGATTAAGAGAACTAGTATAGGCTCATGGTTAAGAGCATAGGATAAGAAGCCAAACTGCTGCCAGGATTCAGCCATGGCTTACCTTTTCTTGCTCTATATGTCTGTAAAATGGAGATAATAGTACCTGCCTCATAGATAGCTGTGAGAATTAAATGGTTAATATTTAGTAGCATTCAGAATAGCTTCTGGCCAATAATAAGTGCTTTTTTATCTACCATATACAACTGTGCATTTAGATAAATTTATTCAAATTATATGTGCTGTGTTAGCAGCCTTACTTCTTGAGCTACAAAGACAAATTATAAGAAAAGGGGATTTTTTATTTATATATAAGTTATTTACAGATTTGGAATAAAAGCTGAAATATAATAATTAGTGAATTAGGCTACATATTATATAATCAATAATATCTTTATTTTCTGTACAGAATTTAAAATTTCTTTTTTTAAATTTAGGGATGTTAACCTATTTAACAAACAAAGCTAGAAGCAAAGTTCAACGTGAGTGATTTGAAAATCCAGGCAATTACCTGTTAAATATTTTGGGGAAATGGCAAATAATAACACAGAGGTAGACAAGTTCAACAGAAAGAAAAATATTTATTTTCTTAAATATATTTAAAGTTTTAAAAACTCCCAGGCTCTTCTGTAAAATGGTGACAGTAGAAGCATCAGTCTGTATTAGTTAACTATTAAAGTGTAACTGGAATGCAAAACTAGGAAGTCAAGAAATACCTGGAGTAACAGGCAAATTTGGCCTTGGAGTACAGAATGAAGCAGGGCAAAGGCTTATAGAATTTTGCCAAGAGAATGTACTGGTCATAGCAAACACCCTCTCTCAACAAGACAAGAGAAAACTCTACCCGTGGACATCACCAGATGGTCAATACTGAAATCAGATTGATTATATTCTTTGCAGCTAAAGATGGAGAAGCTCTATGCAGTCAGTAATAACAAGGCCAGGAGCTGACTGTGGCTCAGATCATGAACTCCTTATTGCCAAATTCAGACTTAAATTGAAGAAAGTGGGGAAAACCACTAGACCATTCAGGTATGACCTAAATCAAATTCCTTATGATTATACAGTGAAAGTGACAAACAGATTCAGGGAATTAGATCTGATAGACAGAGTGCCTGAAGAAATATGGACGGAGGTTTGTGACTTGTACAGGAGACAGGGATCAAGACCATCCCCGAGAAAAAGAAACGCAAAAAGGCAGTGTTTGCTGCGGAGGTCGTACAAGTGGCTGAGAAAAGAAGAGAAGCTAAAGGCAAAGGAGAAAAGGAAAGATATACCCATTTGAATGCAAAGTTCTGAAGAATAGCAAGGAGAGATAAGAAAGCCTTCCTCAGTGATCAGTGCAAAGAAAGAGGAAAAACAACCCAATGGGAAGGACTAGAGATCTCTTCAAGAAAATTAGAGATACCAAGGGAACATTTCACGCAAAGAAGGGCACAATAAAGGACAGAAATGGTATGGATCACTTTAAGGTGGTTTCATTCACATGCCTGGCTGCCTTGTGACTGACTGGCGGAAGTGTTCATGAGCTTCCCAGCCACATGGACCTTTCCTTAGGCCTTCTTGAGTGTTCTCGTGATTTTGCATTTCATAGAGCAAGGAGTTGTAGAGCAATCAAGGCAGAAGTCATAATGTCTTCTGTGTTAGCTAGCCACAAAATTCTCTTTGATTTCTGCAGTAACCCTGTTGGTTACTAAAGGTGGTCCCTATTCAGTGTGAATAGCAACTCTGGTCGGGGTGGTGGGCAGCATCTCAGAGACTGTTTTAACACTTAACCTTACAGAAAAGAAAGTGAAACCTTTAGTCACTCAGTTGTGTCTGACTCTTTGTGATCTCACGTACTGTAGTCTTCCATGAGGCTCCTCTGTGCATGGGATTTCCCAGACAAGAATACTGGAGTAGGTAGCCATTCCCTTCTCCAGGGGATCTTCCCAACCCAAGGATCGGATCCCAGGTCTCTTGCATTGAAGGCAGATTCTTTACCATCTGAGCCACCAGGGAAGCTTATCTTACAGGGTTATTTTAACTATTAAATGAGGTTATTATAGGGAAGCTTCTGAAAGCTACTAGAAGCCCTCTACAATACCTGTTTGATTAGTGTTTTTGATTGATGATCTTGATCAATAGAAGTCAGTTTCTAGTTGTTTCCCAAAAGTAAAGGAAGCTTAAAGTGACTATGGAAGAGCTGAATACTGATGAGGAAAGTCTTCAAATTGTTCTTTCAGTCGTTAATTTGTTTAGAAGCTAGGTTGGTTACAGTTTAAAGCAAGAATATTGATAAATACTTAAGTAAGAATTTTGACTCACAATGAACTTATTTAATTTTCTTATCACCTAGTACATGATCACTGAGGAAGAATAGTATATTTTAAATCTAAGGTATGCATTTTTGTATGTGATGGAATATTACTGAAATTCTTCTACTTTCTCTAAGGTTTAAACAAATTCAAAATGTTTTTCTTTTTTAGTATACTATATCATACTCTTGATAATGATATAAGTATGACTTATTTTGAAGAGGATACTTATTAAATTATTTAGATAATTATAGAATTTACAGTAGTTACTTCTATTTGTTGCAAAAAAGAAAGCATGAAGAGAACTCTTATTTAATGGTTTTCTTTCAGTGGTAACATAAATGTTGCAATATTTGGCCACTGGAGGGCTCCATATTTTAAGAAATTATATTAAAGATAAAACTGCTCACTGCAACAAGTTTAAGCAGTACAGACAAATTTAAAGGGCTCCTTATTTTTTAGTAAAGATACTAAACACTTCTGGTTGTAAATGAAAATTGTGTATGTGCAAATAAAGTATATTTAAAAGATGTTTGTTTCTTATATTGGAATGAAAATAAATCATATTACACAATTTCTTTATAAATAACATATCTCCCAACGCTCATATCAAAATATAAAACTAGTCACTTGAGAGCCCCTCAGTAGTAAAGAGATTGAAATAGATTAAATAATTTTTTTCCTCATCTTTCCTTCCTGTGTGTACTATTTTTATATGAGGAAACATCTTATTTTAGGGTTCATTGAGGTAGTTTCTATTTGGCTTAATGAACTTGCAATTACCTCAGTGAATGGTGTGACATAATTAACAAAGTTCACAGAACATTAGGAGACATTGTGTAATTGAACCAAAAACAGAAGTAGATGTGGCATCAAATAATTGGCATTCAATGATTTTTAGTCTTTTTGTACTTGATATTAGCATTTGTTTGATCCAGATGTGTAATTCACTTTGTTATACACCGAAACCTGAGCTTCGGGGCTTATTTACCAGTATTAAAGTAAAAGGGGAGCTTAAAAAATTAAGAAATTAGAAATTTTTTTTTTTTTGAGAAATTAGAAATTCTTGTAATAGGTATCAGATTCTACCTGAAGGAAGAATCTTTTGTTCTAGAAAAATTCTAGATGGAAAACTACCCTCTTCCGCAAAAACAGCATTTTGCTTCCTTAATTTTTCCAACTTGAAAGAAGTCTTTTGATTTCTTTATAATTCTGAAATGTTTACTTTTTAAATGTCTGATCAGAACTTAGGGAAGCCTTCAGTATCTGGGGTAGTTAAGCAGTTTTCTCCCTAATAGAATGTGGATCTCTTTGTACTGAGCTGGGAGAGCTGAGGTGGTGTGTTTTGAATGATCCAAGTAGCCAAGCTGCCCAATTATTGGGTAGCTCTGTCCCTTAGCACCTCCTCTTCATAAAGGAAGCTATAATGCAAATTAATTGCTAATGAGGGGGAAACAAACCCAAACCAAAGTGAAACAAAGTAAAAAACAAACAACTTCTAAACCTGTTCCTTGGAAGACTATCCAGGGTCTATGAGTGTATAGTTCAGTTCAGTTCAGTTCAGTCGCTCAGTCGTGTCCGACTCTTTGTGACCCCATGAACCGCAGCATGCCAGGCCTCCCTATCCATCACCAACTTCCAGAGTTTACCCAAATTCATGACCATTGAGTTGGTGATGCCTTCCAACCATCTCATCTTCTGTCGTCTCCTTCTCCTCCTGCCTCCAATCTTTCCCAACATCAGGGTCTTTTCAAATGAGTGAGCTCTTCGCATCATGTGGACAAACTATTGGAGTTTCTCAACATCAGTCCTTCCAATGAACACCCAGCACTGATTTCCTTCAGGATGGACTGGTTGGATCTCCTTGCAGTCCAAGGGACTCTCAAAAATCTTCTCCAACACCACAGTTCAAAAGCATCAATTCTTCCGCGCTCAGTTTTCTTTATAGTCCAATTCTCATATCCATACATGACTACTGGAAAAACCATAGCCTTGGCTAGATGGGCCTTTGTTGGCAAAGTAATGTCTCTGCTTTTGAATATGCTATCTAGGTTGGTCATAAATTTCCTTCCAAGGAGTAAGCTTCTTTTAATTTCATGGCTGTAATCACCATCTGCAGTGATTTTGGAGCCAAAAACAATAAAGTCACCCACTGTTTCCCCATTCATTGTAGGAGACTGGAATGCAAAAAT
>SJYV01053324.1:323265-356857 GCA_006410875.1 Neotragus pygmaeus
CTGACACATATATATGGAATTTAGAAAGATAGTAATGATGACCCTGTATGTGAGACAACAAAAGAGACACAGACATAGAGAACGGACTTTTGGCTTCTGAGGGAGTAGGAGAGGGTGGGATGATTTGGGAGAATGGCATTGAAGCATGTATACTATCATGTAAGAAACAAGGCGCCGGTCTATGTTCGATGCAGGATGCAGGATGCTTGGGGCTGGTGTACCGGGATGATCCAGAGAGACGTTGTGGGGTGGGAGGTGGGAGGGGGATTCAGGATTGGGAGCTCATGTACACCTGTGGTGGATTCATGTCGATGTATGGCAAAGCCAGTAGAGTATTGTAAAGTAAAATAAAGTAAAAAAAGAAAAAAAAAAAGTCAAAGATGACTGAGCAACTGAACACCAGCAACACCAGCATAGCTACCTTAAAACCCTTGAGACCATGGCAGGGCTAGCACGAATGCAGGGACCAACCTCACCCACCAATGGGCAGGCAGTAACCCCTGGGGTCCCTGGATTTCAGCTCTACCTACCAGTGGGCCAATACCAGCTCCACGACCTCCAGGGCCTTGCAACCAGAGACCCACAGGCCTGCCTCTTCCCACGAGTGGGCCAGCAGTAGCCCAGGACCAGTCTTACCCACCAGTGGATGGGCACCAGCCCCATGACCACCACAGCCCCAAAGACTGCCTTGTCAATAGGCAGCCCATCCACCAGCATGTTAGCACCAGCCATGGATCTCTCCCAGCCCCAGTCCTGTACACAAACAAACTGATACTAGCTCTGAGATACCCTGGACCCCTCAGTCAGCCACACTGGGATCTAGCCTCAGTTACCGGTGGGCTTGCACCAGCTTTGGGAAACCCTGGACCCCACAGCCAAAAGTGTCAGGAACCAGCCGTGCCCACCAGCAAGCCAACAGTACATCTGGGACTCCTGACCCCCCCAGTCACCCACCCTGGAACCTGGCTCTG
Organism: Neotragus pygmaeus; assembly: GCA_006410875.1. Lineage (NCBI taxonomy): Eukaryota > Metazoa > Chordata > Mammalia > Artiodactyla > Bovidae > Neotragus > Neotragus pygmaeus. The sequence continues at coordinate 324,237 of SJYV01053324.1, forward strand.
CCCACCAGCAGACCAACAGTAATCCTGAGAACTCCCTGAGACCTGGCCCCCCCACCAATGACTGGCATCCTCTAAATAAGGCAAAGCTTGGCAGCCAACTGAGCTGGGGCCAGCCACACCTACCAGACTGCCCACATAGTCACCCAATCAGAAGGGAAGGACCCTGCAGCGTACATAGGGGGCACCCCTAGAGCATATAGCTCTGGTGACCAGAGGGGAATGTGCTGCTGGGACACACAGGGTGTCTGCTACAAAAACTGCTTCTCTGAAATCAGGAAATATAAATCAGCTTACCAAATAAATAGAAATGAAAATAGCATATTAGGCCAAAATGAGGTGACAGAGCAATATGTTCAAAACAAAGGAAAAAGCTAAAGCCCCAGAAGAAGAAGGACCAGGTGAAGTACAGACAGGCAGTCTATTCAAGAAAGAGTTCAGGGTGGTGATCATATGGATGATCAAAGAACTAGGGAGAAGAATGGCTGTGTAGAGAGAGAAGTTAGAGGTTTGTTTAACAAAGAGAATATGTAAAGAACAACCAAATAGGAAAAATCCAGAAATGAAAAATAAACTAGATGGTATCAATAGTAGACTATATAATAGAAACAGGTGAGTGAATTGGAAGACACAGTAGTGGAAATCACTGAAGCTAAACAGAAAAAGAATGAAAAGAAATAAGGATAGTTTAAAGAGACCACTGGGACAAGGAGCATACTAACATTCATGTTATAGGGGTCCCTGAAGGAGGAGAGAGAAAGAGGTGTTTTTGTAGATATAATCAAAAACTTCTCTAACCTGAAAAAGGAACAGGTATCCTGGTCCAGAAAGCACAGAGAGTCCCAAACAAGATCAGCAAAAAGAGGATCACACCAAGATACACTGTAATTGCTGCTGCTACTAAGTCGCTTTAGTCATGTCCGACTCTGTGCGACCCCATGGACTGCAGCCCACCAGGCTCCGCGGTCCCTGGGATTCTCCAGACAAGAACATTGGAGTGGGTCGCCATTTCCTTCTCCAATGCATGAAAGTGAAAAGTGAAAGTGAAGTCGCTCAGTCGTTCTGGACTCTTAGCGACCCCATGGACTGCAGCCCACCAGGCTCCTTCATCCATGGGATTTTCCAGGCAAGAGTACTGGAGTGGGGTGCCATTGCCTCCTCCGACACTGTAATTAAGATACCAAAAATTAAAGAGAGAATATTAAAAGCTACAAGGGAAAAGCAACAGGTTCATACAAAGGAACTCCCATAAGACTGTCACCTGATTTTTAAGCAGAAACTGTGCTGGCCATAACGGAGTGAAACAATATATTTAAGTAAAGTAATGAAAGGGAAAAATCTCCAACCAAGGATACTTTACCTGGCAAGGCTTTTATTTAGATTTGATCAAGAGATCAAGTTTTACAGATAAGCAAAAGCCAACGGGGTTCAGTGCCACCAAACCAGCTTTACAAGAAATGTTAAAGGGACTTCTCTTATCATAGAAGAAATGACCACAACCAGAAACATGCAGATTACAAGGAAAAATCTCATTGGTAAGGCAAATATAGGGTAAAGGTAGTAAATCAACCATGTACAAAGCTAATTTAGAAGATTAAACAGCAAAAGGAGTAAAATCATCTGTATCTACAGTACTTAGTTAAGGCATACAAAAACAGGAAATGTGAAGTGTGTAAGAAACAGTAAACATTGTGGGTGGGGAGGGCAGTGAAAATGCAGTGAAAACATGTATGAACTTAAGAAATCAGCAACTGAAAGTAATCACAAATATAGATAGAATGCTATACAGAAATCTCATGGTAATCACAAACCAAAAATCTAGATACACATACCAAAAAAATAAGTCCAAACATGGTCCTAAAGTTAGTCACATCACAAGAGGGAAGAGCAAAAGAAGAAAGGAACAAAAAGAACTACAAAAAACAATCCCAAAGCAATTAATGAAATAACAGTAAGTACATTTTATTAATAATTACATTAAACACAAATGGACTATATGCGCCAGTATAAAGACATAAGAGTAGCTAAATGGAGTATTAGTCATAAAAAGGAATGAAATCCTGACATTTGCAATACCATGGATGGACCAAGAGGGTTTTATGCTAAGTGAAATATGTCAGACAGAGAAAGACTGATATTGTGTGATTTTACTTACATGTGGAATCTAAAAGATAAATAAATGAACATAATAAAACAGAAACAGAGTTACAGGTACAGAGAACAAGGAGGTGGTTGCCAGAGGGAAGAGAGTTGAGGAGAGGAATGAAACAGGGGAGAGAGATGAGGAGTACAAACTTTCAGTTGCAAAATAAATGAGTCATGCGTATGAAATGTACAGAATGGGGAATATAGTCAGTAACTAATATCCTTGCGTGGGGATATCTAGTAACTTGACTTAGCATAGTGATTATTTTGAAATGAGTAGACATAATGATTCACTATGTCGTTGTAGCAAGTACTAACGTAGTGTTGTAGGTCAATTATGTACTTCAAAACAAAGAAACACACTCAGGAAACGAAATCAGATTTGTGGTTACCACAGGTGGGAGGAGGGGGATTGGATGAAAGTAGTCAAAAGGTGCAAGTTCCCCATTATAAGGTAAATAAGTGCTAGGGAAATAGTGTACAATATGCTAAATATAATTAACACTGGTTTATGTTACATACGGAAGTTACCGTAACAAATACTAAGAATTCTCATCTCAAGAAAAAATTTTTTTTCTACTTGTTTTATTTCATATCTGTGTGAGATGGTGGATGTTCCTTAAACTTATTGTGGTAATCATTTCATGATGTATGTAAGGCAAACCATTGTGCTGTACACCTTAAACTTACACAGTACAATATCTCGATTATATTTCAGTAAAACTGGGAGAAAAAAGTGTCAGTAAAATGAAGGGAGAAAGGAGAATGGGAGTGGAGCATGGGACAAAGGGAAGCTATTGATTATTTAAAACTATCTTGTTAGCTACAGTGTTGAATTGTATTGCAGATTTTATTATAGATAAATAGACTTCTATTCGTCTGTATCTTAGACTTTGAGGATCCCCAGAAATTCCTTATATGAAGTCCTTAGATTCATTGAAGACTGTGAACCACATTCCAGATGTAATTACTCTTCTTCCAGGTACTGTTACCCCAAGTAGAGTAATTGAAGTTCAGTTTTAATTGTGGTGTTGAAGCAGAGTTTGACATTTACAGAATACTGTAAAAGCCTCCTTGGTATAGCTAATGTTTGGAAATATATCCTAGATCTTAATTTACATTTAAATGATAATTCTGTCTTTGCTTCCATGTTACTCTAAAGTGGGAAACAAGTGCTTGTGTTATTGCTTTTAAATTATAGAAAGCACCTTCTGGAATCTGAGTTGCAGTAGAATTCAGCACTTGGGAGTTGAGATTTGGTCATATGTATATATTTGTTCATATGTGAACGTGTTGCATATATTTATGAATGGTATGGGTCAAGTAAAAATGATACGAAGGATTTACAAAGGAAATAATTTCCAATATACTGTGTGATACCCAACTCTTTGTTTTTTGTGACTATTTCTATCTATAAAAGTACCTTATTTTGCAGAGAAGATTCCCTTTAAAATTTGTATTTAGGTTATTATAAAAAAAATAAGAGATAAGTGTTGGAGAGAATGTGAAGAAAAGGAACCCTTATATGCTGTTGGTAGGAATATAAATTGGTGCAACCACTTGGAAAACAGTATAGCGATTTCCTTAAAAAATTAAGAACAGAACTATCATATGATCCAGTTATTCTACTTCTAGATATTTACCTGGATACAAAAACATTAATTCAAAGAGATATATGCATCTTTGCGTTCATTGCAGCATTGTGTACAGTAGCCTAGGTATGAAACAACTTGTATGTCCGTCAATGGATGAATATATAAAGAAGAGATCTCAACACCCTCCCCCCACCACCATGCATGCATGCACTGGAATGCTACATATCCATAAAAAACAATGTGAAATTCATTCATTGAATTTGCCATTCATTACAACATGGATACCTAAAGGGTATTATGCTAAGTGAAGTAGGCCAGAGACAAACACTGTATGATTTCGCTTATATGTAGAATGTAAAAAATAAAATAATAAAGCAGAATCATAGACAGAACAGATTTAAAGATTATATTCAGAATAGCTTTCGTGTCATTATATTTTACTTTTGTTCTTTAAAAGTTGGTTATTTTTTCCAGAAATATGTATGGTAACTCACTAAAGCAAATCACTCTATTCCTAACTAGTCCATGTTTTTTTTCCTCCTAAATATGAGGCTAAAAATAATTTCAGGTATGGAGAATGAATTGTGTGCCAGTATCCACTTAAGTATAATGGCATATATAATGAAAATGTCCTTAGAATTGGTTTTAGAAGTCACATTATCTAGTTTTTCAGTTTTTTTTGTTGAAACTTGAAACTTCTCTTTATAGGAAATACAAATTGAAAGAAAATTGGTGCTATAGAAGTACAGATTGATAGTTTAAACATTTTGACTTATTGAATGTTATGATGTACCAGATTTTAAAGATAAATTGATTGAAATTAGGATTTCAAATAAAGTAAAATAAATCATTATTCCCTTTCATTTCTTTTTCAGGAGGTTTATGTGTGATCCACTACTTCTATGTTCTTTTCGTCTTATGAAAACAAAACTGCCAGCCATTGTACTTTCTTTTCTCCTTTCATTTCAGACAGTAGTAATAATGTATCCATCTGCACATACACGTTATTTTGCATGCTGTGTCCTGATCCAGGTTTCACACCCGTTTCTCATTCCAGAAGATGAAATAAGCTGATGGGCCAAGCCTGGGTATATGTCTGTCCCTGTAGCTTGAGAAGAATTAGGTCAGTCCCACTCCAGGCATGGACCTTGAGAAAGTGGAGTATTTTCCTAAAAGTCAATGTTCTGTTTCCAGAAAATGGGAGATACACATATACCTTGCAGGCAAAAACATGTATGTGTTTAATTTCTGCTTAAGAAAAACCAGTATAGAAACACACTTTTGTGGCTGATTATTCTCCCTTTTAAGTAAGGCATCTACAGGGAGTTTGCTTTTTAACTTGAAATGACAAAATCTGATTTTCTTAATTATAAAAAAAAAAAGTTAAAATTTCAGAATACTTACTAGCAGGATTGAGAGCCATGACTAGTACAGATGTTTGCAAGGCGTATATACATGTCATCATTCACCTTGAGACCTGTGTGACTGGTGGCCTCTATGGTTGTATAACACTGAGTTTTGAGGGTCACTATGCTGGAATTAGCCACAAAGGATAAATTCTTTTTCTGTCAAATCAATGGGAGTACTAGGAGAATATTTCCTTTGTTTTTTTTTTTTTTTTTTTTAATTGGCTTAGTTTGACCCAAATATTGCACATTACTTGAAATGACTGGTATAGGAGCAGAGACATTTAATGAGGATTAGTGATCAGTGAAGCACGTATACTGTACAGAGGTTGATGTTGTACGGCATGGGGTTAGGTTTAATGGAGGACATAAATTTAATTGTTACTAGGTGTTTCTGGTGGGCGTGAGTATTTAAAGGGAGAAATACTGTTTATAAATTTTCAACTGCTATTGGCCTGTCATTCACTACTGTGTATATAATTTTAAAATTGATAGAATGAAGTAAATTGACAGCAGCTTTAAAAGAAATAATAAACTTTACTTTTTAGGGAAGTTTTGGGTTCACAGCAAAACTGGGTGGAGAGTATAGAGTTTCTGTATGCTCTCCCTCCCCCTACATAAACAAACATTAACTTTTTACTCCAAGGTATTTTTGTCTGTTCAGAATCTGCGTTGCTGCATGGACTTTTCTCTAGTTTCGGGGAGCATGGACTTATTATCATGGTGGCTTCTCTTGTTACAGAGCACAGGCTCTAGGCACGCAGGCTTCAGTAGCTGTGACTCTGGGGCTCTAGAGCACAGGCTCAATAGTTGTGGAACATATGTGGCCTCTGGCATCTTCCCAGAGCAGAGATTGAACCTGTGTCGCTGTGTTGGTGGGTGGATTCTTAAACACTTTACCACCAGGGAAGCCCACTCCTAGGTATTTATTAGAGTATCTAGAAACACAGATTTTTTTGTGTGCTTACTTTTGCAACTAAGAGATGTGTTCAGACTACAAAGGGGAAAGTGTTCTAGAGCCAAGAAGCATTCTCTGATAGCCCTGGAATGTTGCTCCAGTGGAGGAACAAAGGAAGAGTAGGGATCTAACGTCATCTGGTCTGGAGCCACCGGCCGTCAGATCAAACTGACTGACGACAGCCCAGAAGGGAGCACTGTGCCTGGGCACGGTGCACAGACCAATGGCAGGAGCCCTTGGTTCTGGCTAGCTCTGCGTCTAGCTTGCTGTGTGGTTGAACCGAGTGAAGACTGACTTCCTTCAGCTTTCTGGGATTCCACGATGGAACAGGGTCTCGGGCTAACATCATATCCTACAGGGGCAGCAAGCAGTGTGGAATCACAGAGTGTTGTCCAGCTTGGCCACATACTAGCTGAATGCCTTCTGTCCAGTCACTTAACGTCTTGGTTTCAGCTGTGGAAAGATTGTAATTGACTTCTCTGTTTTTCTCTATGGGCAGTTTCTTGGCTCTTTCTGGTTTAACGTAGGTAATTATTATATAGTATTTTTTGTTCTAGGAGTAACTGCTTTGTGAATAAATAACTTCAAAAGGGAGTGTATTAACACTTCACTGTGGATCGTTTTTGAACAGATTCCTTTGTCTTCATATCAGGATGACCTAAATCAAATCCCTTACAATTATACAGTGGAAGTGACAAATAGATTCAAGGAATTAGATCTGTTAGAGTGCCTGAACAACTAAGGACAGATGTCCGTGACATTGTACAGGAGGCAGGGATCAAGACCACCCCCAAGAAAAAGAAAGGCAAAATGGTTATCTGAGAAAACCTTACAAATAGCTCTGAAAAGAAGAGATGCAAAAGGCAAAGGAGAAAAGGAAAGATAGACCCATTTGAATGCGTAGTTCCAAAGAATAACAAGAAGAGATGAGAATGCCTTCCTCAGTGATCAATGCAAAGGAATAGAGGAATACAATAGAATGGGAAAGAGTAGAGATCTCTTCAAGAAAATTAGAGATACCAAGGGAACATTTCATGCAAAGATGGGCTCAATAAAGGACAGAAATGGTATGGACCTAAGAGAAGCAGAACATACTAAGCAGAGGTGGCAAGAATACACAGAAGAACTGTACAAAAAAGATCTTCAAAACCAAAATAATCACGATGGTGTGATCACTCACCTAGAGCCAGCCATCCTGGAATGTGAAGTCAAGTGGGCCTTAGGAAGCATCACTATGAACAAAGCTAGTGGAGGTGATGGAATTCCATTTAAACTATTTCAAATCCTTAAAGATGATGCTGTGAAAGTGCTGCACTCAATATGCCAGCAAATTTGGAAAACTCAGCAGTGGCCACAGAACTGGAAAAGGTCAGTTTTCATTCCAAGCCCAGAGAAAGGCAATGCCAAAGAATGCTCAAACTACCACACAATTGCACTCATCTCACACGCTAATAAAGTAATGTTCAAAATTCTCCAAGCCAGGCTTCAACAGAACATGAACTGTGAACTTCCAGATGTTCCAGCTGGATTTAGAAAAGGCAGAGGAACCAGAGATCAAATTGCCAACATCTGTTGGATCATCAAAAAAGCAAGAGAGTTCCAGAAAAACATCTATTTCTGTTTTATGACTACAGCAAAGCCTTTGACTATGTGTATCACAATAAACTGTGGAATATTCTGAAAGAAATGGGAATACCAGACCACCTCACCTGCCTCCTGAGAAATCTGTATGCAGGTCAAGTAGCAACAGGGAGAATTGCACATGGAACAACAGATTGGTTCCAAATTGGGAAAGGAGTCCGTCAAGGCTGTATATTGTCATCCTGCTTATTTAACTTCCATGCAGAGTACATCATGAGAAATGTTGGACTTGGTGAAGCACAAACTGGAATCAAAATTGCCAGGAGAAATATCAACCTCAGATGTGCAGATGACACCACCCTTTTATGGCAGAAAGTGAAGAAGATGAAGGTGAAAGAGGGGAGTGAAAAAGTTGGTTTAAAACTCAACATTCAGAAAACTAAGGTCATGGTGTCCAGTCCCATCACTTCATGGCAAATTGACGAGGAAACAGTGACGGCCTTTTTTTTTTTTTTTGGCTCCAAAATCACTGCAGATGGTGACTGCAGCTATGAAATTAAAAGACACTTGCTCCTTGGAAGAAAAGTTATGACCAACATAGACAGCATATTAAAAAGCAGAGAAATCAGTTTGCGAACAGAGGTCCCTCTAGTCAAAGCTATTGTTTTTCCAGTAGTCATGTATGGATGTGAGAGCTGGCCTACAAAGAAAGCTGAGCACTGTAGAATTGATGCTTTTGAACTGTGGTGTTGGAGAAGACTCTTGAGAGTCCCTTGGACAGCAAGGAGATCCAACCAATCCATTCTGAAGGAAATCAATCCTGCATATTTATTGGAAGGACTGATGCAGAAGCTGAAACTTCAATACTTTGTCCACCTGATGCGAAGAACTGACTCATTGGAAAAGACGTTGATGCTGGGAAAAATGGAAGGTGGGAGGAGAAGGGGATGACAGAGGATGAGATGGTTGGATGGCATCACTGACTCAGTGGACGTGAGTTTGAGTGAACTCTGGGAGTTGATGATGGACAGGGAGGCCTGACATGCTGCAGTCACAGAGTCAAACACAGCTGAGCCATCTGAACTGACTGACTGATCAGAAATGTTCTTGGAATCATCATATCTGGAACTAGAGTCTTTCTGCTGCAAAAACTACTTGCTAGTTATCCTATAGGCACACCGGAAAGGGACAAGGACTCTTTTTGGATAGTATGGTTTTTTAATAACATAGTATAAATTTTAATAGAGATGCGATTTTTATATGACAGAATTGTACATTATGTTTTTTTTCTTTAAATTGTCTTTGTGCAATTTAAGTAATACAGGAGAAAAGGGAAAGATCAGTGTCCTTCACTTCTTGAAACAGAATGTTTTTTGAATGTTTCCATTTAAAATTATGTAAATTGCTCACAACTGACTTCCTTTTTTTTAGTCAACTGACTTTGGACTAAGTTAAGAGTATTATTTTCTGTCTGTTGTGAGTGATTGCTGATTGAAGGAATCCTTTCTTACCTCAAAGGACAAGGTGGTTCTGAGATTCCTCCAGGGAGTTTCATCCACAGAATCCCTCCTTGAAGATACAGGCTACTTCCTCAGGTGTGTAGGCCAAGGTTTACTTGGACAAAGCGACAGTAATGTGGATATGTGATATCCCACAGGGCTGGGATTATCGTAACCTTATATTTTCCAGCCCAGTGGCTTGATAGAGCTAATGAATCTTCCCAAAGTACCTGGGGGTTCCCTGTCATTGTACCTCATATAGCTGCTGGCAAGCATGTTTCTATACTCTTCCTGGAAGTGAAACTCTTTCTGCCTTAAATGTGCAATTTCCCCTGCCTGAGAAGGTCAGAGGCATATTTACATAGTTCACAAAAGTATGAAAGAGGCATTCAGGGCCTCCCTGCCAAGCCATCTGACTAGACTAATGCCTGCTCATTTTCCACCTCTACTTATGGAAACTGCAGAAATTCATAGGTGCACCATGGTCCCTGAAACAACAGTCTTAACAGCAAAGGAACATTAAAATAAAATGTCCACGTTATCAAATCAGTTAATGTAGCTTGAAATTGGCAGGAGTAAAAAGTGGTTGTTCAGACTGTCAGAATTAAGCATATGTTAAAACTACTTAAAATCTACGTTTTGAAACAGTAGCAATTTACTTAGTATTCAAATACCGAGAGTATTCAAAGCAAATTTCAGCATATTCACAATGTTACTTTTTTTATTGCTTTTCTCCCACATAGTTTTTAACTCTAGTGACCTCACTAACATTTATTGAGCACTTCCTATATGCCAAACCCTTTGTATTTATAACATCATCTAATAATTTAAGGCAACCTGTTGAGGTGTAGGAATTGTTATCCTTCTGTCGATGAGGAGTGAAGGCTCAGAGAGAGTCTCAGGAATTGGCTCATAGTGGCAGGGGAGTAAGTGAATGAGGGATACAAGTTTGGCCCCTAAGGTCAGTATGCTTTGTAGAACACCACGCTGCTAACTGTGCTCTACTGTTTATGAGACTATGGAGAGAGAAAAAAAGAAGAGCAAGTTGCATTACTCTCATTTGCCTACATTTCATGTTCCACTGTCTGATGTGAGGCCAGATCTGCTTCCTGCCCCTTCCTACATAATGAACTTAGGCCCTGTCTGGGTCTGTGCCCGTGACATCCTTTTCCATCCTCTTCATTTCCTATATAAAGATTTCCTTGCGCAATCTAACTTTGGGGAAATTCTCTGCTTACCATTTTGACATTACATATTTCTTTCTGTTATTGTGTAACTCTGTATGTATATGTATGTGTGTGAGAGAGTGAGTGTGATTACCTGTCTGGATCATTAGCTTCCAGAAAACAGCAGTCTCATTTGCATCTTTGTACTCTTGGCATGTAGATAGGTGGAAGGTAGTTTTTAAAGCATAGTTTTATAACTGGTCAATACTGACTACTGAAGGGGAGAGGATTTCCAAATCTTTCATCTTGTTATTTTAGGAGGTCTAACAATGAATGCTAGAGTGTTCTGTCTCTGCCTACTGGTGTTTTTCTACACCTTTTTGGGAATTCCAGACAGATGGACAGATGGTAATGACTTGTATTAATAGTTACTTTGCTTTACTGTTACTATCTGCTGCTGCAGCAAAGTTGCTTCAGTCGTGTCCAACACTGTGCGATCTCATAGATGGCAGCCCACCAGGCTCCCCCGTCCCTGGGATTCTCCAGGCAAGAACACTGGAGCGGGTTGCCATTTCCTTCTCCAATGCATGAAAGTGAAAAGTGAAAGTGAAGTCGCTCAGTCGTGTCTGACTCGTAGCGACCCCATGGACTGCAGCCTACCAGGCTCCACTGTCCATGGGAGTTTCCAGGCAAGAGTACTGGAGTGGGGTGCCATTGCNTGGCTTGATAGAGCTAATGAATCTTCCCAAAGTACCTGGGGGTTCCCTGTCATTGTACCTCATATAGCTGCTGGCAAGCATGTTTCTATACTCTTCCTGGAAGTGAAACTCTTTCTGCCTTAAATGTGCAATTTCCCCTGCCTGAGAAGGTCAGAGGCATATTTACATAGTTCACAAAAGTATGAAAGAGGCATTCAGGGCCTCCCTGCCAAGCCATCTGACTAGACTAATGCCTGCTCATTTTCCACCTCTACTTATGGAAACTGCAGAAATTCATAGGTGCACCATGGTCCCTGAAACAACAGTCTTAACAGCAAAGGAACATTAAAATAAAATGTCCACGTTATCAAATCAGTTAATGTAGCTTGAAATTGGCAGGAGTAAAAAGTGGTTGTTCAGACTGTCAGAATTAAGCATATGTTAAAACTACTTAAAATCTACGTTTTGAAACAGTAGCAATTTACTTAGTATTCAAATACCGAGAGTATTCAAAGCAAATTTCAGCATATTCACAATGTTACTTTTTTTATTGCTTTTCTCCCACATAGTTTTTAACTCTAGTGACCTCACTAACATTTATTGAGCACTTCCTATATGCCAAACCCTTTGTATTTATAACATCATCTAATAATTTAAGGCAACCTGTTGAGGTGTAGGAATTGTTATCCTTCTGTCGATGAGGAGTGAAGGCTCAGAGAGAGTCTCAGGAATTGGCTCATAGTGGCAGGGGAGTAAGTGAATGAGGGATACAAGTTTGGCCCCTAAGGTCAGTATGCTTTGTAGAACACCACGCTGCTAACTGTGCTCTACTGTTTATGAGACTATGGAGAGAGAAAAAAAGAAGAGCAAGTTGCATTACTCTCATTTGCCTACATTTCATGTTCCACTGTCTGATGTGAGGCCAGATCTGCTTCCTGCCCCTTCCTACATAATGAACTTAGGCCCTGTCTGGGTCTGTGCCCGTGACATCCTTTTCCATCCTCTTCATTTCCTATATAAAGATTTCCTTGCGCAATCTAACTTTGGGGAAATTCTCTGCTTACCATTTTGACATTACATATTTCTTTCTGTTATTGTGTAACTCTGTATGTATATGTATGTGTGTGAGAGAGTGAGTGTGATTACCTGTCTGGATCATTAGCTTCCAGAAAACAGCAGTCTCATTTGCATCTTTGTACTCTTGGCATGTAGATAGGTGGAAGGTAGTTTTTAAAGCATAGTTTTATAACTGGTCAATACTGACTACTGAAGGGGAGAGGATTTCCAAATCTTTCATCTTGTTATTTTAGGAGGTCTAACAATGAATGCTAGAGTGTTCTGTCTCTGCCTACTGGTGTTTTTCTACACCTTTTTGGGAATTCCAGACAGATGGACAGATGGTAATGACTTGTATTAATAGTTACTTTGCTTTACTGTTACTATCTGCTGCTGCAGCAAAGTTGCTTCAGTCGTGTCCAACACTGTGCGATCTCATAGATGGCAGCCCACCAGGCTCCCCCGTCCCTGGGATTCTCCAGGCAAGAACACTGGAGTGGGTTGCCATTTCCTTCTCCAATGCATGAAAGTGAAAAGTGAAAGTGAAGTCGCTCAGTCGTGTCTGACTCGTAGCGACCCCATGGACTGCAGCCTACCAGGCTCCACTGTCCATGGGAGTTTCCAGGCAAGAGTACTGGAGTGGGGTGCCATTGCTATCTAGTGAACTCTTAAGGCTTGTTTTGCTTTTTTTTTTTTTAAACTATGTTTAAGTTTTGTTAACTGTGAAAGATTCTGAGTCATGAGGAAATGCAAGGGTGGGGGTGGGAAGGTGATAACAAAGATACTTCAGATTTGCATTTTCTTTTTAGAAATTTCAATTTTCAGTGTAGCTGACACTTGTAATTTCTGTTAAGGATTGGTGCGTGAGCAGGAATGCGTGTGAAATAAGCTTCAGCTGTAAAGAGAGGCAAAGGTGGGTGATTTTAACAAAAGTGTTGTCTTTTATCATACCTTAATAAAATAAAATAATAAAATGAAGACAGTGACAACTGAATTAGGAAAATAGACAACTCTTTTTTAAAACAAACATATGTATTATATATTTCCAAGCATTTATCTTTGTCTGCATAAAGGTAATTTTATTTCAACAAATGATTTAGCTGGAGCTTATCATTTTTAGAAAAAAAACATCCTTTGTCCTCTGCTATACCACAGTGACCTGAGTTGTGGAATTGATTGACCAAAATTGCATAACAGCTGGTATGCATTTTCAGTACTATATTATTTTGCAGTGTGCCTGATAGTACTGTTGAGGAGATGAAAAGAATATTAAATACTTTGGGGGTGAGTAGGGGGCCTTATGCACACACAAGTCTGGGAAAGCTTTAGTTAATGAGTTTTTTTTGGACTACAAATATGATACATTTACATAGAAGTAAGAGTTTGGCATTTGTATTTAGCTTTTATTGTAAACAATATTTACATTTTACTTGTAAACATATAGTTTATAAAAGGGTGAATTGAGGAAGTGGCTTTAAGACAGGAAAAATCTTGTAGAGAACACCTAGTTTGTACAGTGGAGATGGGAATACATATTGTTGGGAGAAATGGAGAAAGCCAGTGGAAGACTTGAGTGAAAGAGTGGATGTTAAGACTGTTATTTGTGACCTGGACTAGTTTTGACTTTCAGAGGTCATACTAACTCTTAGATTAGAAATGCAGCCTCTTTCAGAGCATAAACATAATTGAAAATAATGATTTTAAAATCTGCTTTCTTGGGTCTCCATTTTGCTTTTCCTCCAGTGTAAAAGCATGTATATTCTATTTTCAGGAAAATGAGGAAAAATATTATTTCCTTCTCTAACAGTTTGGCTAATTTTGTTGTTGTTTCTGGCTCCTTAAATTGAGAGGCAGTCTGTACCACGCGTTGTATCATGCCCAGCAAGTTTTTCTTTTGTTTTGTTTTTTTTCATTTGAATGCATTTGTTCCTTGGCAAATAATTGCAGTTCAGAATGACTTTTATTGAGCTTGATTGAATTAGGGTTGTGTTTGAAAATGAGTTAGTTAAAGCTTAATCTATTACCCAGAGAATTGATGAAAACATCAGAAAAGCAGTCATTCATGGGGATTAAATATTCTTCCATGTAAATGGGCAGCATGGTTGTCTGGAGTCTCTTCTGCACTGGCTAGGTGGTAGTAACATCAGGGTGCAAAGCATACAATGGCCTAGAATGGGATTTTGCCATGGTATGCCTTGAATATTACATTGGACATTAACACTAATGAGGGAGCCTATCACATTGTAAAAAGTGGCATCTCATTTTTTTTAGTATAATAAGCTTTCAGAACATAGTACCCCAAGGGGCAATGTGTAAACTATCAAGAAGCCAGTTGCTTTGGGATATTTTAACGGTTGCTTAGGCCAGATCTTTATGATAGGTTTTTCAGATGCCAAGTTAGATGTCCTATTTGTGGTTAAGAGGTAAATCATAGATAATTTAAAGTTAGCACTCCCACCTGCCATGATAGTTTCTCAGAGGGAATCCTGAGCTGTGGCAGGTCAGTCCTGGCTTGGTGTACATCCTGTGGGGCAGTTTCATGGGTGGGAAATGGGCCTTGGAAAAGGAGCAGGTTCTTATGAGCTATTGGGACTGAAGTCCTTGGGAGTTGGGAATCCAAGGCCCTGTTTGGCTGGAAGGGAAGACTGAGAGGAAGCACCGTGTGACCCAGAGAACACAAGACATGCATGGGGTGGCTCAGTTGAAAATCTCCCCTGGCTTTGGTCTAAGGGCATACACACACAAGTCACCACCATTCTGCAGGATTGTATTCACACCCTTAGACATTTCCCCTTCTTGCCCACCTGTCCTTTTGACACTTAACACAGCTGCCCATTTCCATCAAATCAGAACATTTTATGAAGTCGCCTTGAAACTTAAGTGCAGACAGAACAGCTTGTGCTGAAACTGCTTTTCTGAAGTTACTGTTACTGGCATTTGTAATAGCCAGATAAAATCTGGAGTCTCTCAGTGTGGCTCAGAACTCAAAGGGAGTCTGTCTCAGGCAGGATCTTCAGCCTTGGAATTGCCCTCCGTTCTGTGGCTTATTCCCGGGCTGATTCTTTGGCTGCCCTGTCCTAAGTTAGTTAAGTCCAGCATGGTTTCTTTGTTATCCTGAGTTTTAAAATCCTTATTGGTTATAGCATAATCAACCTCCTTCCTCTCCTTGCCCACTTTATCCGTAGATATTTACATCCCATGTGATAAATTATTGAACAATAATCAAAGTAAAGTGTAGATTTGTTCTATTTGGGGGGTATATATTTGATTAGAGAAACAAATCAGTAAACGTACCTTTAAGATTAGTGATAGTTTGTTTTTGAGCTCCTAATAGAACTTCTGTACATAGAACATAACATACTTTATTTCTCAGATAGCCTGCACTCACTTCTTAAACTAAAAGATAAGCAAATCTCCAAACTAAAATAAAAATTTGTTGTTGTTCAGTTGCTAAGTCGTGTCCCAGTCCTTGGGACCCCATGGACTGTAGCACCCCAAGAATTAAACCCACCCTATCAAAGTTAATTTTGGACCCTCCTCTCCCAATTGTGGCAGTATCAGTTCAGTCGCTCAGTCATGTCCGACTCTGCAACTCCATGGACTGCAGCACACCAGGTTTCCCTGTCCATTGCCAACTCCTGGAGCTTGCTCAAACTCATGTCCATTGAGTTGGTGATGCCATCCAACCATTCATTCTCTTTCGTCCCCTTCTTCTCTTGCCTTCACTTTTTCCCAGCATCAGGGTCTTTTCTAAGGAGTTAGTTCTTCGCATCAGGTGGCTAAAGTATTAGAGCTTCAGCTTAAGCCTCAGTTCTTCCAATGAATATTTAGGATTGATTTTCCTTTAGGATTGACTAGTTTGATCTCCGTGCAGTCCAAGGGACTCTCAAGAGTCTTCTCCAATGCCACAGTTCAAAAGCATCAATTATTTGGTGCTCAGCTTTCTTTATGGTCCAACTCTCATATCCGTTCATGACTACTAGAAAAACCATAGCTTTGACTATATGTACCTTTGTCAGCAAAGTGATGTCTCTGCTTTTTAATATACTGCCTAAGTCTGTCATAGGTTTTCTTCTAAGGAGCAAGTGTCTTTTAATTACCATCTGCAGTGATTTTGGAGCCCAAGAAAATAAAGTCTGCCACTGATTCCATTGTTTGCCCATGTATTTGGGCATGAAGTGATGGGGCTGGATGCCATGATCTTAGTTTTTTTGAATGTTGAGTTTTAAGTAAGCTTTTTCACTCTCCTTTTTCACTTTCATCAAGAGGCTCTTTAGTTCTTCGCTTTCTGCCATAAGAGTGGTGCCATCTCTCCCAGTTGTGGCAGTATGAATTAAATTCATTTTTTAAAAAGTTTTACCAGTTTATTTACTTGATAGTTATTTATAGATATTCATGATTTTTACCTATTTCATAATTTTTCTTTTAATGGTTCTTGATAGTGGCTTTTATAAATTTATATGAAGAAAAAGCATAGACATAAATATATGAGATAGTGTATGTCATTTTCTTAAAATAGTTTTAATGTTAGTGATCTAGTTTATAATAATTAAGGAGGGACTTTTACACCATTTATTTAATCAGTTTTTGGAATTGTACACTTCCTTCGTAACAACATAAGCATTTAATTTGAAAGTATTAATGTGTCCCTTGTAATTTTCTTCAGAGATCTGGATTTCTTCTTTCATCCATACCCTTGTTTTAAAAAATGTGGATAAATCAGTAGTATCTTGTAAGAAGCCGTGTGGATTTAATATTTTATTCTTTCTGGTTATTGTTTTCTTCTGTAGCATTGGGTGACAACTGAATTATCTACATCTAGTTAAGATTACTCAAATGGATCATTACATATTTTTGATACTTAATGTATAAAAGCGAGTTCTTCCGTATTGTAGTGGCTGAAAAAAAACTCTAGCCAACACATAAAATGACTAACAGTATTGATCAAGCAGTAAGCCAGTAAGTGATACCCAGTTTCTGAAGTATGTTGTAGCCTACTGATTGTAAAGAAATATATTGTCATAATACACTAGGGAGTAGGAAATTATCCCTTAGTTGAGTGTGGTTTAGTATTACCATATGAAGCCCTTGAGAAACTAAATGAATGTGTCTCACATAGAAACTGAAATAGCTTAATTAAAAAAATTATAATTTAGGTATATGTCTATATTAATGATGACCCTATATGCGAGACACCAAAAGAGACAACCACTTTTGGACTCTATGGGAGAAGGCGAGGGTGGGATGATTTGAGAGAATAGCATTGAAACATGTATAGTACCATATGTGAAATAGATCGCCAGCCCAGGTTTGATGGATGAGACAGGGCACTCAGGGCCGTTGCACTGGGATGACCCTGAGAGATGGGATGGGGAGAGAGGTGGGAGGGGGTTTCAGGATGGGGAACACATGACATCCACTGATTCATGTCAATGTATGGCAAAAACCACTACAATATTGTAAAAGTAATTAGCCTCCAATGAAAATAAATAAACTAATTTAATAATAAATAAATTGGAAACATTAAAAATATTTCACAAAGAATGATAATTTAGGTATATGTCTATATTTGCAGTATTAATATAAAATTTTATTTAATTTGTACACTTGATTTCAATCCTCATTTATTTCATCATATGTAGTTAGAAAGTAATTTATAACAACTTCTCTCTATTTGTATGTGTTCCCCCACCCCTTAATAAAAGAACTATCTTGGCTTCACTCATCTTTAAAAGATAAAATATAAGCATCTGAACCATAGCTTAATTGTGGTTAAGCTTTAACTGGTTCGGTTGAACTAGTCATTTCAAATAACTTGACTTTAGTCAGGATGTCATTTTAATTCCATGTTTTTCCAGAGGATTTGTCTGTAACTCTATACCTGAATTTAGTCAGCAAACTAAGAAGTAATTGCCTGTAATTCATTGTCTCTGTAACTTTGGCCTCAGAATTCCCATTGAGTAATTTTAGTAATCATCTTTTTGTTAAATTAAAGTTGACAATAAATACTTTAGGTCTTTTTTTCCTCAGTAGTGTTAGTCCAGGGATGTTTAATCATTTTCATGATTTTGATTGGTTGGCTGTTAATACATCTTATTTAGGGATGATTTTGCTAAAGGAGACTAAGTGTTAGTGTGGTTGGAAAGGGCTTCCTGGCTCACCATTTTAATCACTTTGCTATGGGTCCTTCACAGAATCCTGCTGCATCACAGAAGTTGGAAGTTTTGATGTTCCATTGACATCACAATGGAAAGTCTTGACTTGACCGGTAAGAGCAGGCCAATGGTTCATCTTACTTATTTACCTGGAAGCTGTGAAGCAGTCAAGAGCTATGTGGTATCAGAGCTGGTCTCAACTTTTTCACATCTGATGGATTCACCTTCCGTACTGATCAGGGAAGTGTGATAATTGTGTATTTTTAACTTGTCAATTTTATCAGTATTTTAAAGGCGACATGTAATCTCTATCAATTTAACTTATCAAGTAAGTTAAATTTTCCTTTAAAGTAATTAATTTTTTAAAATTAACTATTTCAGAATCCCTGGCTTGTTTCTCCAATTTAATGGGCTATTGGTAAAAAGTCAATTTATTGAAGTCCCCAGTTATCTAGAGAATACATGTCTTAGTAAATATTACATTGGTTTGTTCCCTCAAAGCTTTTTGTATTGCTTTTGGCATTAAATGAAAAGTGAATCAGTATCAAAAAACATTATGGGAGTTTAAAAAAAAACCGATTAAAAATAATAGAAGCAGGTGTAGCAGTACTATAAAACTATTTTGAATATGAAAACCACACAATGAAGAAAAAGTTGAGATTTTAAAATATATACATGTGGCAAATTATATCAAACTTTGAAACTCACATACTATGTGAGTTCTGTACATATGGCCTTTTGTACATAAGTTGTATCCAAAACTGCTTCCTTTGGAATATTTTAGGATTAATTTTGATAATGATCACTTAAATGCATAGAGTTTTCTCAGTTTGGGAATAAAAATGTGTGATTGGTTTAGTGATGTTTGAATACTTTATGGTGAACTGATGATTTATAAGACCAAGGAAAGTAACATAAAATGAACAAAAATAGTAAATATTGTTTAGTTGCAATTTTCAGAACATGCACTTATTCTTCAAATTTTCAATTCATGGTAAACTTAAATCTTTTTTCTGTTCTTGAGTATTTTTGATAGCCTATTAGGTCTGTCTAGAAAATCTTGGTGTGCTTTTTTTTGTTTTAGTAAATATATGACTGAATGTTGCTTTTATGATTTTATATGATAAGGCCTCTGAACCATTCTTCTGAATGTTGCAGTCTAGGATTGTTTGCATTGTAAAAATAAATGTCATTAACTTGTAAGTGTGTTTACTTGGATATTGAAACACCAACAAAATCTTATTGCCAGTGAGAAGACTGAGATTTAGTTATTTCTCCTCCTTTCTGTACTATCGTTTAAGGCATAATAAGTCAGAAATACAAATTCTGGATTTATGAATGGCAGTTAGGATACCATTGACTGTGGTTTTACTGGGTCAGCAGAATATAGAAAATTTGCATATCTGTACTATAATTTCAAATATGTTCTCAATTACTAATTCTAATAGTGAGATTTAAAGAAAATTAAATTTGTGGCAATATTCTGAGTTTTCTAAATATGAATATATATATATAGAAAATAAAGCAGGACCTTTTATATTACCTATTCAGAGAACTAAATTATTAATATGCAATTGTATGGCAGTCTTAAGTAGCCATCTGATCTTTGTTCTCTGAATGTTAATTAGATTACTTAAATAAAGTATTTTTATTGACTGTAAGCAGAAACTGACAGAAAATGCTGATAAAATTTAAGAAAACTGACACTTTATACTTCTAGTATATATACATGTTCATCATAAGTACAGTATTAACTAATAGAAAATATGCCATTCAAAATCAGGAGTAATTTAGGAAACAAGTCTTGGAAAATGTTACCTAGCAAAACGGTTTCCNAAATTTAAGAAAACTGACACTTTATACTTCTAGTATATATACATGTTCATCATAAGTACAGTATTAACTAATAGAAAATATGCCATTCAAAATCAGGAGTAATTTAGGAAACAAGTCTTGGAAAATGTTACCTAGCAAAACGGTTTCCAGGGTTCAGTAAATCTGGGAAATATTGCTGTTTTAGTCAGCTTAGGCAAAGCTTTGTTTAATTAAACAGAGTCCCTAAATCTTAGTGTTTTATAGCAGTAAAAGTTTCTTTTTCACTTCTGTTCGTGTTCCTGATGAACCCGTTGCCACTCTGCTCCATGTCCTCTTCATTCCTGGACCAGAGCTGAAGGACAGCCTCTCTGGGGTGCACAAGTCTTGTGGCAGAAGGAGCCCGGAATCGAGGCTCTTTAAATTGCTGTTCAGAGGCCGTGTATGTCACTACCTCTTAACATTTCATTGGCTAGAGCATGTCACATGGCCAGCTCATGTCATAAGATAGGAGTGGCTTCTTAAGAGGAGTGGTGTAGAGGAATGGTGATAGGGAGGCACAATGCCTATTTTAAGGGTAATATTTGGATAATCAGTCCTATCTTGGGCTTTTCTAGACAGATAGAATGCACCTTGTATATTAAGCTTACAGAAGGCCTGTAAAAATCAATCTGTTTAACATGGAAAATTATTTGTGAAATTTCTATGTCGTATATGGAACATATTGAACTTTGAAACCTATCTGTGAACAAGTTTTAGGGATGAGGAGTTCATTTATTTCAAGAGTTTCCATAAGTTTTGAACATTATCACTTTTAACACTATACAATGAGTGGAAATACACCCTATATTAAGCTTACATTCTTGTTTTATAAGTTGGCTTTAAAATGAAAGAAAATTACTACAGACTGGATCCTTGGTGGTTTGAATACAGAGTTTGATAAGGGAAATAATGATCCTCATAATAAATTCTTCCCTATATTTACTGGGTTACAGGACTTTTGACAGATATCCAATTGGATATAGAGGGAGAGCATAAGAGAATGGGTAGTTTGTTTTTACCAGTAGTAATATAATTATTTTACCATGTAATGGTAATCAAGTGCTTCTACTGAAAGTCTATTTCAGGAATGATTCTGGAGAGAAAGAATACACATACTATAAGGTTTTCTAATGTACACGAGTTTTCTAATGTACCCCGAGGTCGTATTCACTATACAGTGATTGCATTACTCTGTCCTATACTTTGTAGAAAATTGATAGTCATAATGAACTCCTCAGCTAGTGTTATGATTAATCCCACAAGTTTTATAAAACGTTGCGACCACACCTGTGTGGATTAAGATGATTTAAATATTGAGGATTATACTATAAGTAGTGCTTTGTTTGTTAGTTTATAGTTCCTTAAGATTGGGGAAAAGGAACATTCTTAGAAATCTGTGAGTTCAGAGACACTTAGGCATAAATCCTAGTTTTGGAACTTTTAAGTTGAAAGAATTTGGGTGATTATTTAACCTCTGTGAAATTTTGTTTTCTCATCTTAGTATTGGATAATGATCTCTACCTCATGGAGTGCTGATAATGAAATGAGGAAATTAAGTTGAGTGCCTGATACAGCACATGGGGTGCTCTCAAGAAATGGTAGTTAAGAAATGTGATCACAGTTCAATAATCTTGGATGCACTATAATATACTTTTATTACAGTATATGTATGTATAAAACTATGTTTGCATATTTATATTTAAACATACACTTCCAAGAGTTGTAAAAAAATTGTCCTTAATGTATAAGTAGCCTACAGACTTATTGAAAAATAAAAGTGGCTTTACCCTCATCTGAAAAGGTGAATCCTGTGGAAGTACTAGTCACCTTGTGAACTAATACATCAGTTCTTGCCACTGAGAACATAGAAGTCCTAACAGAGTGATCACCAAATGTGGATGCATGGCCTCACCTCTGAATTTTAAGGTTGGCATCAAAGAAAAATAATTTTTTATAATCTCACATGGTACAAGAACAAGAGCGGGTGCCACAGAAATTTTCTTCAGCATGTAGAGCAAATGCTGTTTGGTTTCAAAAGAGTCAGCATTTCTACTTGAGGATTTCTGTGCTGCTGTTTTCCAGTGAGGCTGAGATTATTTAAATTCTTTCAGTGACTTCTCTGTTGGCGTTGTCCCCTCGCACTCAGAATCAGGACAACAGAGGATATCTCTTAGGGTTCAAAGCTTTATGTTATTTCTAAATGATAATTTAATTTAGAATAACACAGAGATACATATAAATAATTTAGGGGTAAATTATTTTTCAAATTGTCCCAAGCGTTTCTCCAAATGGATCATCGTTGTAACAACTACCAGTTATATATTCAGCTGGATCATTGGTAGAGTGAAACTATTTCAAAAGTAGAATATTGTCATTTTTAGAGACAGGCAGCGGTAACAAAATACCACAGACTGAGTGACTTAAACAATAGATTTTTTTTTTTTTTTAAACAGTTCTGAAGGCTTATGGTCCATGGTCCAGGTGCTGACAAGTTCTGTTTCTGGTGTGGTTTCTCTTCCTGGCTTATGGACAGTTGCCTTCTTGCTGTGCCCTCACATGACCTTTTCTCTGTGCGTGTGTGGAGAAAGTGTGCTCTGGCCTCTTCCCCCTTCTTAAGAAGGACACCAATTCTATCAGATAATGGCCCCACCCTTGTGACCTTACTTAACTTTTGCCTACTTCTAGGGTCTGTCTCCAAGTACAATCATACTGGGTTTTGAGGTTTCATTATACAAATTTGAGGGCAGCCAATTCAGTTCATACCAGAAGTATTTGTTTTTTCTGTGCCAAAGATAAGAGAACGTTAAAAAAAAATTCTATGTTATTTAATCTATAAACAAGAAGATCTGGTTTAAGTATCATCTAAGATTCTAAGAATTATCTTTGAATCTTTGGAATGGAAGACATTAGAAATTACTAAATTCATATTTCTTCCACTTTGAAGTCACTGTTAATTAAAAGAATGTCTTTCAAGAGAAGAAATCAAATCAGAGAACTTGAAAATCAAGAGTGTTTTGTATGATGGAGGAATAGCATAATTGTAAAAATTGATTTCCGTGTGTATTCATTGTTGACTTGATATGGAATGCATTTGGAAATTAGGTCAAAGAAGAAGACACTTAACTTTTTGAGACACGTTTCTGCTTACTATAATCAAGCCAATTCATATTTTTCATGGCTATATTGTTTTACTTTATTCAGCAGGAAAATAGCATAGTCTTAAAGGTTCTGGAAAACAGAAAGAAAAGATTCTGCATTTGAAATAAAGCCAGCAAAAGCCACAACAGAGTCCTCAATCTCCTATTCTCCCTGTTAATTTTCCTGCCTCCCTCTCTTTCTTTTTTTAATCTCCTTTTTTCATCCTCTTCTTTTTCCTCCTTTCCTCTGACATTAGCTTTCAGGTTAGGTAATCATTGAATTTCTCAAGTAATAGTCTAAATGCAATTCTTCGAACATCTCTGTAGTACCTCTTTCTAATACATAGGAGAAACTTTCAGTTGATGAATGTTTGGGATTAGTAATCGTATTGATGAAGGCCCAATTTAACTCTTAGTTCTAGTTTTGAACTTAAAAAAAAAAGTGTGCTCTGTGTCACTAGAATAATTTGAGTGTCTTATGATTTGATGCCTATCTGAAAAGAGAAAATATACCATAAGGAAACAAACCTTTGAGACTTTCTTTGTATAATAGCAACTTTAAATTGATTTGTAATTTTTTCCTTCACCTTTTGTGTTTACAGACTAGAAGATAAGCTCTTCAGGACTGATCTAATTTTGTGGATTGCAGTTAATTGGTTGAAAGTTATTATTTTAACTTTTATTTACTTTTGATTTTGATTTCCCTCTAAAGCTATTTACAGATGACTCAAACTTTAGCCTTATATGTAATAAATTTTAGCACTGTATTTCTTTTGCATAGGCTCAGTCTACTGATTGTTAAATTTACTAGTTAAGGACAATACAAATAAATTGAGACATGACCACTTCATCCATTATTACTACTCTGAAAGGTAGATAAATTATTTTTATACTGAAGTCCATAGTCCCTTTGATCTCTATTACAGAGAATTGTGTTTCCCCTGGAAAATAAATGAATCTTGTTGTTGTTCAGTTGCTCAGTCATGTCCGGTTCTTTGCATCCTCTGTGATCTCCCTCTTCTGCCTTCAGTCTTTCCCAGCATCACGGTCTTTTCCCAGGAGTTGGCGCTTCACATCAGACGGCCAAATTATTGGAGCTTCAGCTTCAGCATCACTCCTTCCAATGAATATTCAGGGTTGAGTTCCTTTAGGATTGACTGGTTTGATCTCCTTGCTGTCCAAGGGACTCTCAAGAGTCTTCTCCAGCACCACAGTTCAAAAGCATCATCTCTTTGGCACTCAGCCTTCTTAATGGTCCAGCTCTTACATCCTGTGTGACTACTGGAAAAACTATAGCTTTGACNGGTTTGATCTCCTTGCTGTCCAAGGGACTCTCAAGAGTCTTCTCCAGCACCACAGTTCAAAAGCATCATCTCTTTGGCACTCAGCCTTCTTAATGGTCCAGCTCTTACATCCTGTGTGACTACTGGAAAAACTATAGCTTTGACTAGACAGACATTTGTTGGCAAAGTAATGTCCCTGCTTTTTAATACGCTGTCTAGTTTATCATAGCTTTTCTTCCAAGGAGAAAACATCTTTTAATTTCATGGCTGCAGTCACCATCTGTAGTGGTTTTGGAGCCCAAGAAAATAAACTCTATCACTGTTTCTAATTTTTCTCCATCTATTTGCCATGAAGTGATAGGGTCAGGTGCCATGATCTTAGTTTTTTGAGTGTTGAGCTTTAAGCCAGCTTTTTCACTCTCTTTCACCTTCATCAAGAAATTCTTTCGTTCTCTTGTCTTTCTGCCATTAGAATATTGTCATCTGCATATCTGAGGTTATTGATATTTCTCCTGGCAATATTGATTCCAGTTTGTGATTCGTCCAGACTGGAACTCTGCATGATGTACTCTGCATATAAGTTAAGTAAACCTTGACAATAGTAAGCCTTAACTTACTTACAAGTTAAGTAAGGGTGACAATATACAGCCTTGATGTACTCCCTTCTGAATTTTGAACCAGTCTGTTGTTCATGTCCAATTCTAACTGTTGCTTCTTGACCTGCATACAGGTTTCTCAGACGGCAAGTCAGGTAGTCTGGTATTCCTGTCTCTTTTAAGAATTTTCCACAGTTTGTTATAATCCACACTGTCAAAAGATTTTAGTGTAGTCATGTTTTTCTGGATCTAAATGGATCTAATGGTGTGAAATTTCTCATAACATTGTTCTCAGAATTTCCATGCATATTAATGTAAAATACTATATTTACTGAGTATTCTGTGCATACACAGATAAGTGTAAATATATATGAATGAATACATGTAATTTTTTCAGGTAACCTCTTCAAGAAACCTAAAGCCTTAAGTTTACATTAGAGAGTCTGTTTTGTTTTGAGCTGTATCCCCCAAACCTAGGAAAGGTGTCTAGCACATGGAACTTGCTTAGTGAATATTTGGTGAATTAGTAATACAGGAGTTCACATTTTATTAATTGTATATTCCATTGATATTGATATTGATATTAATAAGCATCTCCAGGTCTACTTGGAGATTGTTATTCTTCCAAGTTTTAGTTCAGGGGGAGGAGTGTTCCTCATAAATAAGTCTTTACGTTGCANGGCACCCCACTCCAGTACTCTTGCCTGGAGAATCCCAGGGATGGGGGAGCCTGGTGGGCTGCCGTCTGTCACTTTATGTCTGTTTGTCACATTTTGGTAATTCTAGCAATGTTTTAAACTTTTCCATTATTATTATTGTATTCCTAATGATCTGTGATCAGTGTTCTTTAATGTTACTATTACAGAAAATCATGACTTGCTGAAGGCTCAGAGATTGGTTAGCATTTTTAAGCAATAATGTATTTTTTAATGGTTGCGTGTACCTTTTTTTAGAGATAATGCTATTGCACACTTACTAAACTATACTATAGTGTAAACATAACTTTTATATGCACTGGGAAACCAAAGAATTTGTGCAACTTGCTTTATTATGACATTTTCTGTATTCGAGTAGACTGGATCCCAATCCACAGTATCTTCAAGGTATGCCCTAGACACCTTTTGCTATTTGAATGGAATGTTTGTAAGGGTAAAATGGGAAATTTTGGTCGAGAGCTAGATGTAAGAGGGTCTTGAATGTCAGGGTGAATTTACTTTTTTTCTTTTCTTATTTTTTTAAGGCAGATAAACCACTGAAAAATTTTGAGCAGACAATATAAATGAGATGGATTGAAAAGGAAAAGAAATAGGCATTGGAAAGTTTGGTTTGAGGGGCTTTAGCATATCCCAGGCAAAAAGAAATTTGTTTCTCTAATAGAGTTTGAGAGTTGTAAATAGGATCATCGTAGGAGACATGAAGGTTATACCCTGTCTTGATGTGTCTTAAAATATTTTGGATTGAGGTATCCAACTCACCAAATCAGATAAGTCTTTTCCCATTTTGCAAGCAAAAATTAATAGATACTCACTTTTAATGATTCCTTTAATGAACATTTTCTCAAATGTCTGATGCCTGCCATTATTGATGTGTGTGTGTATGTGTGTTTCTGTCTGTGTGTGTGTGATGTGTGTGACTGTAAATTTAGCTTTCACTCTAAGAATTTCTCAGAGAATACAAACCCTGTCTTGTCGCTTGAACCAAACTACTAATGTGCAGAATTTAGCACCAGATTGAACTTGTGTTGGGGGTGTAGAAGAATCATAAGAGGGAAGGAAATTGGGGCTTGTTGAAAAGGAAGTCAGAGATAGGTTTTTAATATAAGCTGTAGATATTTAGATAATACTACTACTGGAGGTAGAGAGATAATAATAGAAACTGATTTGTGCGAGGGGATGGGATGGAATGGATTTGAAACACAAAGAGAATATCTGTGTGATTATGTATAGGATGTGTTTATGAGTTTGTTATGAGTTTGGAAGAGATTCCAGCTAAAGATAGGTATAGCTTAAGAGAGAGGTTGTAAAGCTGAAACTTTGAAAATTGGTGAAAGTATAAAATAAGGCTAAGACAGATCCTTTGAAAACACCTACTTACTTTTTAAGAAAAGTATAAAGAAAAGAAAAACAATCAGGTCTGTGGTGGGAAAAGCAATGGAGTGTAGTGCTAAAGAAGATGGGAGTTTTCAAGAAAAAAATAAGAGACATTTAAAGCTTTAAAAAGGTGTTTGGGCTTTTCCCTTTGGCACGCCACTGAAGATCCTGGTGTTGCCATGGACCGCCACCCTGCCTGGTGTTACCGGTACTGTAAGAATAAGCCGTACCCAAAGTCCTGCTTCTGCCGAGGTGTCCATGATGCTAAGATCCGCATCTTTGACTTCAGGCATAAGAAGGCAAATGTGGATGAGTTCCCACTCTCTGTGGCCACATGGTGTCAGATGAGTATGAACAGAGCTCGCCTCTGAAGCCCTGGAGTCTGCTTGCCTGTATTTGTGCCAGCAAGTACATGTGGCAAAGATGGTTTTCACATCCGAGTGCAGTTCCACCCTTTCCATGTTATCTGCATCAGCAAGATGTTGTCTTGTGCTGGAGCGGATAGACTCCAGACAGGTATGTCCAGTGCCTTTGGGAAGCATCAGGGTTCACATTGGCCAAGTTGTCATGTCCATCTCCACCAAGCTGCAGAACAAGGAGCATGTGATTGAAGCCCTCTGCCGGGCCAAGTTCAGATTTCCTCCCTGCCAGAAGATCCACGTCTCCAAGAAGTGGGGATTTACTAAGTTTAATGCGGATGAATCTGAAAACATGGTGGCAGAAAAGCGGCTCATCCGGGATGGCTGTGGGGTTAAATACACCCCTAAGTGTGGTCCCCTGGACAATTGGCGGGCCCTGCACTCATGAGAGCATCAGGCTTTTCCCCTCCTTAATCATGCTCACCAATAAATGCTATTTCCTGTCCAAAAAAAAGAAAAGGTGTTTGGGTTAGGTGTTCCATGGGTGCTTTGGAGAAAGTAGTTTTAAAATTAATTTTATTATTAAAGTATAGTTGATTCACAACGTTTATTATACAGCAAATGATTTAATATTTTTTTACATTGGGCTTCCCCAGTGGCTCAGCTGGTAAAGAACTCGCTTGCCAGTCCAGGAGACTCAAGAGACTTGAGTTTGATCCCTGTGTCTGGGTAGATCCCCTAGAGAAGGAAATGGCAACCTGATCCAGTATTCTTGCCTGGAAAATTCCATGGACAGAAGAGCCTGGCAGTCCATGGGACTGTGAAGAGGCAGACACCACTGAGTGCACATGTACACATTTTATAGATTATGCTCCATTTGAATTTTTCTTGAAATATTGGCTATGTCTTTGGTGCTGTACACTATATTACTGTAGCTGCTGTAGCTACATTTGTACCTACCTTTCTCTTGCCATTTCCCTTTTCCCTCTCCCTGTTGGTAACCGCTAGTTTTCTGTATCTATGTTTCTGTTTTATTACATTCATTCGTTTGCTTTACTTTTTAAATTCCACATAAGTGATAACAATATTTATCTTTCTCTGATTTATTTCACTAAGCAATCTACTATCTAGGTCCATCTATGTTATTATTATTGGCAGAATTTCATTCATTTTTTTATGGATGAATAATATTCCGTGTGTGTGTGTGTGTTTGCACACATACTATATATACCTCATCTTTATTTATTTCGTCTGTTCACAGATACTTGGGTTGCTTTGTTATCTTAGCTCTTGTAAATAATGCTGCTGTGAATATTGGGGTGCAAGTANTTTTTTTATGGATGAATAATATTCCGTGTGTGTGTGTGTGTTTGCACACATACTATATATACCTCATCTTTATTTATTTCGTCTGTTCACAGATACTTGGGTTGCTTTGTTATCTTAGCTCTTGTAAATAATGCTGCTGTGAATATTGGGGTGCAAGTATCTTTTCAAATTAGTGTTTTTATTTGGGGGTGATGTATACTTAGAAGAGGAATTGCTGGTTCATATAGTCATTCTATTTTTAGTTTTTTGAGGAACCTTCATACTGTTTCCTGTAGTGGCTGCACCAATTTAAACTCACACTAACAGTGTACTAGGGTTCCCTTTTCTCTATATCCTCACCAACATTTGTTATTTGTGGACTTTTTTGGTGATAGCCATTCTCACATGGTTTTGATTTAAATTTGGAGAAGCAGCTTTTGCAGAGTAGTCAAGGCAGAAAATATTTATATATGTTTCAAATATTCCCCCTCTCATTTCCACTTTCTTGCTTTGATTTTTATATGAAACTCTATATTAAGCCAGTCTTCATGGAAGGATCTAAACTGACTTACAGAGCCACTCCCTGGGAACATAGAACTAATCTTCTATAAATATAGTTTTAATATTTTTTTCTTTAAATGTGTTACCTAAGATTGCTTCAGATCAAATGCTAATATCATTTCCTCAGATATACTGTTACTTTCTTTAATATATCATCATCAAACATACTTCCTAAATGCCTCACCCATAGGGGCTTACATTTATTATGTAATTGGCATTATAGAAGGATGATAAATGAATTCCTTGTCATTGCCAATTCTACTTTTACAAGAAGTACAGTTTTACTTTTAAAAAAGCTTTCTGTTTTAATAAAGATCTCATAGAAAGCTTTTTGGATTAGTAGGGCCACCTGCATATGAGATTTCTAGGTTAGAATCAAACATATAGTTACTTTTGTTTCCATCTGCAGAGAATAGTTGTAAGGATATAAAAGACTCAACCTAAGAGTAGTAATAATGATTATAATTTTAAAGAACTGTATGTAGTAGTTACTATTTGCATTTTATGCGCTAATTTCTCTTTTTATATAGAAGTGTGTGTGTGTGTGTGTGTGTGTGTTTAATCTTCACAGTGGCCCCTTAGATGCAGTTATCTTTACTCTCTTTTCATTTATGAGAGAAGTGAGGCTCAGAACATTTAAATAAATTGTGTGAGCTTTTTGACTAATTAAAATAGAGCCAGGATTCAGATCAGCTCTTTCTGACTTTCAAAGACCATGTTCTCTACATGGCCTGTGCAGTTTAAAGATGTATTTGAAATTTGAGTTTTAACACTCTTGGTGGCAACTACTCACTCCAGTTTGGGTGCCCAGTGCCTCATTACTTTCTTCATTTTTTCTTCCAACTTGGGATGAGTAAATAATTTTCATTTGCTTAAACATATTGTCATTCTCTACCGTTGATTATCAGGCAATCTTCTGCATATTTAATTCCCTTATTTATTCTTCTCCTTCAACATTTTATTTTGAAACTTGAGACAAATAGCAAATGTTTATACACACCACCTAGATTCTGCCATTAACATTTTACTTATTACTTATTTTATTACATTATCTATAGTCTGTGCATCCATAAATTCATTTTTGATGCATTTAAAAAGTAAAGACATCACTGCAAATATCCTAAATACTTCAGTATGTATATCATTGACTGTAGCTCAGCATTTATGTCCAACTTTTTTCTTTTGATGTAAAATTTACATTCACTGAAATGCATAAATCTTAAATATACATTTTCTGGATTTAATAAACTCATATACTTACCTGTGTAACTCAAATACCTGTGAAGACATAAAATATTACTCCTGATAGGTGTCTCTCTTTATTCCCATTTTGTGCCTGAGGAAACTGAAACACAGTGAAATTAAATAATCTGCCTGAGATCACACTGCTAATTGAAATAGAGCTGGAATTCGGGCTCTGGGAATCTGGTTTTAGGGTTTGTGCTCCTAACAGCACCCTCAGTCTGCCTGTGGATTGCCCTCACATGTCCAGGTATCCTTTTACATTCACATGTACAAATGTCATATTAATTTATAACATAAGAGTATAGACACAGAAGTAGTATGTTTGGGATTAGTGAGAGTAGAAATCCTGTTCTGGAAATGCCTTACATCCTTGCAAGAGTATATATGGGAAGAGAAACTAAGAAGGAAAGAAGTACCTTCATCAAAATACCATGGTGAATCTCTGTGTAATGATTGTGTCTCAGCTGGCATCCTTGACTGATGTTTCCAGGTATAAAGTGGCAGTCAGTCTCTTAGTGACAACACTGAGGTTCAGGAAAATCCTAAACTGCCACTTGGACAGTTAAAGATAAATAATATTCAGTGTAGTTTTGTATTAAGCATATTTTTGCTCTACTATGATTATTAGAAAATTGTTCATCTGTATATGGTGTATGTAGTGCCACTTGCCTTGATGTCTCAGGCTCAAATAATAGAATTAACCAATTTGGGATTTATAGTTATGAAATTTGTAAAGCTTTTAGCAAAGAAATTGAATGGAAATCTTTGGCCTTTCCAAATTTCATAAAAATATGCATAAATATTGAAATAAATGATACTTACTTTTTGTTTGTAGTTCTTAGGTGTACTATTCCTATGAGAAGAAATTGTATTTTTCCTGAATGGTATATCACAAGCCATATATTAAAATTGACCAGTTTCTTTTGTTCCTTTATTCAATTATGAAAAAGTACTGTCATATATATTTTTAAAAATCCTGAGTATTGTTCAGAAAGCAAAGACAAAAATCCAAAAAACATGTAGTTAACAAACCCTAGCCTGTCACTAGAGGGCAGAACAGTACTATACTTGATTTGGCAATTTAAAAAATTGCTGAACATGGGAAAATGTTGATGTAGGATTGAATAGAAGTCTCTTTTATTTTTGTGTCTTGCTATGAAATCCGTTAACATACTTATTTCACTTGTATCAAAGGAGCTTTGCTGATAATTATAGAAAATTGATTACAATTGATTGCCTGCAAAAAGGCATGATTATTTAGGAGAGCATCAATATATCTCAAGAGAAAATGCAATGCTTACCAAGAGGTGCATTAAATTATTTCTACTATATGTAGTACTCTGAAGTAGGGTTGCAGTATAGACTTTAAGTGCGGCATCATGAGAGAACACGTTTGAGATAGGTTTACTAGTATTTAGATGTAAAAACTCATTGAAATATAGAACTTTTGATCTTTCAGCTGAAATTTGTTGACTCATTAAGATTTTGAAATTATAATTGTGAAAGCAATGAACTAACTCTAGCCCCTTTTTAAAATGTTAAAATTTTGTCAGTGCCTGTTGGCATAGTTTTATTTGTGTTTGAAATTTTCTATCATTCTGATGTAGTTTCATTTTGCTTTATTTTTTCTGATAGACTTTTTAAATAATTCAAGCTCTAAAATTGTTCTAGTGAGTAACCTCAGCAGTTCATCGTCTGAATGCATAGTTTTATCTTAAGTGTGTAGTTTGAATTTTATTCTGTAGAAACATTTTGGATTTATAAATGATTCATTTGTAGTAGAGAATATAGGATGTCAGTAAAAGTCCTAGAGTTTGGAATTAGATTTGTGGCCTCAATTATTATGTTCTTGCCTGTGGCCTTGGGCAAATCACATTACTTCTCTGAAGTAACCATTGTCTAAGTTGAAGAATTGGAAAAATGTTTCCATAT
>SJYV01053324.1:368844-423856 GCA_006410875.1 Neotragus pygmaeus
TTGAAGCCTGGCTTGGAGAATTTTGAGCATTACTTTACTAGCATGTGAGATGAGTGCAATTGTGCGGTAGTTTGAGCATTCTTTGGCATTGCCTTTCTTTGGAATTGGAATGAAAACCGACCTTTTCCAGTCCTGTGACCACTGCTGAGTTTTCCAATTTGCTGGCATATTGAGTGCAGCACTTTTACAGCATCATCTTTCAGGATTTGAAAGAGCTCAACTGTAATTCCATCACCTCCACTAGCTTTGTTAGACATCATCATATTGTTAAAGATCACTAAATATAATATCCTTCTGTACTCGTGCCAAACTGTTTCTCCCACAAGAATCTTCCTTAGATTCTGGACATCACTTCTGTGCTTCCCCAGTGGCAGCCCACTCCAGTGTTCTTGCCTGGAGAATCCCAGGGATGGAGGAGTCTTCTGGGCTGCCATCTGTGGGGTTGCACAGAGTCAGACATGACTGACGTGACTTAGCAGCTTAGCAGGGGATACCTTACTCCCTTTCCCTGTGCTAGCCAAGCACCATGTCTCATTTGAATGATGGCATCATTGCCCTTAGGTTATAAGGTCTATTGTGTGTGTGTGTGTGATTTTTTTGTTTTTTAGAATATATTAGCTTTAAAGTGTTGTTTTTAGTTTCTGCTGTACAGCAAAATTTAAGGTCTGTTTTGAGCTTAGAGGAATCTTGGCTGCTGTTTTCATCCATTTATAGTTATTTGCTGTTACTTAACCCATACCCTGGGTGGTGGCGTTTAGTTTCTTAAGTTGTGTCTGACTCTCTTCCAATCCTACAGACTGTAGCCTGCCAGGCTCCTCTGTCCATGGGATTCACCAGTCAGTAATACTGGAGTGAATTGCCATTTCCTTCTCCAGAAGATCTTCCCAACCCAGGGATCAAACCTGCATCTCCTGAATTGCAGGCAGATTCTTTACCATTGAGCCACCAGGGAAGCCCTCCACTGGATAGATGGCAGTGTTACTTTCTGTGTTTCAAGCTGCCCTGTGATACCGAGGATTTGTATATTTGTCAGTTGGTATCTTTCAACTGTGCAGAACCACTCTGGACCTCTGGAAATGGGTGCTGTGGAACACTTGAGTCAGAAAACATCTAGATCTCAGTGCCAACGCAAGAGTGAGCGAGTGTGATTTTCACTGAATGGAATCATCCAGTCAGGTGTTCCTTCGGGATTAAAGCTCATCAACACAGCTTTTCTTCAGCTCTTACTGGAACTTATTCAAGGATTGTTTCTTTTTCCTTCAAACTTTAAAAAACATACCAGAGATTTTTCTTTTTTTGGTCATCTGTTTAAAATTATTTGCATTTAAATAATTTCCAAGACAGTTTTCATTGAGAGGTTCTGGCTCTTTTACTCTTTGTACTTATTATAGTAATGATGAGTGAAATTGTGATGGGATTGTGTTCTCCTGTTTATTCCTTTGATTTTTCTGGTGACTTAACAGTTATGGAGAGGATGAGCCTGAGAGTTTAACTTAGAGGATTTAAGCCTATCATTTTCAGCGAGGGACTTTCTGTATAAGACTCACCATCAGTGCTTAACAAGCTGATGATGGTGCTGTGGATGTGTCAGGAGTGAAGGTAAAAACAATAAGAGGCTGAGTGACAGATTTAAATAATCATTCAGGACAGTAACAGAACCTCACAAGGAAATTGGCTCATGTTGTAGGGAATTAAATGTGGAGGAAGGGAATCTTATTTTCCCCTGCATAGAGAGGAAGAGAAAAGGATCAGTTTAAAATAAGGGATCGCTGGGCAAATAAAAGAAGGAAAGGAAGTACTCAAATGCAGGAAGCCAAAGCTTGAGTGTATCTTCTGGGGTATTGAATATAGAGAAAGTCAATGGAAGTTTAGGGCCAGGTTTTGTGTGTTCTGTGGGGAGAATTAGGGAGCATTAGGAATGAGGCAGGGACGGCACACAAAAGGTGGGAATGCCCATCTGAGAAGTGCCACTGAGGAGTTTGAATTCACAGAATGAAAGGCTTCAGGTTTCACTCTGAATAAATCTACTGATAGAGATTACTTTGGAAATGGGGAGATGATCGTTTAGAAGCTACTGTAAGCATCTCTTGGGGTGAGGTGGTGCCAAAGAACTTGTAGAAAAAATACATTCATTCATGCTTTTTTTTTCCTAAGGAAATATATGTCAACATATATGAGACATTCTAGAAGGTACTTTACATATCATCTGTTTCCATTCTTACCATCCTATGAAGAAAATACCAGTCTACTTCTATAGATGAGTGAATAGAGAAGACCTTGAATTTGATAACTAATTAGCACCCCACTCCAGTACTCTCACCNATATATGAGACATTCTAGAAGGTACTTTACATATCATCTGTTTCCATTCTTACCATCCTATGAAGAAAATACCAGTCTACTTCTATAGATGAGTGAATAGAGAAGACCTTGAATTTGATAACTAATTAGCACCCCACTCCAGTACTCTCACCTGGAAAATCCCATGGATGGAGGAGCCTGGTAAGCTGCAGTCCATGGGGTCGCGAAGAGTCGGACATGACCGAGCGACTTTACTTTCACTTTTTACTTACATGCATTGGAGAAGGAAATAGCAACCGACTCCAGTGTTCTTGCCTGAAGAATCCCAGGGACGGGGGAGCCTGGTGGGCTGCCGTCTATAGGGTCGCACAGAGTCGGACACGACTGAAGCAACTTAGCAGCATCAGTGGTAAAATTTCATAGTCAGGCATATCTGAATGCCAAGTCCACCCTTTCCCTACTCTTGCTCTGACTCATAGAGCATGACATGGAGAACAGATGAACTTGTTATTCCTGATTTGATTTATTGTAGACTCTTTTCTTAGGAATTATTAAATGGATATAAATTAGGATGATATTCGTCCATATTCTTATTAATGTAATCATATGTATGTCAGTACACCTGAGTTTTAGTTTGATAAACAAGTTATATGTTAGATTTAGCTATTTCTCAATCACAGCATTTGGGAAAATGGCTCCTTTCTGATAATTTAGAGGATAATATCAATTGACAGAATTTGGGTCAATGATATTTTATATCACTTTAGAATAAATAGGAAGAGATATTTCCTACCAATTAGTAATTTTGGTATATAGCAAATGAAATGAGTGTCCCAGTTTCCTAGAATAAAATTATAGCATAAACCGAAACAGTTGTTTAGAAAAGAATGTTTTGGTTAATTTTTCTTATTGATTGAAAGTAGCTAGAAAAGTTTTAATATTTGTAAATCAATCTAGAAATGTTAGTATACAACTGAATTTCTTAGCAATAATTAGTGAAACTTTTTTTTTATAAGGGAAAATGATCTTGGTGTCATCACTCTAATGATTAACACTTATTTTACAGTTTAAAAAACACACAGTATATAGAAGAGGTGGGAAATTTGAAGAAGATACAGACATTCAATGAACTGCCCACAAATGGTACCCCACTCCAGTACTCTTGCCTGGAAAACCCCATGGACGGAGGAGCCTGGTAGGCTGCAGTCCATGGGGTCGCTGAGTTGGACATAACTGAGTGACTTCACTTTCACTTTTCACTTTCATGCATTGGAGAAGGAAATGGCAACCCACTCCAGTGTTCTTGCCTGGAGANTTTCTCCTTTGCTTTTTGCTTCTCTTCTTTTCACAGCTATTTGTAAGGTCTCCCCAGACAGCCATTTTGACCTATTAGTTAGTAGAAAAGTGCTAGCTACTTTATAGAGACATGTGATGCAAAATGATATTTTAAGTTAAAGAAGATCTAGGATTACATGACTGAAGTTTTCAAGCTTCGTTGAATATGGAATTTTGTGGAAAGAACCTAGGTTGAAAATGTTTTGTAGTTCAGGTAGAATCTTTATGGAATGTTTACTATGTTTTTGTATTTGTGGTATGCTTTACTGTCACTAGTTTCTTGAGATATCGGATACACCCTCAGTGTAAGGTGTAAATTATTTACAAGTTGAAGTAGGGGCCGGTATAAAAAAGTACCTTCAACAGATGAAGAATATAGACTATTGTTGTTTTCTTTTTTTTTAAGTTGGTTCTGTAGTTAATGGAATATGATATGTTGAGTTGATTATACCTTTCTAGGCTAGTATAATGATCTTATAATGAATTTTCTCATAGGTCTGAATTCCTTCTTAGTTATATATATTGTTTTGTCTTTTTCCCCAAAGTGCTTGGCAAAGCAATGAATTCTCAGTATATTTGTTCAGTATACTTGTTTTGAATGTTGAATGACTACTGGTCTCTTTGATGAAGCAAATTTAATGACGTGAATTTTAATGAAACTTTTACACTTTGAAAGTGTCAGTGATTTGCTTTCTTTTAAAAAAAATATTAAATGAGTAAACTTTAGTTATTATTAAATGTTAACTTTTAGGCTTTCTCAATCTAGAATGTTAAATTAACCCCAGGAACAACTTTGTTACACCTTGTGCAAATTCCTGAGCAGATTTCTTCATTTGGACCTGAATTTCCTAGTCTTTCAATGAGACGTTTAAACCGGATCTTTAAAGTTTGTTCTAACTCTGTAAACCTGTGAATTTAAATGAGAATAAAGTGGAAGTTAAAAATAAATATGAGTATTACTAAGTCAAGTTATTGACGTTAATATGAGGAGGAGTTCCACATTTATGATGTTTTAGCAGAATTTTGATGAGGAAGAGAAGAGA
The DNA here is from genome assembly GCA_006410875.1 of Neotragus pygmaeus. NCBI lineage: Eukaryota > Metazoa > Chordata > Mammalia > Artiodactyla > Bovidae > Neotragus > Neotragus pygmaeus. The sequence goes on from SJYV01053324.1 coordinate 373,524, forward strand.
ATAAGTTGGTAGAGAAAACATTCCTTCTGGAAATGATGCAAAGAGTTGCATGGTAACACAGCTTTGTGTGGGGTGCAGTGGCAGGGGGATTTGTTTGATTCAAATAAGTAAGCTAGAGAATGTTTATGTTCTGTGTCCACAAGTTCAATTTCTGATAAAATGGTCATTTAAAATCTGTTCAGAGTAAACTTTTATTCTATATTTCCTTTTAACCCCTGGAGTATCAGCTTCGTTAACCACCCACACCACGCCCCACCCCTCCAAAGCATAAGAGTTGTATTATTCATTTACTCTTTGGGTAATATAATCTCCCCACAAAGCTACAAGCATAGCCAAAAGTTTAAAATTGTTAGACTGTTAGAGAATAAAAATAATGCCATTTTAGGTCAAAATATGTCTTCTTCACAATAAAATTTTCCTTTTTACAAATTGCTGTTGATAAGAGAACAAATTATTAGTAAGACCTTAAAAAAATTCAAATTTTTTTCTTAGAAATACTGAGATGTTAGTCTACTATGAACTGTTTCAAAAATTAGTGTTACATATTATATGCAGAATTATTTTCAAAATCAAGAAGCCTATTTGATAAAATACATTTCCTAATACCTAAATATGTACCTTTTCTTAATCTGATAGTTTCTTTTCATCTAAAAGTCTAACAGAACAGTGTCTCTGAAGGAGCACCTGTCTTCAGTGACAGTCCTCAAGTATTTCATTTATGCTGTAGGCAGAAATAAACTGCTTTTTACAGAGGGGTGTGACCACAAAAGTAAAGTTAATTCTTCTCCTTTTTTAAAAATAAAATGCATTCAAGCTTACATGTGATGTATTTTGGAGAAAACCATTAATAATACTTATGAGGATACATTTTTCAAGGGAAAAAAGCCTGTAAGTAAATCATCTGTAATTGCCTTAAAAGTTGGAAACAAGTGTTACAGGAGCCCGAAAATGAGGCATTAAGATGTAAATCTTCGAGAATTCTCAGACTGTGTAAGTAGCCTTAAAAATAGTTCCTGTTGATTCTATTTGATTCTTTTAATAAGTACCAGTAATGCCTTTGATCCAGAAAAGGTTCATGTGAATGTTTTTCTAAACAGTTACATTGTGTGATTCCTGAGTCATGGTCTCACTACCCTTTTAATTTTTCACAAATTACTCCACATTTATAATGTTAACATAAAAAGATCTCCTTTGTAATGATTTGAAAGTTATATCATTTTGCAAGTTTCAGACTGGAACCCGTTGCACCAGTAATGACTTTGGGACACTTGACATTTAGCTGGATGACTGATCCCAGTGTATAGCTGCCAAGTAAAGGGAAGACCTTGAAGCCTGCAATGTGTAGAATTGCTTTGACTCACTCGGTCCCCTGGCAGCCGCGGCAGCCTGGCAGCAGCAACACCAAATCTATGCACTTGCACATTTGAAAGCTGCTTTTCTTAGGCTCCCACAGCAGTTTGTATAGAGGAGGAGCCAAAGTAAGATGTCCACAGAGACTTTCTCAAAAGCAATTCACTTGTAAACTACAAAGAACCTCTTTTAAAAAGATCTGGTCCTATCACTACACTCCACAGACTTCTGTTTAACGCCTTTGCTGAAGATCCAATGTTAAAGACAGGCCAGATAGGGGTTTTTGTTGTTGTTGTTGTTGAAGTCTATTGTAGAGTGTTTTCAAGAAATAGAGCCTTAGAAAAATTTTAGAGCTAGACAGGCCTCTTCGGAGCCAGATGGAGACAATGGAGATTCAGAGGTTAGGTGACTTAGCCGAGGCATGCTCCCGTTTAGACTCAGTATTTGTGTCCACGATTTTAGACTTTCACTTACTGCGTGTTTACTGGGTCAGAAATATGGCCCTATGCATAGTAAGGTAAATAGCAAAGTAGTAACAAAAAGGACATTCCTAACTGTAGATTAAAATTCAATTGCTCCAAATATGACAGAAAGACCGCAGATAAAAGTTTCATTCAGATCCTGGAAACTGCAACTGATTCAGAGCTGAAAGATTGTGTGGTGTGTATATGCTTACTCTTTGAGATATGAGAGGTAAAAGTAACAGTTGTGAGAGGAATTAGAACTTTTCTTAAGTAAGTTAGCCCCTGCACTTCTGTTTATCCCTGGAACTCCCGGATCTCACGTTGGAGCACCTGTTGAAGAGATGGCGTCTTAAGGACCATGCTGGTGGGAGCAAGAAGCCACTCTTCTACCCTTTCAGCAAACAGTAATGACTCCTACTTCAGTAATTGCTGGGTCTGTTCCCTCTTCTCTTGATCCCCTCCTCGAAATCGCTGGCTGTGTTGCACCGACCCCACTGTATTTTCTTTGATGATACTGAAGAAACTCACAGTTCCAACACTCCTCTTTGCCCTACCCACACATTTCAGCAGCAATTACCATGTGGACCTTTTAGACTGAAAATGAAACTGTAGTCCTTAAGAATTTAATGGAAACACTCCATTTCTGTTTGACGAAAAATAAAAAGGCAGTGCAATATAGTGGAAGAAGCAATGAAGAAGTGTTAGTCACTCAGTCGTGTCCAACTCTTTGTGACCTCATGGACTGTAGCCTGCCAGGCTCCTCTGTCCATGGGATTTCTTAGGCAAGAATACTGGAGTAAGTTACCATTCCTTTCTCCAGGGGATCTTCTCCACCCAGGGATTGAACCAGGGTCTCCTGCGTTGTAGGCAGATGCTTTACCGTCTGAGCGTTATAGTGGAAAGGATTCTAATTTTCTGACTAAGAGGGCTGGATCCTCACTTCTGCCATTAATTCATTTGGTGAACTTGAGCTAGCCTTTGACCTCTGTGGATCTTGGTTTTCCTCATCTGTACGTTGGAGGATGCAGTGACTGCCCAGGATTGATTCTGAATTTGCAGTCCCTGTCATTGTGTAAAATAAAGCATCTCATTTTTAGAAGAGTAACTCCTTAGACAGAAATTATCCTGTAAATTATCCCATAAATATGACACCCAGAAACAATAGTAAAACATGCAAAATTTTCCTGAAGATATCAGTTATAACTGGTTGTGAATAACTCTTTTTTGAGTCAGAGCTTTCCATTTCATCAGTGAGTATAATGTTCTCCAAATAAATTGATCACTTCTGTTTTATAGTATGGGAATCTGAAAATATCTAGACAATTAGAAGCTTTTAAAAATATTTACAGACTGCTTCCAAAGGCAAAATATTGAGTCTATAACTAGGAAAATTTAGATAGATATTTTCATGGATATTTTTTAAAATGGATTTCATCTGTTTAAGTCTAGCCCCGAACTTTCATCTGAATTATCACATCCTGAAACTGTAAACACTTAGATACCTCAGCCTTTTACTTTACTTCGATTGTGTATTTATTTCACTTTCTTTTCATTAGTTTCATTTTAATTGGTGATAACTTGTGTTGCTGCCATCGCTGATGGCAAACAAGGGCCTTTGCAGCTTGTACAAATGCTTTGCTGAAATGCTGCTGATTTCTAAATACCAGATAGAGCTTATTTAGACCAAGTGAATTTGTTTTCATATAGTGTAGAGCAGAAGTTATAGTAATATTAGTATTGCTAGTATTTTATTGTTATCAACTGAAATATTAGTAATGCTAATATTTTATTATCAACTGAAATGAATGATAAAATCATATTAAATTGGATCTCCTTTATAGCTTTATGTATGGTATTGTTAATAGATCCTGGAACAGTTAGAAGATAAGTGGACTCTTTCTTCTCTGTGGCGATGGCAGAGATTCATCTTGAGATATATAATCAATATTATCAGTCAGAGTTGTGTTTTTTAAAAAATGATACGTTATAAACCAGCTCAGTTCAGTAACTGGTGAGGAGGTACTGTAAGGGATAGCAATTTCCTCATAGTGTAGCTATTTTTGTTGAGATATAACATTATATTAGTTTCAGGTGTACAACATAATGATTCAGTATGTGTGTGTGTGTGTGTGTGTGTGTGTGTGTGTGTGTGTGTGTATGTATAGTAAAATGCTTACTGCGATAAGTCTAGTTAACATTCATTGCCACACATAGTTGGAGAAAGCAATGGCACCCCACTCCAGTACTCTTGCCTGGAAAATCCCATGGATGGAGGAGCCTGGTAGGCTGCAGTCTGTGGGGTCTCGAAGAGTCAGACACGACTGAGCAACTTCACTTTCACTTTTCACTTTCACGCATTGGAGAAGGAAATGGCAACCCGCTCCAGTGTTCTTGCCTAGAGAATCCCAGGGACGGGGGAGCCTGGTGGGCTGCCGACTATGTGGTCGCACAGAGTCGGACACGACTGAAGCGACTTAGCAGCAGCAGCCACACATGGTATTCTTGTGATGAGAACTTTTAAGACCTACTCTCTTAGAAACTTTTGAATTTGTAACTTAGTATTATTAACTATAGTTACCAGGCTGTACATTATATATCCCAGTACTTATTTTGTAACTGGAAGTTTGTATCTTCTGACCACCCAAGTAGCTTTTCTAAAGATTACTTCACAGCATGTTAAGTGTCAGCAAAGAATCTTAATAAAAGCATCCACTAGATGGCACTTTCTATTTATGTTAAGAATCAGCCCTGCGGCTCTCTTGACCAGAGGGTATAACTGAAACAGAAAATATCTTTCTCTGAAGGCTGGATGTTCATGAGTATCTGGACTCTGGAGGACTTTAAAATAACTCTAAAGTGAAAAGCTTTATCAGTGATTTTGTCATGTTGCCTACTCATTGTAAGGAAAGTTTCTACATCATCCCTGACATGATCTCAAACACATGACTTTGGTAATCTATACTAGTAAAAGGGGGAAGACTGCTTTCCTAACCATATTAAGTTCTTAATTTTATTTTTTTAAAAATAGAAAAAAGTGTCCTCTGTTAGAATAGCCATCAGTTAGAAAATAATGTCTGTTTTCTGCCAGATGTAGAACATTGTGCTTATAACAGATTCAAATTATGTATTTGGTGTGGTTCCAAAGTTCTTTTAAAGATAAAGTTCTAAGAAGCATTGGACTGATCCTGTGGAAAATATGTGATATTTGAGTTTAGTTTTCAAATAGTTAATTNTGTTTTCTGCCAGATGTAGAACATTGTGCTTATAACAGATTCAAATTATGTATTTGGTGTGGTTCCAAAGTTCTTTTAAAGATAAAGTTCTAAGAAGCATTGGACTGATCCTGTGGAAAATATGTGATATTTGAGTTTAGTTTTCAAATAGTTAATTATAAATGTACTAATAATCCTATCTGCATTTTGCATACAAATTTATGAATGATCTGGTTTTACCTCTGTTTAGCCAATGAGTATTTTTAAAAGCTTATCCTTTATGAAAGCTTACAGGATACCCCATATTTTCTTGCTTTTGGTTTTTGAATTATTTTTACTTGCCAAAAACTTAACAAAGGAAGAAAAACTCAGCCCTGTTATATAGAGATAATATCATGAACAATTTAGTGCTTATTTTTCCAGGATTCTTTCTGTTGTTGTTCTTTGCATATATAACCATATATATTAAGTCATATTTTTATAAAATAAATTACAGTGTTCTTATCTTATGAATCTCTTCCTTCTTTTTTCATTTAACAGTTTTGTCTCATAGCTCTTCATGTCAATTAAAGAATTTTCATATTACTCTTTTTAAACTAATCTCCCACTGCTTGTATTTTTGTTTCCTCCAGGATTTTTCTACCCATGAAATTTTGAAATGCAGAGGTATTCCTTTACTTATAATTTTACTAATAAGAGCACTACATTAAAGCAGCATGAGTCAGCCTAGCACAGCATCTATTGAGAAGTTCTCCATATTGAATAAATTTATTCAGTCAGTTCAGTCGCTCAGTCATGTGACTTTTTGCAACCCCATGGACTGCAGCACGCCAGGCTTCCCTGTCTTATCACCAACTCCTGGAGCTTACTCAATCGCATGTCCATCGAGTCAGTGATGTCATCCAAGCATCTCATCCTCTGTCGGTCCCTTATCCTCCTGCCTTCAATCTTTCCCAGCTGCTGCTGCTAAGTCACTTCAGTAGTGTACAACTCTGTGCGACCCCATAGATGGCAGCCCAGCAGGCTCTGCCATCCCTGGGATTCTCCAAGCAAGAGTACTGGAGTGGGTTGCCATTTCCTTCTCCAATGCATGAAGGTGAAAAGTGAAAGTGAAGTCGCTCAGTCGTGTCTGACTCTTCGCAACCCCATGGACTGTAGCCTACCAGGCTTCTCCATCCATGGGATTTTCCAGGCAAGAGTACTGGAGTCGGTTGCCATTGCCTTCTCTGAATCTTTCCCAGAATCAGTGTCTTTTCAAATGAGTCAGTTTTTTGCATCAGGTGGCCAAAGTATTGGAGTTTCAGCTTCAATATCAGTCCTCAGGACCTGTTTCCTTTAGGATTGACTGGTTGGAGCTCCTTGCAGTCCAAGGGACTCTCAAGAGTATTCTCCAACACCATAGTTCAAAAGCATCAATTCTTCAGTGCTTAGCTTTCTTTATAGTCCCAACTCTCACATCCATATATGACTACTGGAAAAACCATAGCTTTGACTAAATGGACCTTTGTTGGCAAAGTAATGTCTCTGCTTTTTAATATGCTGTCTAGGTTGATCATAACTTTCCTTCCAAGGAGCAAGGGTCTTTTAATTTCATGGCTGCAGTCACCATCTGCAGTGATTTTGGAGCCAGAAAATAGTCTCTCACTGTTTCCTTTGTTTCCCCATCTATTTGCCATGAAGTGAAGAGACCAGATGCCATGATCTTAGTTTTCTGCATGTTGAGTTTTAAGCCAACTTTTTCACTTTCCTCTTTCACTTTCATTAAGAGACTCTTTAGTTCTTTTCCGCTTTCTGCTGTAAGGGTGGTGTCATCTGCATATCTGAGATTATTGATATTTCTCCCAGCAATCTTGATACCAGCTTGTGCTTCATCCAGCCTGGCATTCCACATGATGTACTCTGCATATAAGTTAAATAATCAAGGTCTTATGACTATATGAGGTTAATGAAATAAAGATGATTTGAATGTTTATATTATGTGATTAATTATAGTGATGATATAATAATAGCAAATTCTCATATATGCTTACTCTGTGCAAGGTTCATACATATACACTTACTTAAGGCAATACTCTTAAGTAGCTTATACACAAACACATACAAACATATTTGTTTAATCCTCACAGTGTGGTCAGATTGTTGTTCCCCTTTTTGTAGATGAGTATGCCAAGGCATAGAGAGGTTACTTGAACCAGGTAACAGAGTTAATTATTTGTTGATCCAGGTTTATGAATCCAGGAAAAAATAAGCATCCACACTGTTAACCTTTTTGCCAAATCACATGATGCACTAGATAAAGGCAAAATGGAATTAGGCAGGCGGTCTGGGATTTCTTTCAAAGTTGTGTTACAGGGTTTCATTAAAAAAAAAAAAAGACTAGAAATATGTTCCTTTAATATTGATATCACTATCGTCAGATTTTCTTTACTGAATTCATTATTGGACACTGTGCATGCTAAGTCTCTTCAGTCAACTCCAACTCTTTGCAACCCTATGGGCTGTAGCCTGCCAGGCTCCTCTCTCCATGGGATTCTCTAGCTAAGAATACTGATGTGGTGGCTGTGCCTTCTTCCAGAGGATCTTCTCGATCCAGGGATCAAACCCACATCTCTTACATCTCCTGCATTGGCAGGCAGTTTCTTTACCACTAGCACCACCTCGGAAGCCCAGAACTTTTATTGGACATGATAAAAGTTCTAAAATGTAGACAAGAAATATGCTAATAGCAAATATTTTGTGAAGATGACACAAAGATACATAATTTTTAACTTGTTTCAAATGTATAGGCCATGGGAATAATTTGATGTGTATTATCCAGAATTTAGGCTCATAAAAATTTCTGGGCTTTGGTGCAGGGCAGGCATTTAAAGTGGATAGTCTGGTAGCAATGAACAGCACCAATAAGAGAGTCGGACCTGAGTTCCAGGAATGAAGAAAGCCTGGGAGGAATGAGTGTAAAGCAGAGTGTAATTTAAGATTTCAGGTACTTACTGCCCCTCAGTGTTACTGTTTATAGAAGGCGGTCAGTCACTGACAAGTGAGTCCTATTTCTGGATAATGGATGGCCCAAAAGGCCAGACTTGCTTGTTGGCCACATGGGACTGTTTGGTTCTGAGAAAAGTTGTTTGCAGAGCAGAGTTGAGGGTGACATAAATGGGCTGGCTTTCCATTAACTAGAGCTTTCCCTAAGCAGAGGCTTCCCAAGTGGTGCAACAGTAAAGAATTCACCTGCCAGTGCTTAGGAGATGCAAGAGATAGGGTTTGATCCCTAGATCCAGAGGATTCCCCTGAAGGAGGATATAACAGCCCACTTAAGTATTCTTGCCTGGAAAATGCCACGGACAGAGGAACCTGGCGGGCTGCAGTCCATGGGGTTGGGTCACAGAGTTGGACACACACACCACACCGTGCCAGGGCAGGCTCATTTACCAGATTTTAGGGCTTGCATACATGAAGGAGACTGGGTTCTCAGACGGAAGTCACGAAAACAGCTATTTAATGAAATATTTATAGGAGGCTATTGTAATATGTATAGGAAACGTGTTCTGACAAGGGTAAATCAATTTAGATAGCTCATATGTAATCAGCACAATAGACATAGAAATATTAACTCACACAGAAGTTTTATGACATAAGAATTAATGATAAGTGAGTGGTCATATAGAATCAAGCTGATAAATGATGCCTTAAGAGTATAGTGTCGGTTTGCTATATTTAAAATGGATGACCAACAAGGACCTACTCTATAGCAGAAAGAATTCTGCTCAATGTTATGTGGCATCCTGGATGGGAGGGGAGTTTGGAGGAGAATGGATACATGTATATGTATGGCTGAGTCCCTTTGCTGTTCACCTGAACATTGATAATTGGCCCAATACAAAGTTTTGTTTTTGTTTTTTAAGTTTAGTGTATGTGAGCCTTGCATGTTCCTGAAAATGTGAGGAGTGGGTTTGATGTGATGCAGGTGTTAATGAATAGTCACTGCAGGGAAAGCCCTATGAGGCTTGTTTTTTAGAGTGTTTTTTTATGCTTTCAAATTGTGGTGCTGGAGAAGACTTTTGAGATTCCCTTGGATTGCAGGGAGATCAAACCAGTCAGTCCTAAAGGAAATCAACCCTGAATATTCATTGGAAGGACTCATGCTGAGGCTGAAACTCCAATACACCTGATAAAAATAACTGACTCGCTGGGAAAGGCCCTGATGCTGGGAAAGACTGAGGGCAGGAGGAGAAGAAGGACAACAGATGGTTGGATGGCATCACTTACTCGATGGACATGAGTTTCAGCAAACTCTGTGGAGACAGGGAAGCCTGACGTGCTGCAGTCCACGGGGTGGTACAGAGTCAGTGGTGACTTAGCAACTAAACAGCAGCAACAATTATTTTTTAAATGTGGATTTTTAAAAATTTTATTGTTATTGTTGTTTGGTTGCACTGTTTCTTCGTTGCATTGTATGCAGGCTTTCTCTAATCGTGACTAGTGGGGGCGACTCTGCATTGCAGTGCGTGGGCGTCTCACTGTGGTGGTTTCTCTTGTTGCCGAGCCCAGGCTGTGTGTGCGAAGCCTTCAGTAGTTGCAGCAACGGGCTCAGTAGTTGTGGCACAGGAACTTAGTTCCTCCACACCGTGTGGAAACCAGGGATTGGACCCGTGTCTCTTGCATTGGCAGGCGGATTTGTATCCACTGTGAATTTTTATGTATTGGGTTTATTTAGAGCAATGATTCTTAATTGAGGGGGTGGCGCGTGGTTCATACTACTCCCCTCCACCTCTCACGTTGGGAGTGTTTGGAAAGCTGTGGAACTTTGTCTCGATGATTAGGGAATTCTACTACCTGAAATGGAGGGTGGGGATGAACTAATGGGAAAGGAGCTACGATGTATGTTGACTCAGCAAGGAGTGGAACAGTTTTGTCTAGTAGAGAACTCTCCCACCCAAAATGCCAAAAGCATCCTCACTAAGAAATGCTGATTTACAGTAAAGGATATTCCTGTAAGTTGAGCAGAACCAGATAAGTAATTGGACATTTCTGCTCTTCAGATTCTGACGCTGCACACCACATGCATAAAGAATAAGGATGGTACTATAAATCCTGTAGAAGTTCTGGCGATTTCTACAGTTCCTATTTCATTAAATTATCTTGTGGATAGTTTTACTCAATCTAACTGAGGGTAAACTTTTATCTCTTAGTCTCAGAGTAAAGCTAGCAACAGGAGTGCTGTAGATGTAAATTACCCAAATTAACACCTGCTGGCTATACACGTCAATCTAGATCATGGAGGAGGCTGCACTGAAAGCATGTTCTTAGCCACTACTGATAATGTAATCAAATACAAAATAAAATGACATGCATTCAACTTTCTTCATAACAGTGCAGTGTAATGGTATCCAAAAGATAATTTATAGTTAGGAAAAAACTCGTGTTTTATAAGCATACTACAGATAAAAGTAATTGATCCATTTCTTTTTAGAAGCGGATGTTGAATACATTCATTCATGACGATGTTAGGAACATGGATGAGGTGAGCAGGGACTGAAGGAAAGAAAGAAGCTTTAAGTTGCTAGTAACTTTTTATCAGGAAGGAACATGTACTGGCTTTCTTTCAGCGCTTTATGTTGTTGAGTTTACAGATGATTCACTATGTCTTCTTGAGCCATTTCTGACATTTGTCTCCAAGTTTAGTTATTTGTACAGGACAGCTCGTTCATTCATTTATCATTTATTGGATGCATTCTTGGTAGTCTGTATACGTCTGTCAAGTGTGGAAGATGTGAAGATTACTCTCCAAGCTGATAATGTCACAGTAGATTTGTGAATAAAGTACTGTGGGGCTTAGGGAATGCATTCTAGCAAACCAATTCTGGCCTTTGATCACAATATGGAAATCCCTTATATTACCTGGAAATGAGACAGAACACTGCCCTCCCAACTAGACCCAGAACAATGGCTAATAAGCTAGGATGCCTCTGGGATAGATAAATAGTGAAATTTTAAAATTCACTCTTAATTAGCATATGGTATGTTGTGCATCTGCTTTATTTCTCTGTATATAGTCAAGTGTAGGTTCACTTCTTAATATTCAAACTGTAAAATCTTCTACAGTAATTGAATTACCTACAAAAAGGTCCATTTGCTGTAGTTGCAGTCATTATGTAGTGAAGCAGTTAATTTTGAGCAAGTGTGAAAAGATGTCACATGGTCACAGGCAGGATCAGAAAGAAAATGACTTTCCACTGCAGTATATTGATTTTGTACCTCAGAAGCCTGCCACTTTGTTCTCTGTTAAATTACATTTAAAATATTTTATTGACTTTTTTGCTTTTAATACATGTCAAAAACACTGAAAAGCATGAAGACAAAAATGGAAATCATCCTCAGTATCTATACTACTCCATATCCATTTGAACAAAGCAGTTTGATATTTCTCCTTCCAGCGTTTTTTGTAGGTATAGATACATCTTTACAGTTTGTTTTCTTCTTGATTTAATTATCTAATTCCTATGCCCTTTTTTGTTAAGGGTTTTGTTTCTGCTTAATGTTTTATATTTCAGAAAGATGGTGGGATTCACGATTTGATGTGCTGTGGAGCAGTACAGTGTAGAAATCTATGCTTTTCTGTATGTGTTCCCTGTGTATCATCTGTAAAATCACTGCCATTTGATAAGGATGAGTGTCACAGTTTGCTTTTTCAGACAAAAGAAAATAGCTATTTTGCTAGGATATTGTAAGGATTTATTAATGACAACATTTGCCTGACGCTGACAGGCAGAGTGACACTTGATTATCATTGCTTAATTCTGCTTCCTGGGATGTTATTGCAGGTACTGTGAGTTACACCATGCTTAGGTGATTAATGTTACTTTCAAAGCTTAGCTATCAGCTTTACTGTTGTTGTTCAGTTGCTAAGTCAAGTCTGACTCTTTATGACCACATAGTCTGCAGCACACCAGGCTCTCCTGTCCCTCACTATCTCCCAGAGTTTGCTCAAATCCATGTCCATTGAGTCGATGATGCTATCTAACTATCTCATCCTCTGCCGCCCTCTTCTCTTCCTGCCCCCCTCTTTTCTTCCTGCCCCCAATCTTTCCCGGCTTCTGGGTCTTTAACAGTGAGTCAGCTCTTCGCATCAGGCGGCCAAAGTATTGGAGCTTCAGCTTCAGCATCAGCCCTTCCAATGTGTATCCAGGACTGATTTCCTTTAGGATGGACTGGTTTGATCTCCTTGTAGTCCAAGGGACTCCCAGGAGTCTTCTGTAGCACCACAATTCAAAAGCATCAGTTCTTCAGTGCTCAGCCTACCAGTTAGCAACATACTGAATGCTGACTTTATAGATGAGTCTCAAAAGTTAGAGACTTTTGGCCTTTGGGGTCATGTTCAAAGAAAACATTTTATGAAAGTATGGGATACTTTACTATCCAAGTTCAGGTAGCAGTCTCTAGTATCTATCAGTATTATCAGTTCTACACTTTGAGAGTATATGTGTGTGCGTGTGTGTGTGCATGTATTCACCACATGTATGTGTGAACTTTAAAAGCATAATTCTTCTCCATGGAAGATGTTCCCCATTGCCTCCAAAGTCCTATTGTTGTAAAGGGTTCTTTTAACCTAGGAATACATATCTTCCATAGGGTTCAGTTAGACACTATTGTTTTTGTCTACTAACTGAACTTTAAGGGCTATTAATTACTAAAGATAAGAGCTTAACCCCATAATTTTAGCATGTTACTGTCTGTTTCCTTCTTGTATTAAAAGATCCACAACCAGTAGCTGTTAAAGTAAAGAAAATATTTTTGAATAAATGATACCATAGTATGGTATTTATGTCCCCTAATTGTTTAAAATGGACCATGGGGACACTAGGAATATTTTTATTGTTTTAAAATACACTTGTTGCATTATTGGAGCCACATGTTACCATTAGAGTCTTACCAAAATAGAAAATGTAGAAGGTCGAGAATAGATTTCATTAAATCTGAAACCTAGACTCTGTTTAGGTTTAAGGTCCTCAGATTTTTTTTTCTTAGTTGCAGCATATGTTTTACTGATAATGGTCCTTGTCCAGGGAGATGCTGAATGACTCTCTCAACAGTCCAGTGTCACACAGAGGGTGTTGAGGGTCTGCCAGGTGGTCAGATGGATGTTGTTACCATGACAGCTTGTCATATCATCAGAGCAGGCAGAACTCTCACAGGCAGTAGCAGTGGCAGAGCATAAAAGCAGCTACTTCTAGGCTGATAACTAGAAGCTAATAACTGACATGATTGAATTTCAGGGAACATTTTTCCCAGAGATGGGAGTTGGGGTGCCTAACTGAACTATCCCCCGTCAGCTGTGAAGAGTGAGAAAAATACTTTTCCAAGATCAAAGGCAGATATTTTACTTGGAATTTGTTTAAGAAGAGTAACTTTGCAATTACAAATATACTTTTAACTCCAGCATTTTGTTATCTTTCTTCAAAGGGGAACCACTTGATAGTTAGGCTACTTCCTGCCTTTTATCTTTTTTTCTGACTCTGGACGAAGGGTTGGGGAAAGAGTAGCACCATGGTAGTGGCGATCCTTTTTTAATGAGTTGTTTTAAAACATGTGCAACTGATTTAGGTATTTTAGAAATTGGTTCTCGTAGAAGTGCAGTTCTAATTCTGTACTAGGGGTCACAGCAGATGGCTTCCAGATAACTTCCTTCAAGATCAGTAGCAGAGGTCAACAGTGTAATCTGTAGAGAAATAGAATGGAAAATAGAATTTACAAGCTTTAGGAGCCAGACCCTTAAATAGATTGTTAGAAGGCTGCCAAAGTGGAGAAGCAAGTTTTAAGAAATAAGAAACCCTCCTGAAAGGAGATGGTATCCGACAGGGTAAAAATACCAATTTGTCAGCTTGACAGCTTCTTGTTTTTAGAATCGGCATAAAGCCACCTTGATCTGCTTAACCAGAGGGTATTTAATCAGGTGCTTCCTCCAAGGAATGTTGAAGACCACATTAGGCTAGTTGCAAAGTCATGCTTGAAGAACCTAACCTAGATGATTTTTCTAAATGAAATTGAAAGAAGGAGAGGGAGGAAAACTCATGCAGGATTGCAACTCATCAGAGTTTGCTGAAAATTACATGTGAAAGAACCACCATTCCCTTTCTTTCTGAGCCTTCGTTTTTCTTCATCAGCTCTGGTTAGTGATACCTCTGTAACAGGATAATGCAGGTTATCCTCCCATGAGTAATGGACCCTGATTTCCACTTTTCTGATTGCTTGCTATCTGCTGTAAGTAATGCCTTACAGAAATACTTACTTTAGAGCATTTTGACTAATACTGTTTTGAGCACAAGTCCCCCTAAACCATGGAATCCTTCATTCAGCTTTCCTCATTTTTCTCTGTATTGATTGATTTTCAGTTAAAACTCTCAGTATAGGATTTTGCCCTCCTACATTTTGTGCCCACTAGGTTTTTTGTTGGTGTGTAGTTTTTCTTTGAGCTATTTTATTCTTTCGGATAGCAAGGACCTGGAGAATTGTAAGTTGCCCTAAAAATGGATCATTTCTTGGCTGTTCCATTCTGCAGCAACTTCTTCTATTGATAATAGAATAAGGTTGCCCTTTAGAAGCTTTTCCTATATTGATTCAGTTCATTTCATAGGCTGAAAGTGGAACAAGAGAAAGAAACCAAGAGCTTTTTCTGTTATTTTATTGTAAATAAACCTGGCAATTTCTGAATTTTTTAAATGGCAGTTTACTCATTTGTCTTCCTAATAATACAACCATAAAGCAATCTCAGGTTTGTAATTCAATAAAAGAAAAAAAAAAACAAAAAACAAACAAAAAACCCTAATAGTAATGATAATCATTTTCTCAAAAGGAACGCTAATTTTATACCAAATCAGAGAATAAGACTATTTAATTTTAAACCTAACCTCTTATGAACTTACTTTTCAAGATCTTCAAATTGTTGGGCGTTGATCTGTGGTTTCTAAGGTCCCTTTTGATTCTAATGTTGTGCAGTTTTATTAGCAAACCCAAATTTGTATCTCGTAGAAACCAGTATCTAGAAACAACCACGATAGATCTGGTTTGCCTCTCTCCGTTTTAGCAGTAGTAGAATCCAATTTTTGTATAAGAATGTCCTTTCTTTTCCCACCCCTGTCCCTTTTTCAATGTGTTTAGAAGAATTTCATCTTTTTTGGTGATAGATACCTGGCCTTTTATTTCTGACCACCGTATTTTTAGGGAGCATTCCAGATAGAACTTGGGATTTACAGTTACAGAATTCCAGAAACTCATTAGTGGTTGTGCTTCAAATCCTGTTGTATTTATGAATGAAGTAGTTATAGCTCCTGTACATGTTGCCCACCGTCCTCCACATACTTTGCTTTATCCTACCCTGTATTTGAAATTTGTAGTAATAGAGGAGAAATTAAGGTTTAGCATTCCAAAAACTCCTCTTAGATGACTCTCAAGAGATTTTGAAAGTTGGCATAATATATGGGTTCCAGTATATTTGGGAAATACTTAGTAAAGCAAGTTTTTCTTATGAAATACACAATTAAGAGTTGGGGTGGGGGGGAATCACCCAACAAAGTATTTATCTGGATTCTGTTTTAAATGAACTCAAGGACATTTAATAATATAA
Source organism: Neotragus pygmaeus (assembly GCA_006410875.1). NCBI lineage: Eukaryota > Metazoa > Chordata > Mammalia > Artiodactyla > Bovidae > Neotragus > Neotragus pygmaeus. The sequence continues at coordinate 389,171 of SJYV01053324.1, forward strand.
CCCTTATAAACTACCCAGGTAAGGCAATTATTTAATTTTAATGCAGACTCATAATGCTTATTACTGCAAGATTAAACTATACTAAGTCACTTTAGTAGTACATGATGCATGTCACTTGAAAAAGAAAATCACAGGTTAAAAGGTGACAAAGATAATCACCATGTTTTACTTCTGAGTCTCTCTTGACCTTCAGAGGACTCAAAAGGAGATGTTTTTAGTTTAATACCACTTTAAAAAATGTATTAGCACTGCAGTATTTATCATTTTCCCAAATTCTAATGGATAATACATATTGAATAGCAATGTAGCATGGCAGCTGGACCACTTGAGTCTGAATCCTGGTGTCCAATGCACCCTTTTTCTATACCCTGGGAAGGTTTCCCTCCAAGCTCAGTTGCTTTCTCTGTAAAATGTGGATAATTATGCTTCCTTTTTCATAGGATTGTTTTGAGGACTAGGTGAACTAATGATTGTAGTTAGAATAATGTCCTGATGTATGATTAAATTCAGAAAGGAAAAAAGCACACTGTATGCATGAAAATTCTGTTTTCAGTTTTAAACTACAAGTCTTCTTTTACTTACAATAAAAATGTAGTTGAAAGTAAATTTCTGAATTGAAAGTGTTATTATTGTTTTTGGACTTCACAGGTAGTGAGTGGGCTTAGTGGTTTAGTTGCTAAGTTGTGTCTGACTCTCTGAGTCCCCATGGACTATATATATAGCCTGCCAGGCCACTCTGTCCATGGGATTTCCCAGGCAACAATACTGGAGTGGATCACCATTTTCTTCCTCAAGGAATCTTCCTGACCCAGGGATCAAACGTGGGTCTCTTGCATTACAGGCTGAGTCTTTTCTGACTGAGCCACCAGTGAAGGCCTCCCAGGTGGCGCTGGTTGGAACGAATCCACCTGTAAACGAAGGAGACATGAGAGATGCAGGTTCCATGCCTGGACTGGGAAGATCCCCTGGAGGCGGACATGGCAACCCACTCCAGTATTCTTGCCTGGAGAATCCCATGGATGGAGGAGCCTGGTGGGCTACAGTCCACGGGACCGCAAAGAGTTGGACACGACTGAAGTGACTGAGCATGCACGCAGGCACATTGTTTCTAATACACAGCATTCTCTTTGACTTTGTAAATTCTAAATATTAAGTTAGAATATTTAAATGAATATATGATGACTGGATTTCTATTACTATAAACCTGTGGTAAGTTTTAGGCAGAAAGTAAATGTCTTAAATGGTCTGGAAGACAGGTATTGGAAGACTAGTGACAGTAGCTTCCTGGGCTTGGCACAGTTACCGGTTCAGCACTTTCAGGTGTCAAGGACAGCCCTGTGTGTCTGCTGCTAAGGTTTCAGGCGCCTCTAATTCCCATTAATCTTTCCATCACCAGGGAGCTCTTCAGTGTTGCAGATAGTTCCCCTCTTGGCACATGAATGGTTTGGATTTATGTGAAGAGACCCAGGATTTAAAGTCCCAGATTTGGCCACATTTATTACCTGTCTGAGCTGTATGTTGTGGTCTTCAGGTTTTCCAGAGTCATAGAGTTTTACTTCAGATTCTCCAGGATTCTGTTACTTTTAATAAATGTGAAAGTAGATCAAAGGTGGTTTAATCCTAACCAGCTTGTTAGCAATCTTAGTCTCCTGGTATCTGAGAGTTGAACATCTCCATAAGAAGGTAAGTGTGTGTGTGTGTGCACACTTGTGTCCCTCTCTTTGTGACCCCATGGTTTGTAGCCCACTAGGTCCTCTGTTAACGGAATTTTCCAGGCAAGAATACTTGAATGGGTTGCCATTTTCTACTCCACAGGATCTTCCCGACCCAGGGATCAAACCTGAGTCTCTTGCATCTCTTGCACTGGCAGTTATGTTCTTTACCACTGTGCCACCTGGGAAACATAATAAAACATACATTCAGTTATTTATAAAGTAAAAAAAAAAATACTAAGGGTTTCCATAGCCTGCATTTGAAGCTATTAGAAATTGACTTTTAAAGAAAAAAAAAAAAACTTTCTTATGCATTTCTTAAAAAGATGCTGGTAAGTCTTATATAAGTATTGGAAAAGTTATTATTCCTTAATATGCAATTCTGACAAAGCACATGGAAAGTGTTTAAAATGTCAGTAATTAAAAACAATGAAGATACACAAAATTCAAAATTGGGTTCAATTTTCAAATTAAAGAATGCAATGTTAATTAATGGTAAAGAGGGGTGGGCATAAACTATAAGAAAAACAATGTGGGAAGAATTATACAAAGTCACTGTTGGCAGTTTTTAAAAGACCCACCTCGACAGGTAAGAAATTGTCACCAGTGTAAAGGCTATGTTAGGGGTTGTGAAAGCTGCTTTATTATGTCTTTATCTTCTTGGTAGGAGGTGAGAGAGGGGAATGAGGCCTTTGTATAGGAGAGGGGGAACTCTGCAGTACAGCTTGGTCTCCACTGGAGACATCAAGGTCAAAATCATAGCAGAGAGTGGTACTGATGTGCCTGCAGGGTCATCTAAACCAAGCTTTTGATGCATGAAGAACTTCCACAGTTTTCCTACTTAATCAGTTGCTAGTTTTGTCCTTGAACAGGTCTGGTATTGAGTCTTTCTCTTTTGGTGAGGTGAAAACCAGGGCTAGATGTTGGAGATCCTTATTCTTAATCCAGTACTATTATTGGTCCCATTTACCCCATCTTCTCTCTATGCAAAAATTCTACAAACAAGATAAAAATGGGTATGAGAAACATAAAATGTTACTGCACTCTACACCTGTCTGAGGTTGTCATTGACCAGTTTCTGTGTGAATGCCAACAAAGTTCCATCCAGTTCTGTTTCCTTAGCATTGTATGCATGTGTGCATGCTAAGTCACTGTCCAGCTCCTTGAGACCCTAAGGACAGTACCCCGCCAGTCTCCTCTGTCCATGGAATTCTCTAGGTAAGAATTCTGGAGTGGGGTGCCATTTCCTTCTCCAGGGCATCTTCCTGACCCAGGGATCAACCGACATGTCCTGTGGCTCCTGCATTGCAGGCAGATTCTTTACCACTGAGAGACCAGAGAAGCGCCTCCTAAGCATTACTTTCCTATAAAGTGTCACGCAGTTCTTAAGTCAAGCCTGAGGTTTCAGGAGTGGTCAGCCACCTGACTTCCTTCCTATTCCCTCATCCTGTGGAAAGTTGCAGCCCTTACTCCAGTCTTAAATAACACTACAGTCAACCAGGATCTGAACAGTTCTTTCCACAATATTTTCAAAGGGCAGTTTTTGCCATTGCTCAGAGTAGAAGCCACGTGAGAGTTGGCAAATTTTGTAGGGACGGGGGAGTCCCAGAACCTGGAGTTCACCCCTGGTAGTTTCTCAGTGATGTGGGTGAATGTTGTTGTTGTTTAGTTACTAAGTTATATCCGACTCTTGTGAGCCCATGGACTGTAGCCTGCCTGGCTCCTCCATCCATGGGATTTCCCAGGCAAGAATACTGGCGTGTGTTGCCATTTCCTTCTCTAGGGGATCTTCCCAACTCAGGGATCAAACCCACATCTCTTATATTCCCTGCATTGGCAAATGTTGACTTGGAATCAGGAGGTCTCCCAAGAGGAGCTACATACAAGCTGTAGGAGGAACTTGCCTATCTCTCAAGAACAGATTAGTCGTGGTGGTGGTTTAGTTGCTAAGTCGTGTCTGACTCTTGCCACCCCATGGACTGTAGCCTGCCAGGCTCCTCTGTCCATGGGATTCTTCAGGCAAGAATACTGTAGTGGGCTGCCATTTCCTTTTCCAGGGGATCTTCCCAACCCAGGGATCGAACATGAGTCTCCTGCAATGCAGGCAGATTCTTTACCGACTGAGCTACGAGGGAAGCCCCAAGAATAGATCGGTAGTCCACAAATCCAGAGAGCTGGGAGAGTGCTGCAAGCAAAATTCTATGACTGCTTGATGAGGTTTACTTTCCAGTTTGAGAAATGCTATAATAGAACATAAATAATGTGATATGTACATTGGTGAAGAACAGGGAAGTCTGCCATGTTGCAGTCCACGGGGTCGCAGAGAGTCGGACAGGACTAAGCGACTGAGCAGCAGTAACGAATGTGATGTTAACTCTTAGATTGTAGTTTTGGGTACACAACAGACAAAGACAGGTTTATTTATTTTTCCCCGAAAATCAGGGTGATCAAGCCTATTTTATTTACTCTAGTTGGTTCTTTTTCAAACACTCACCCAACTTACTTTTATTCCCAAACTGCACACTATCACATATTTTAAAATCCAGTAAATACTTAGACATTATGTAAAGCCCTTTTTTTGTATTAAATATGCAGTGAATTTTCATTTACTCTTAAAAATATTTGCAAGAACCATAGGAAGATGTACTCTGCTCTAGGATTACATGGCAGATTTGTTGTGTTGTTCATGGAAATGACAGGCTTTCATGGTATGTGTTGGAGAAGGCAGTGGCACCCCACTCCAGTACTCTTGCCTAGAAAATCCCATGGACAAAGGAGCCTGGTGGGCTGCAGTCCATGGGGTCGCAAAGAGTCGGACACAACTGAGCGACTTCACTTTCACTTTTCACTTTCATGCATTGGAGAAGGAAATGGCAACCCACTCCAGTGTTTTTGCCTGGAGAATCCCAAGGACGGGGGGGAGCCTGGTGGGCTGCCGTCCATGGGGTCAATATAGAGTCGGAGATGACTGAAGCGACTTAGCAGCAGCAGCAGCATAGTATGTGTTAAACTGTAATCTGCCTATCGTGTTCAGTGGAAAATGCCAAACTGAGCTGAGGAATCATGTTGTTTGTTCCACCCTGCCTCTCAGAATAATTAGATGGAGGTTCACGTGCTCTCTGTCAGTAAAGCATATTTGTTTTGAGAGACACAGCACTCATGGACTGTCAGTCATAACTACTTATGAGAGCACTCTGGGAGCTGCAGCATCAATATTTACAAAATGCAAAGTGAAGTAAAGTATACTGAATATTCGCAGATACATATGCTTTCTTACTCCGAATCCCTCCCTTCCCCCAGTGTATTGAGTATGTCTAAATCCATACAAAGGACTATTTTGAAATATAAATGGAAATTTAGGAATTCTCTAGCAAGTAAATGCTAAGGCATTAAACAAATGCTCAAAAAGGCTTATAAAGTGGCATTACTTTTCCTCTCAAAATAAATGTATTGATTCAAAAATAAAATCAGTGATGCAGTCATGTGGAAGAAAGTACTTATGCTTAGAGATTAAAGCCCAAGCCTTTAGGCTGTGCCTTTGTTTTGTCCCACCTTGACATTGGGGAGATTACGTAAATCTCTGCAAAGCTCCTCTTCCTCAGCTGTGAAATGGGCTTACTTCTACCCACTTCACAGGACTGTGTCATATTAGATAAATAGATACAATTTGTAAGTCACAATGTCTTTCATAATCGGGAAGTAGCAGTTAAAGTAACCTGGAAGTTTTTAGAGCAGTACCGATTTTTCTTATTAGAAAATATATTTACAACTTATTAGTGAAATGTACCTCCAATTTCTTATTATAAAGAGCTTTATTGCCAAAATCAAAGCAATCTTTTTTAGACATGTCAGCAAAATACCTTTCATCTTTGAAAAAAAAAAAGGTGAAAGGGAAAAGCAGTGCAGGCATTTGAGTAGCCCAGTAGCCCCGTGTCGATTATGTGTTCAGCCATTAACTTGCTGCCTTGAAACATCACTATGTGTGTGAGTGAGAGTGCTCCCTCCTGCCTGCCCTCTCCGTAATGCTGTCTGTGTAAATATGGGAAGATTTGGTTAGACACTTACTGCAAAGTACTGTGGAGATTCCAGGTTAAAAAGAGCTGAATTCATGAGAAATTGTCTTCGTGGAGGTAAGGATCTTACTTAGAGGAAAAATTATAACTAAATTGGAAAATCCTTGCCTTTAATTCAAAACTGGGAAGACTGCTTCTCCCTAAAGTCAGTTAATGCCATGCCTTGATGTGGAAGAGCTTCTTAAATGACTTTCCAGGTTTATTTGGAATTTTATTTATAATTTTTTATAGGGGAGTTTTAACTCTCTTTAAAGTATAAAACACTGCCTTTTGTATTTAAATAGGATGCTAGAGGATAAAACTTCGACCAGCAGAGGGAGCAAACTTATGAAAATTAGGTTGTAAGAAGAATATTCCAGGATGCCTTACTAAACCACGTATCTTGTGGGTAATCAGTTCAGTTCAGTTGCTCAGTCGTGTCCGACTCTTTGCGACCCCGTGAACCACAGCATGCCAGGCCTCTCTGTCCGTCACCAACTCATGAAGGCTAACCAAACCCATGTCCATCGAGTTGGTGATGCCATCCAACCATCTCATCTTCTGTTGTCCCCTTCTCCTCCTGCCCTCTATCTTTCCCAGGATCAGGGTCTTTTCAAATGAGTTAGCTCTTCACATCAGGTAGCCAAAGTATTGGAGTTTCAGCTTCAACATCAATCCTTCCAATGAATACACAGGACTGATCTCCTTTAGGATGGACTGGTTGGATCTCCTCGCAGTCCAAGAGACTCTCAAGAGTCTTCTCCAACACCACAGTTCAAAAGTATCAATTCTTCAGTGCTCAGCTTTCTTAGCAGTCCAATCTCACACTCGTACATGACCACTGGAAAAACCATAGCCTTGNTGCCACCTCTTCTTAATATCTTCTGCTTCTGTTAGGTCTATACCATTTCTGTCCTTTATCGAGCCCATGCTGCAGTTCATGGGGTCGCAAAGAGTCGGACACGACTGAGCGACTGAACTGAACGGACCCAATATATATTGACCATGTGTGTGCATCTGCCAGATGTTTAGATAATTTTGTATTTTCAGGTGGTGGGATTTCAGTGTTGGCAGTTGCTTCATGTGTCTCTCCACTCTTGCTGTGGCCGGACTCAGTCTCAGTAGTAATGTGCTAGCCTTTTTCAAAAGCGACACTGTTGCTTAAGGCACCGTTGATAGAACATGCTTTGAAGAATTTTTTTCACTGGTAGATAGAAAAGCGTTAGTCACTCAGTCACGCCTGACTCTTTGCAACCCATGGACTGTAGCCCACGAGGCTCCTCTGTCCACAGGCTTCTCCAGGCAAGAACACTGGAGTGGGTTGCCATTTCCTACTCCAGGGGGTCTTCTGATCCAGGGATCGAACCTGAGTTGCAGGCAGATTCTTCACCATCTGAGCCACTAGGGAAGCCCTGGCAGACAGTTTCCCCCTAACACCTCCTCCTCGCCACTAAACTGTGAGCAGAAGCACCACCACGTGATTCTAGTTCCCGAATATAGTATTTGATGAGCAGAAAACAGCCAGTGTGCCCCAAGAGGAGCCACGCTCCCACTGGCAGGTGTCCTCTGGGGCTGTCTCCCCAGTCTCCTGACAGTAGAAGCTGGGCTCTTTCTACCACGTGTCCACTCTCATTCTCTTGCTCCTCCAACTTGTATTTCAAGCCTAAGGCCCTGAACACCTCTTGATGGACATGATGGGGGAAAAGGGGGTGCTGGGTACAATTGGGGTTTTTTTAAGAAAGAAGAACCGCTGCCTCCTTTTTATTCTCACCTCTCGTTTCGGACCCTAACCTTTCCTCATGCAGTCCAGCCCGCCTGGGCCTTGCCTCCATCTCACAGGACTCCCGCAGGATCCGAAGCTTCACTTGGCCTGGTGTCATTGTAGCATCAAAAGTCAGTTGAAGGCAAAGGGCTTCTTTTTGCCTGCACCCTGTTCCTCTGCTCAAACCGCTCCCCCCTCCCCGCCCCCCCGCCGCACCNTTGAAAAGATCCTGATGCTGGGAAAGATTGAAGGCAGGAGGAGAAGGGGATGACAGAGGATGAGATGGCTTGCTGGCATCACAGACTCAATGGACATGTGTTTGAGCAAGGTTAGGAAGTTAGTGATGGACAGAGAAGCCTGATGTGCTTCAGTCCTTGAGGTTGCAAGGAGTTGGACACAACTGATCAACTGAACTGATTCTTTCTGCCTTCCTTGCTGGCCATCAAAGTACACGTTCTATTTATCACTTAGTCATTCCACAAAAGTGGATGCAAGGATAGCCACATGTGATAGGCACTATGCTCAATGTTAGAATACAGCTGAAGCATGTAGGTTGCAGAAGTGTGAGAACAGATGAGTGGCTTTGGAAAACCAGGCTCACATTCCAACGAGGCCACTTGAAAGCTCGTTAGCTTGCTCATATTCCAACTCTGAGCCTCAGTTTTCTCATTTCTAAAAGTGAGGAAAATACTTATGCTCTAGGTTAGTTTAGGAATTAAATATAAATTATGTGAAAATTCTAAGCACATTGCCTAGTACATAAGTTTCATTTTGCTTCTGAACATTTGGTCACTTTAACAGTGACGGTGACGTTTTGTCACTGTAACTCTGCCACTGCCCTCAGCTAAGACTTTGAGTGAGCTGCAAAGACACCTGGTTTCCTCAAGTGAAGGTGCTACCTGCCTTACCAACAGGTTGCCAAGGCGGTTCATTCACAGGGATATTATGAGGTTTGAGAGAGATGACAGAAAAAAAAGAAATTCACATGGATCTTAATCTAATCTTTAAACTTAATTGAAATTTTAAGTGCACCTAGTAATATATTTAACTTATTTCAGATTCACAGCATTGAGTATAGAATCAGAATATCACAAATGCAATTTGGATAATGGTATATGCCTTGCATTAATTTTAAAGAACTAATTCTTACATTCTTTGAGCTAAAATGATTATATGCTCATAAAGCTACTTCTATCACTACCACCTTTAATCACACATAAAAAGAGTTCTCTCTTGTTCTTTTATAATAAGCCCCCAAATATACATATATATTATACCTCAATTCTGTTTTAAGACTCTATGATGTCACAGTGATCAATATAATTGTCCTGTAGTGAATGAATATAACTGATCCCATATCTAATAGCAGGCCTGACTCAGGTTATGAAGGAGCATTTCTTCCCACTTAGTGTGGCTAACTCCTATTCACCTCCCAAGATTTTGACCTTGGGATACCCTCTCTGAGCAGCTCCCAGCCACTACCATTCCACTCTGATTTCCAGATGGGCCAGGCATCCCTTCTTGTATTCCCCCGACACTGTGTGAATCTATCTCCAATCACCAAACAGTACAAATGAGTTGCTGTATTTTACCACTTTGCCTCTGCTGAGAGACTAGAAGAGCTTAGAAAGGTCCAGGGACTATTCCTACCCTTACATTCTAGTTCCTCACATGTCCTATGTGTTACAAACATAACACTTGATTGCAGAAAGTTGAAAGAAATAAAAACACACTTTGTGACTCCATAAAACTATGTCTCCAAAGTGTTAAAACACTTTTTCTTCCCCATCTTTCCAGCAGCCATGAGAGCTGCAGTCTTATCACTGAAGCCAGAACTTTGAAGTCATTTGATAATGGTGTTAGTGGTGCCAAAAAAAGCAAATTAAAAGACTTTCTAAGGGATTGTTTTTCTCTTGAATTTGAGAGCCAATGTCTGAACGCTGAGATCCTGTGGCAAGAAGTGACAGTCCCTTTAGGACAAGCAAGAGGAAACATCCAGTTACTTCTTTACTTCTATAGCTTCTAAGAGGCCATTTCTTCCCCAAAATGAATATATGAGATAAAAGCAATGGTATGGCATATTTAAGATCATTATTCGTTTGAGATCCTCGTGGAAGTGGCATGAGCTAAAGATAATACTGTCAAAAGCTGCTATCCTGTTGGGTTCTTATCTCTCTTGCCCCTGCTTGGTTTCAGCTCTGGTCTGGACAGCCAGATAGACGTCTGAGGACAGTGTGTTGTCTCTATGGCATAGGCAATGAGAGAGAAGGGAAGAGAGAGTATCCATTACTAACTGATTCTGCCAGCCTTTATGTATTTTGCATACATTATTTCATTTAATCCTCTCAAAAGCCCTGTGAGATGGTGAAGCAGTTCATTATCTTAGTGGTTTTTTTTTTTTTTTACTTTATTTTACTTTACAATACTGTTTTGGTTTTGGCATACATTGACACGAATCCGCCACGGGTGTACATGAGCTCCCAAACATGAACCCCCCTCCCACTTCCCACCCCACATCTTAGTTTTACAGTTGCAATCCCACAAACTCAGAGAGAGTCAGTAACTTGCCCAAGGTCACACAGGCGGGAAGAAGCTCTCAGAGCCACGTGGAGCTCCCACAAAAGCACATTTCTTGAGAAGTCACCACGTTGCACACGGTTCTTTCATTCATTCAGGGGCTTTGGAGCCACACAGAGAAGTTGAGTCCCAGACATACAGTACACTGAGTGAACGCACGATCTGCGGGCACGTTTGTTACTTAAACTTTTTCAGGCTCAATTTTCTCATCTGAAAATGAAGATTATAAAAATGGCTGCCCCGAGGATTGTTTGGAAGATGAAATGAGATAATCCACGATATTCTCAAGACGGTGCAACTGTCCTGGTACAAGATGTTTAAATGTTGCCTCTACCAACGACGCAGTCACAGTCCAGTGGAAAACCCGGTGTCATAATCAACCCACTAAGAAACAGGAAGCACTGGTTTAATAGTGATAGAAACTAAGTTGTATAGGAATACTAATGAGGAAGTGAAGGCCCTTGAGGGACAAGAGAGGGGGCTCCCAGCAGTGATGGCATTTGTGCTGTGAACTGTCTTATTTCCCTGATCTGGGAGATTGGAGGTACAAGGAGCTGTATCACAGGTGTGGGGAGCACTGTACGCAAAGCTTGGGATGCTAGATAGGGGTCCATTAGGGGGTCCCTGCAAGGGGATGGCAGGAGATTCAGCTCGAGCCGTAGGTTGGATTCTGTGTGAAGAACCTGGCATGTCGGGCTCCAGGGTTTGGGTTCCTGATGTAGGCAGTAGAGAACCATGAGAACTTCCCAAGAAGGGGGTGACCTATTCCCATTTGCATGCTGGAAGGAGAACAGGGGAGGCCATCTGGACCACAGATTAGAAAGGAGAGAGCTGGAGGCAGGAAGGCCGTAGTGACTCTTCAGAACATAAGGGCTGAGCAAGACCGTGGGAAGTGGACGGAGAGTAGGGCTCCCATCTGACAGGATGGATCACTCATGTCAGAGATGCAGGGCTGTTATTCATTTCTCTAGGGAAATGCTGTTTAGTGTTCCTTCTTCTTTCTCAGAATCCAAAAATCTTATAGGTTTAAGGCAGTACTCGAGAATTTGAGAAGTGAAAGCACTTCTGCAAGAAATGAAGAAAAATAAGGGAAGTTTTCTGGGGTTTGCAGCAATGTGATGTGCTTGGTCTGGATGACCTTCCGACTTGCTCTCCAGATACCTCCAATGAGACTTTAAAGTACTGAAATGGCCATTATGTAAATGGATTGTGAAATGGATTATATTAGCCATTTTCCCAGGCTCTGTATTCTAACATTCTTCTGGAGAAAGTGTGTTGGTCAAAATGAAGTCATTAAGAAAGAGAATACCTACAGAAGGGGTTTCTCCAGGAGTTATTTTACAAACTTTGTCCCTGTAAGGACTGGGGGCAGGGCCCGGGACAAGACCCAAAACTACGGAAAGTCCCCAAACCGAACTCCGGAAAAACCCCGCCAGAAATTTCACCTCCAGGTGGGGCCAGTTCCTGGAACAACTGCATCAACCGTCGCAGCAATTGAAGCAGCCAATCAGACGTGGACACACAACCTTAAACAGCCCAATCCCCGTAACAACCCCTGGCGATTGGCCCTTTAGAAAAAGCCCGCGAACAAGCTGCCCCCATACTATAAAACCCTTGATCGGCCCGCCCTTCTTTGCAGACTCTCGCCTGTGGTTCCCAGGGAGTTCTGCCCGGGAGCGCTCGCCCAATAAAGGCTTCTTAATATCAGCTAGCAGAGACATCTTTCTGTTCGCGGCGACCTTACAGTCCCCAAAACACAAATGGCAAGATTGGCATGAATGTCCCAGTATAGGGTGCAACCAAAGTCTGCAAGATGCTTTGTGTTCACTGATACATCTAGATTTGAAAGGTAGAAGACATTTGTTTTCAGATTTTTATTTAAACCAAGAGGTAGAATGCTAAGAGTACAGAAATTTTTTTAAAGCCTGTGAACTGAAAATTTTTGTCCAGGACTGGGTTAGGAGCTGACAGGGAAAGATGTGAATACATAATAAATAAACACTCAAAGGGCAACTTAGGAATTTCAAAACATAAACAAAAAAATGAACTATTTGATGAATAGTGTCAGAACATTAAGTTGGCCATGTAGAAAAAGCAAAAATCCAGATTCCTATATACTCATTAAACCAAAATAGACTGTGCTGCTGCTGCTAAATCGCTTCAGTCGTGTCCCACTCTGTGCGACCCCATAGACGACAGTGGAATAAAAATATTAAAACACGACATTTTTAGATGTTTTTATTCTGAGAAGTTTGTAATATTTGTGATGATTTTGTAATAAGTAAAGCATTCTTAAGTAAAAAATACACCTTGAAGTCATAAAGGAAATAATAGTTTTGACAACATAAAAAGTAAAAACTTCTGTAACCATATATTAGTATATTATTAATATCATATATCAAAAGTCAATATATAATATACTTATGAATACGTTACTAATATGCAATAAAGTCAATGCAAATATCTATATATTGTTAATATTATATATATTAATAAAGTAAGAAACAAACAGCAATCTGAGAAAATAGTCATTTGCAACACATACTACCACCCCTCACCTGGCCTCCACACCTCTATCTACAAGTGTTAAAAATCTCCCTAAAACCCCAAACATTCATGGCAAGGCTCCCTCTTCTCCCAGCTTCAGTTCCCCAGCCCCTTCAGCTCCACCCTCATAACCTCACCCTCATTTACCTCTTTGTGGTCATCAGCACTCATCTCTATCATGACCTTTATCTTTGCTCATTTCAATCCCCTCAAGAAGCCCAGACTCCCCTCATTACTTGGACCCTTACTCCCCCTTGGCCCTTGCGTTCCTCTTCCAACCCCACACCTCACCCATCCCTAATTCCTAAAACTATTCCACTGTGTTATCACTTCAAAGCAGGTCTCCTATATGCTGTACTTCTTCTCTAAACATTCCCATCTTTTTTTTTTTTTTTTGTCCTCGAGGCATGTGCGATCTTAGTTCCCTAATCAGGGATCAAACCCACACCCATTGTGTTGGAAGCTCAGTCTTAGCCACTGGACCTCAAGGGAAGTCCCTCCCATCAACTTCTTACTCTAACTACTGCCCCACTGTCCCTGAGCATAGTGCTTCCTCACAGCCCCAAAGCAGTCTACAGTGTGTGTCCATTAAATTATCTCTGGAAGGACATATAAGAAGCAGTTAATAATTATTGTCTCTGGGAAGCAGTTTCAGAGGTTGAGGAAAGGGAGATTTTTGTTACTGTTATATTTTTTTCTACAGGGTTTACTTTTCATAACATGTATGACATTTTCTTTTTCTCAAAGGAGAGCGAAGCATCTTAAAAGACATGATCAAGTTCTTTTTTCTTTTATCATTTCAACGTTGTGTGTGTGAATCTATTCATGTGCATGCCCACACACACTTACACATCACCTTTGATGCAGTGCATAGAGTGAAAGCAATTTCACAAGAGCTAATAGATCCAGTTTTTGTTTTAAAAGCTGTTTTTAGAGGGCAGAAACAGCTTGCCAGGATAGTTGATCAAGTTTTTCCCAACCCCCCCATATACACATACATAAATCTGATAATAGAAAAAAAAATCATTCAGACCATTTGTTTGGCATTTTGAAGACAAAGCAGCTAATCAATAAACTGCTTCTCAGTTGTGTGTGTGTGTGTGATTCTTCAGACAAATATTGTATTTCTGGGTTTAGATGGGGAAGTCTATTTTATCTGACATATACCCACAGTTCTCCAAGACTGGATTAGGTCCTAAATTAAACAAACTAAGTTTCTCCCTCAAGATGCTCATACTCTTTGAAAAGGTGGAAAGAATATAATCACACTGGAAATTGACAGGAAAGACTTAATGGAAGAGTGAAGACTTGAGAGGCCACAGCAGAAATCAAACCACATAACCAACAATCAATGTCTTTCTTCTAGCCTTTGAAATCACAGTTTTAATAGTCCATGTACTCCAGTAAATTATGATAAACCAGAAATGCTGCTATTAAAATGGACCCCTGGGGCAAAACTCCTTACCAAGCCAATTTGAATTCAAATGGGCAGCAGGATATACAAAGAGAGGAAAACAACAGACCCTATTTACAACACTATTTCATAAAGATAATTAACTTTTATTTATTCAGATACAAGAAGATACTGCAGAGTGGAAAACGGTGACTATTGGAGATGTTGCTAAGGACGCAAGCCTTTCGGGAGATTTCCTCCCCTCTGTTCACCCTTCCTGAATTATTATGCCCATTACCAACCCCATGTCTAAATCAGAAAATTACTGAAATGCAAATTGAACAGAGTAATTTATCTGTGCCCGAAAATATCTCTGAGTTAACAGAGCTCCACTGATGAGATCTAAACAAGCCCAGGGAATCGTGGTACCTAATTTACAGCAGTATTATGTAGCAACATAAATTTAACCACAAGCAACATATATTGTGAAAGTCATAATAAACACCAGAGAAAAATGGAGCAGAGATGAGGAGTCACACAAAATGTGTTTCATTAAGAGAGAAAGGAATTGCACGACTATTGCATTAGTACTTGATGCACAGTCCAGTTTCAAATTTGTGAGAGTGAGGAAGCCAGCAAATTAAAAATCGTGATTCCTTCCCTCGCTCCACTGGAGATTTACAAATAAGTATATCAACTTTTCATGTGATGGAAGATTTCCACAGAAAACTCTTTCTCATGAAAGATTTCCACAGAAAAATCTTTCTCTATTACCTTGTCGTGGTACCTGAAATCATCAGTATTAAAAATGTAAGGATTTTTAAAATCTTTTGATTTCTAAGATTTCTGTATTAAATCTCAGAGAACACTGACTCTTCATCAGCTAATGTATCATCAGGAATGATACATCAGAAAACTTGTATTAAAACTTGTAGACAAAAGGGAGTTTAGTTATGCAATTACTGTTTCTTCTGAATTTATAAATGGGTAAATGGAGGCTCAAAGATATTATCCAAGATCATGAAGTCAACTGCTAGCTGAACTGGAACTAAAATTTAATCTTTTACATTCCTGATCTAGTACCCTTTCCCTATTCTGTACCTCAGTTTTCTTTCAAAGCTCTATAACAATGAGACATGAGTGAGATAGCTGGGGCAAGAAATAGGAACTGTCAGCATGTCCCCAGAAACAAAAAGAGAAAGCACCATAAAGTAATTTCACTAACTGTACAATTTTGCCTAGATGGGCTCTGTGTCTGTGTTAGTCGGTCATTTGTGTCTGACTCTTTGCAACCCTGTAAACTGTTGCCTGCCGGCCTCCTCTAGGGGATCTTCCTGACCCAGGGATCGAACCCAGGTCTTCTGCATTGCAGGCAGATTCTTTTCCATTTGATCCCATAAATAGGCTCTATTAAAAACAATTGAGATTAGAAATTCCCTGGTGGTCCAGCAGCTAAGACTCTGCCCTCCACTCTAGTGGGGCATAGTTTTCATCCCTGCTGGGGGAACTAAGATCCTACAAACCATGTGGTGTGGCCACTAAGTAAGTAAACAAATAAAATAAAATGGACTACACTGTCTTTTTTAAAAAATTGAGTTTGGGTTCCCCCTCCCCATCAAATTCAAAGCTGACCAAAGTAGACTGGAACTGAAGCTTGGTGTTGGAAAAGTTAAGACACTTTGTACAATGTTAAATCTTGTTCTTAGTTGTACATGATCTTTGTCCACAGGCCTTACAAGGTAAAATCCCTAAATAAACATTATTTATTGTTCTCCTGGTCAAAGTCACTACTGGTCAAATTGATCACTTGTTATTTGCAAGAATGGGTTACTATACCAAGTTGATATGTATTCACCCATTTATGGTAGTGAGCACATTACATAAATGGTTGGGAAACTTGCAAAGCAGAGGCAGTAAAGAAAATGGAAAGAATCTGGGAGTTGTTATTTTTAAAAATCAAAGTAGACTCATTTAAGAAAGAATGTTGTTAGATGGCTTTACACCTGTTTCATAGTCTGGTGATTCACTTTAAGTTCATACAGCTGAAAGGTACCTTAATCATTTTTAGAGCTCAGGGCCGTTAAAGCTTTTGTACTAGAACTTCAGGTCAGGACGGCACAATGTCCTCAGGCTTTGTTACATTCCGGATGCCTCACTCTCAACCTCTGATCAAAACCAACCATGACAGATAATGAAATGGCATAGTCAATGTAAGAAAACAAGATAAATACCTCTGTGGACCAGGAGCAGAATGGGACCTCAGAATGGTGATAAAGACAGAAGCCCCAGCCCTGCTTGTATCTGGGTCTGGAAGTCCTTGAGGAGTCACCCTTGAGGAGTGGCTTTTGAGGAGTCATCACTTTAGAAGGACATGGATGAACAGGGCTTCTCCCCTAGATGTATCTGGAGCCACATTAATGAGGAGCCCAGGGACTGGAATGGGGGCCTCTGTTCTTGAGAAGATTCTGAACACAAACGCTGCTGCCCTCTGCCTGGAGCCATGACTTTATGGGAACTCAGAAACCTGGGAGAGCAGAGAACAAGCCAGTCTTCAGCTGGAGACTGAAGTTTTCCTCTTCGCTCGAGAGAGGATCTGCAATACCCTCAAGGTCACCGAGGGCCGTTCTTCTCCAAATTTCACTTTGAGCATCTGGTTTTGTTAGAATAGTGAGGACTTTCTTAGTCCAATCAACCAAAGTCCACCAGGGACAAATCTATAGTCCAACAAAATCAGGTTTATTTGCTCATTGCTTTGAGTAAGACAGCACATGAGAGAAACCAAGTGTCTCAACAAAGGAGGGAAATACATTGATTATAGGATTTGGGGAAGAGTGGAGTTTGGGTGAAATTTGAATGAAGAGGGTGATTTTTTTTTTTTTATAAACCATTTGAGCCACTGTGAAATGTATGAAAATGAAAATATTATTTGTTCAGTCATGTCTGACTCTTTGCAACCTCATGGACAGTATCCTGCCAGGCACCTCTGTCCATGGAATTCTCCAGGCAAGAATACTGGCGTGGGTTGCCATTTCCTTACTCCAGGGGATCGTCCCAACCCAGGGATCAAACCTGCATTGAGAGAGAGAAGACCTGCATCGAAGGCGGATTCTTCACTGTCTGAGCTACCAGGGAAGCCCTTTGAAGAATATAATCCAGTGCCATTTAGGACACTCACATTTTTGTGCTACCATCTATAGAACACTTTCATCTATAGAGTACTTTTCATTTTGCACAACTGAAACTGTAGTCATTAACCGTTAATTCCTCATCCCTTCTCCCAACCCTCATCCCTAGCAGCTACTCCTATTTTCTGTCTCTGTGAATCTGATTACCTAGAGACCTCATGTGAGTGGAATCGTACATCTCTCCTTTTGTGACTGTCTGGTTTTACTTAGCATGATGTCCTCAAGGTTCACCCATGTTGTATCACATTTCAGAATTTCCTTCCTTTTTGAGACTGAATAATATTCCATTGTATATATATTATATACAAAATTTATACATTTTGTTTCTCCATTCATCAGTTGATGGATATTGGATTGTTTCCACATTTTGGCTATCAGGAATCATTCTGCTAAGAACATGGATGTACAAATATGTTTGAGTCCCTATTTCCAGAGCTTTGGGGCATATATCCAGAAGTGGAATTGCTGGGGCATCTGGTAGTTCTATATTTAGCTTTTTAAAGAACCACCAAATTGTCTTCCATGGGAGCTACACCATTTTACATTCCCACTAGTGATGCATGAGGGTTACAATTTCTTCACATCCTCACCAACACTTGCTATTTTCCATGATTTTGATTATAGGCATCCTAGTAGGTATAAAGTGGTATCTCATTATAGAATAAAGCAGTGTTTTGATGGGCTCAGTGCTAAGCAGGGCTGTGAATAAAAGGGTCAACACCAGGTTAGGACTGTGAAGTGGACTCGAAGTCTCATTTCCTTGGAAACTGCAAAGTTAATGTGAAATGTTGTGTTTCAAAACCCTCAACTGAGCCCCTGTGCCTGGTTCGGCCATCGAGGCTGCTTCTGTTACAGAATGCCTTTTGTAGATCTTCCTGGCCAAAGTGGAATGCTCATTCTTCCTGATATCATTTTAAACTGAAAAATCTCAGACAATCTGTGGTTTTTGAAAATAAGGTTTCACAGAGAATAAGTAAAAGAAACATCCCTTGAAAGTGGGGGTTGTTGTGAAAATTTACAGTGGCAGAGTTGTCCTTGGGAGGAAATGATGGTTACTTTTCACTTTGAAGCTGGCTTTATCTGCTGCTTGCTAGTCTGGAGTGATGACAGAGGCAGGGCAGATATTTTATTTACTTTCTTAGTCTGGGCTTTTACTTTTTAACATCAAGGATACAATAGAGAGAAAGGAAACAATAAGTCATAAATATAATTAAAGAGAGACAGCCACCTAGCTATGGTCACGTGGGCATGACACTGATGGCAGATGTGATGGGGTGCGAGGGGGGTCTGCCTGTTGCAGGAAGGCAGTCCCCTTCCAGGGCCTGAAACTGGGCTCTTATCTAACACTCGGAAATGAATTGTCTGAGGAGACACATGTGCTGACAAAGCAAGAGATTTTATTGGGAAAGGGCACCCGGGTGGACAGCAGGAGGGTGAAGAAACCCAGGAGAACTGCTATGCTACGTGGCTCACAATGTTGGGTTTTATGGTGCTGGGATTAGTTTCCGGGTGGTCTTTTACCAATCATTCTAATTCAGTCTTTCCTGGTGGCACACGCATCGCTCAGCCAAGACGGGTGCTAGCGAGAGGGATTCTGGGAAGTGGACGGACACACGGTGTCTCCTTTCGACCTTTCCCGAACTCTTCCGGTTGGTGGTGGCTTATTAGTTCTGTATTCCTTATCAGGATCTCCTGTCATAAAACATCTCATGCAAATGGTTACTATGGTACCTGGCCAGGGTGGGCGGTTTCAATCAGTGTGCTTCCCCTAACATGCCTACTTTACCATTATCCAACAGGTGGCTAGGTGAATCATCCGCTTTTATTGGGATTTTTATTCCATTATGTATGAAATAGAATTAACAATATGACCCACTCCATAATCTTGTGCAATATGTGAGACAGGCTTAACATTTCAACACAACTTTGAAAGACCTGGTATTACTATTAGTGGTGCTATTTATTCTTCTCTGAAAAAAAAAATATTTGGAGACAATTGGTGTTGCTTCACCTGCAAACAAGACCATCTATTCTTTCCATGTTAAACGAGATGCATGGACTATTTGCTTAATAATCTTAAGCTGTACGAAAGCAGGGCAGAGTCTGGGCAGGACTTGTTCTACCTCTTCCCTCAAACCTCTTCTACTCTTCTGAAGGGTTATTTCAGCCCTTTAGACTGGATCTTCATGGATCGAGATGTGGTTGGTAAACTCGTACTATTTCAGCCGTTCTCACTTAAGCAGCAGAAACAGAGTGAGCCTGTGAGCCTCAAGCGCCAACTGTGCAATTTACATCCATCATTACATAATTAGCAATTAGCTGAGCACTACAAAGGGAGATCCTGCTATGAATACCTCTGCGTACAATCCAGACTGGGAGACCGTATTTACTTCTGCCTTGCAAAGTGCAAATTGGGAGCCATCGAAGTCTTTCGCAAGAATAAAATACAACATTTAAACGAACTGTTGAGAGATGATGGTGGGGCAGATTTCGGTGGATAGTCAGGGCTTCTTTGGGGACCTCATTTTCATTGAACTTCAGCTTCCTGAGCCCCGGGGCAGGTGGGGGGGGCACTTCCTAAAGAAGTATTTAAGATATTTTCTAAATGAAGATGGGGCATTATTTTGGGTAATGACTTCAGACCCTAGGCTACAGTTAGCAGCTGACAAGGAGACTTTCAAGCTGAAAGCTAATAGCTAAGAGGGGAAATATTAGCCCTTTTCTCTCTGCTTCTTGCATGCTGAAAGCTAAGTAGAGCAGTCCCTTGCTGGCAGGAAAGGTAAAACAGACCAGTGTAACCACGGCATCCTTCAGCTTTGCGATTAGAGTGATAATCACTGTGCCCCCTCATTTTCCTGCCACTCCAGGAACTATAAATGGCATTCTGTGAGGCCGCAAATTGCAAGGGAGCACTTTGTGCATGAGGGAAAGTCTCCCATTGTGTAAATGGATCGGTTCCCACCCCAAAATTACTGGCCTCTCTCTGACAAAATGATGTGGGAACCTTGTTATTGCCTGCTGGGTTGTGTAAAATCCAACTAATTTTACAGGGAGAAAGCTTTTCCTACCTTATGATCCCTTAAAATGAGGGTTGGCAATTTGGGGGCAAGCTAGTGAGAGATGCAGCGGTTCTTTTCTTTCTTTTTCTGTTAGGAAAGGTCATCTCCTGAACTGTCACGGTCCAGGAAAAGAATGGAGATTCCCCTCAGAGCACATTTTTGAAATCTTTTCCACCATGATTTTGGACCTAAACCCTCTACAGGTTTACCCACAGGGAAAGCCTACCTATCTTTCCCATCTCCACCACCCTCCTACATCCACACCCATCCCCTACACAGATTTACTGTTAGGAATTTGCCTAAATTCCTGCACCCTCTAGGCAGTTTTTCTTGGGATATCCAAGAGAGGTAAACACGTCCTTCTTTCCTCCTACACTGTTTGCTCATGCTTCTAAAGTAACTCAGCTCACATCTCCCTACTTGTATCCCCACTAAACTGTAACTTGCTAGACACCAGAAACCATATCGTATTACACTTAACTTTGCAATCCCCCAACATTGACCACAATGCCTGGTACACAGTTGGTTTTTAATGAACGTTTGTAGTTGAGTATGTCTTCTAAGTGATAATTTACCTGTTCTTTCATGACCGGCAATTGAAGCAGAATTTTAAGATACTGATTTAAGAAAAGATGGATAGATTTACTTCCTAAGTGTATATTGTTTGTCTTCCCTGGATTGGGCAACCTGGGTACAAAGAGGACAGAGACACTGTCTACAGCCCAAGGAGCTCACAGCTCAATTGTAGACAGACTTGAAGACACATCATTACCATACTGAAACAGAGAAAGAAATCAGTGCTAAAGAAGTATGCTGGAAGTGGCCAGCTCCATCAGGGCCAACTCCAGAGGATTCCACAGTGAAGATGACTTTTAAAGGGATCTTGATATATGGGTAAAATTTTCCATGTATGGGAGGATGAAAGGTATTCTAGGGGAAAGAAACTACATTTGAAAATAAAAATTTCAAGTCTAAAAAAGCCATAAAGGACTGTGTTGCTGTCCTTCTTACTTTTGTGTTGTTGTCATTCAGTCACTAAGTTGTATCCTACTTTTTGCAACCCCATAGACTGCAGCGTGCCAGGCTTCCCTGTCCTTCACTATCTCCCAGAGTTTGCTCAAATTCATGCCCATTGAGTCAGTGATGCCATCCAACCATCTTATCCTCTGTAGCTCCCTTCTCCTCATGCCTTCAGTCTTATCCAGCATCAGGGTTTTCTTCCAATGAGTCAACTCTTCACATCAGGTGGCCAAAGTATTGGAGCTTCAACTTCAGTGTCAGTCCTTCCAATGAATATTCAGGGTTTGTTTCCTTTAGGACTGAATGGTTTGATCTCCTTGAGTCCAAGGAATGCTCATGAGTCTTCTCTAGCACCACAGTTCAAAAGCATCCATTCTTCTCAGCCTTCCTTATGGTCCAGCTCTCACATTCATACATGACTACTGGAAAAACCACAGCTTTGACTATTTAAACCTTTGTCAGCAAAGTAATGTCTCTGCTTTTTAGTATACTGTCTAGGTTTGTCATAGCTTTCCTTCCAAGAAGCAAGCATCTTTTTAGTTCATGGCTGCAGTTACCATCTGCAGTGATTTTGGAGTCCAAGAAAATAAAATCTGTCATTGCTCCCACTTTTTCCCCTTCTATTTACCATGAAGTGATGGGACTGAATGCCATGATTTTAGTTTTTTAATGTTGAGTTTCAAGCCAGCTTTTTCTGTCCTTCTTACTTGTGTGTGAAGTGGAGTGAAGTTGCTCAGTCGTGTCCGACTCTTTGTGACCCTGTGGACTGTAGCCCACCAGGCTCCTCAGTCCATGGAATTTTCCAGGCAAGATTACTGGAGTGGGTTGTCATTTCCTTCTCCAGTGGATTTTCCCAACCCAGGGTTCGAACCCAGGTCTCCCACACGGCAGGCAGACACTTTACCCTCTGAGCCACCAGGGAGATCCTTTGTGTGTACACCAACCTAATTCCCCGCCCCTCCCCACCTCCCATTTCCAGCATGTGTTGTGGGCTCTCAAAAATGAATCTCTTCCAGTAGGGGATGGTTGAAATGTGTGAAGGGGGTCAAAAGGTACAAGCTTCCACTTATAAAATATAAATGAGTCCTTGGGATAAAATGTACAGCATGGTGACTGTTAAGAGATTTATTGCATATCTGAAAGTTGCTAAGAGACCAGATCTTAAAGTTCTCATCACAACAAAAAAAAATTAATACCTCTGCATGGTGATGCATGTTAACTAGACTTACTGTGGTGATATTTTCTCAATATATACAAATATCAATTCATTATGTTGTATTCCTGAAACTAATACAATGTTACATGTCAATTACACTGTTAAAAAAAGAAATGTCTACACAAATATTTCAGAGTCTTGTTTGCCTTTCCTGTCCTGTATTTGGGTCCTGGTAGACAGGGATAGGAATTCTACAGGGGCTCAATCACTTAAGTCACGATTCTCAGAAGGAAAAGAAAAACCTCTCTTCTCAGCTATAAGTGAGATCCCTGATTCCTTGTTTCTGGTTGCTTGTTTGTAGAATCGGAGATGCTTCTTACCAGAGAAGCCTTTAGAAGTCATAATTTCTGCCCCAGTAGGAATGTCCTTGGAGAAGGAAATGGCAACCCACTCTAGTATTCTTGCCTGGAGAATCCCAGGGACGGGGGAGCCTGGTGGGCTGCCATCTATGGGGTCACACAGAGTCGGACACGACTGAAGTGCCTTAGCAGCAGCAGCAGGAATGTCCTAACACAGTCCCTCCACACTCCTACCCTCCCTTGTGTGTATCTGACTGGCTGAGTTCCACAGACCCCGGAAAAAATTCCAGAGCATCACTAGAGAACATCCTAACCTGAGAATAAGAATGTAGCCTAAGTTCCTACCAGTGGAATTCAAGGTATTATCTTTTATCCTGTTTTCTTCCTCACTGCTGTTTTAGCATCTACTGTGATATCTGAAATGACCTCCCACAAGATTCTCACAACCGTACCAGATACATTGCATACTTGAAGATAATGGTTAGCCTATTCTTTTCCAGCCAGGCCAACTTTAAATGTGTTCCTGAATTGCTCCTTTTAACTGCAGCCATTCTGGTTTAAGTGGACTGGAGGGAACATATTAAGCCGATTTGCATTGTCAACTAAGATACAATGGTTAGCTATGGATCAACTTTAAGAGACTTTGACCTTATGAAAGTCCTGATTCAACTCCCATATTTTGTGTCTCTCTTGCCCATTTGGGTGCCCCCCGACAGTTTTTTTAGTGCTCTCATCCACCCACTTCACTGTCCACGGCCTCTGCAGGAGCACCTTGCCTGGACTTGACCTTGTTCCCTATACCAGTGATTGCTCAACCTGGATGTCCAGTCGAATCGTCTGGGAAGCTTGTTGTTTATTTCAATTCCAGGGCAGACTGCTGGTGTTTTTAAAAGGCCCCCAGACGATGCTACCGGGCAGCCAGCGTTGAGAATCATTTCTGTAGACAGTGTTTTGTTTTGTTTTTAAGCCTTTGAAAGCTGTAGAACTCAGTTCAAGGGAGCACTTACACCAAAACCCAAAGTGTAAATCAAATTGAAGCAGAGTCTTCTTTGGTTGATGAAGTATAAGCGTGGAAAGGAACACACATCTGCAGGGGACTCCCATAGGACTGTCTAATAGGCTTCATGAATATCTACTTGCTCCATCAAAATGTACCTTCCCTGAAAGTCACTGCATTCAACCCATGGGTCTGAAAACTTTTTCTATAAAGAGTCAGTGATAAATATTTTTAAGCTTTGCAAGTCATATGGTCTCTGTTGCAACTACCCAACAGCGTTATTGACCATGAAAGTAGCCAGAATTTGCAATAGGTATATTAATGAGCATGGCTGAGTGCCAATGAAATTTTACTTACAAAAGCAGGCTGCAGACTGGATTTGACATGCCAACCATAGTTTTCTGACTCATGTCTTAAAACATCATCCCCTTCTAGATGATGGATTGCTAATCTTAAAAACTAAGTATGCTTATGTTTTGCTTACATCCAAGTTACATCTATGCTCATTAAGTAACACGTGTGTTAATTGGAGACCTCTGATAACACCCTCAAATACCAAGAATTGGACTTCCTAGATGGCTTTGGCAGAACAGAACCGAGGGGAGAATTATTCAGTGAAAAGTGGCAGGTCTATGCCAAGCGCTAAACTGGGACGATGGTAATTCCGTCAGTCGTCTCTTGTGAGCGGGAGTTTAAAGAATAAGGAACAGAAGTCCCTCCAACCTCCTGGAGGGCTTCTCGGGTGGTGCTAGTGGTAGAGAGCCCACCTGCCAATGCAGGAGACCTAAGAGACACGGGTTTGATCCCTGGGTTGGGAAGATCCCCTGGAGTAGGATTGGCAACCCACTCCAGTATTCTTGCCTGGAGAACTCCAAGCACAGAGTGGCCTGGCAGGCTACAGTCCATGCGGTCGCAAAGAGAGACGACTGAGTGCACATGCATACACACACATGCACACGCTGTAGTGATCTTACCCTCTTTGCCAGATAGTCGTGATATTGTGTTGAGGTGAAAACTGCCCTTTCAAAATCTTCCCTGTTTGCTTGTATGAATCTTTGTGTCTAGGCTTCTCCTACTTAAAGAATCACATCTAGCTCAGTTTAGAAACAAAAGCTGAGCCCCCGTGCTCCAGGGAGGCTGTAACTGCTCCTACCGGAGAGACCACAGGAGCTGACATGGGGGCTGATCAGAGTGTGGGGATTTGATTCTGCCTGCCAACAGTTCTGCAGGTTCTTTACCTTTGTGCCACCTACCTCTGGATGCGTTTCCCTTGGGCCTCATTCAAGATCGACTTGTCCTCCTCCATCAACCAACGGTCCTCTCTTCCCTATGCTGCTCCTGAGACGCCGGAGCTCAGTTACTGAAGAGCATTTTTTAAATCCACATTCTTTCTACCGCTTTATGTTTCAAATCTACTTGACACTTACTTTTCTTTTTCATTCAGAATGCCTTGATTTTTTTAAAAATCTATAGCCTCTTGTAAGCAAGAAAAGAAATGAAATGTTGGAGCTAAAGATATGAATGCTGAAGTATTTATGGAAAAGTGTGCTGATACTTCGGAGGAGTAAATGGCAATCCACTTCAGTATTCTTGCCTGGAAAATTCCATGGACAGAGAAGCCTGGTGGGCTACAGTCCAGTTGCAAAGAGTCAGACATGACTGAAGCAAATTAGTATGCATGCATGTGCTGATATTTGCAATTTACTCTGAAATACAACAAAAAACTGGGATAGGTCGATTGCATGGAGAGAAGGATAGATGGGTATGTGATATAAGTAGAGTAAAATGTTAATGGTAGAACTGAGGCAGTAGGTATACGATGTTCATTGTAAAAATTCTTTCCATGTTGCTGTAAATTTGAAATTTTCATAACAAAATGTTGAGAAGAATAAATGTTGGAATATTTAGGAAAAAAATAATTTCTTCCTATGAATTATGCCAAGGCTTGAGTCAAGACTCAAAAACTTGGACCAATATATGAGAACTACTCTGCTTGGAGTACTAATTACGA
The DNA here is from genome assembly GCA_006410875.1 of Neotragus pygmaeus. Classification (NCBI taxonomy): domain Eukaryota; kingdom Metazoa; phylum Chordata; class Mammalia; order Artiodactyla; family Bovidae; genus Neotragus; species Neotragus pygmaeus. The sequence continues at coordinate 415,001 of SJYV01053324.1, forward strand.
GTAACCCTATTACAAAGGAGCCTAATTAGATTCAAACATTTTATTCCATCATCATGGTTATGAAATTCTATTAAACAACAAGTACTAAATGAAGTGTTCTAGAATCAGCATAAATTATTCTTATTTTCCTCTTTCATCCCTTTAGCTCTCACGTGGCCAGAGTTAGATTTACCCTAATCCTTGGTCACAGTCTCATTACTGACCTATGCTTGACCCATTTCTGTTTATTCATTATTTAGTCATTTGTATTAAACAACTATAAACCCACCACCCAAATAATAGCCAGAACCTTGAAAACCCACATCCAACTATATGGTCTCCTCAACCCATTCCATGCCATCCTCAAGTCTATGGACAGCACTTCCCGTTCTCACCTGTGTGTGTGGTCTTTCTATAGCCACATAATCTTTTAATAACATCTTTAAAATTGCTTTTAACTTTGGAAAAGGAGCATATTCATTTTGACTAGTCTTAATTTTTCCCACTTAACATTACTTGCAGAGATTTATCCATACTGTTGCAAAACTGTTGTGGTTCATTTGCTTGATTACTATATAATATTCTATTACATGAACCTACCATTTATTTGTTCCCTTCATTTATAGACATTTGGTCCCAAGTTTAACATTTTCAAATGGAACCCATGCTGCATATGTGCAAGAATGTATCTTGGCTATTTGCCAAGATAGAGTAGAATTGCTAGGTACTAGGGTACACAAGCCTGATAGGCTGCAGTCCACGGGGTCGCTAAGAGTCAGACATGACTGAGCGACTTCACTTTCACTCTTCACTGTCATGCATTGGAGAAGGACATGGCAACCCACTCCAGTGTTCTTGCCTGGAGAATCCCAGGGACNGAATATTCAGGACTGATTTCCTTTAGGGTTGACTGGTTAGATCTCCTTGCAGTCCAAGGGACTCTCAAGAGTCTTCTGCAACACTGTAGTTGAAAAACATAAATTCTTCGGCACTCAGCTTTCTTTATGATCCAACTCTCACATCCGTACATGACCACTGGAGAAACCGTAACTTTGACTATGTGGACCTTTTTCAGCAGAGTGCTATCTCTGCTTTTCAATACACTATCTAGGTTTGTCATAGCTTTCCTTCCAAGGAGCAGGCATCTTTAAATTTCATGGCTATAGTCACCATCCACAGTTATTTTGGAGCCCAAGAAAATAAAAGTCTGTCACTATTTCCACTTTTTCCCCTTCTATTTGCCATAAAGTGGTGGGATCTTAGTTTCTGAAGGTTGAGTTTTAAGCCAGCTTTTTCACTCTCCTCTTTCTCTGTTATCAAGAAGGTCTTTAGTTCCTCTTTACTTTATGCCATTAGAGTGGTATCATCTGCATATCTGAGGTCGTTGATATTTCTCCCAGCAATCTTGATTCCAACTTGTGGTTTATCCAGCCCGGCATTTCACATGATGTTCTGGCACATAGGAAGCAATATATATATATATATAAGCAGTTTATATATATGTAAGTGTTTTATGCATATATATATATATATAACTGTTATTGTTCTCCTCATTATCAATGAAGTTTGAGAAGGAACCAATAATTTATTAATATATGGGCAGCATGGGATTGGATAAGACTAAGACAAGTAAAGATTATGAATGAGCACTGAGGATCAACCTGAGACTGGAAAGTTTTTGTAGTAGTGTCAGACACTGGGACTAGCCAGCAACCTGGGAATAGACTGGGAAAGAAAAATGGTTGGATGAGTTCAGAATTGAGGTTAATTAGCAGACCAGGTGGAGAAAGCAATGGCACCCCACTCCAGTACTCTTGCCTGGAAAATCCCATGGACGGAGGAGCCTGGTAGGCTGCAGTCCATGCGGTCGCCAAGAGTCGACACGACTGAGTGACTTCACTTTCACTTTTCACTTTCATGCACTGGAGAAGGAAATGGCAACCTACTCCAGTGTTCTTGCCTGGGGAATCCCAGGGACGGGGGAGCCTGGTGGGCTGCTGTCTATGGGGTCGCACAGAGTCGGACACGACTGAAGCGACTTAGCAGCAGCAGCAGACCAGGTATGAGAGGAAAAGAGTGCTAGTGAGGGGAAGGTACTATGATATTCTGTTTTGAGAGCATAATGACAGTCATTGACCAGAGAATGGAATAAACTACGAAAAAATGTCTTTAGTACCGACAGCTGTTTGGAAGTGACTTGGATGTTTGGAAGTGACTTGGATTTCATTTTATTACACCTCCTTGTCAAGTTTTCTGTTTCTCTTTTCTCTTCCCACTCCTCCTGAGCAACCCTCTTGGTTCTTATTTTTCCTTCTCTGCATGTTTTCCTTTCAAGCCTTCTGTGTCTTATGCCTCCTAGCAAAACAATGCAAAGAAAAGCATAATGTGAAAGCAGAAAGGTATTGTTTCTTTGTTCACTTCCTCAGGTACTCCCTGTCTAGCACAGGGACGTTTGCTCTGACAGATCCTGAAAAAAGGCATCTGGCATGTTCTTTACCCTCCAGGGTCTCTGGGAGGAATTCATATGGAGTCATTATACATGTATTATACAGGAAAATGATGGTTGTTGTATAGTCAAGTTTCAAAAAATATGGCACAGACATTAAATGTGGGTGGTCAAAAATGGTGCTCAGGAAGGAGAGAGACAGGAGCTGGGGCAAATAACAATAGCTCCTTAGAAATGAGAGTTCAGAGGGACTTGCATAGGAAGTGAGAATGGGTGTGTGTGGACAGTGTGCAGGCCTGGGAGAGCTGAGGAAGCACAGGGCAGGTGTGGGAGACAGGACGACACCTGCCTGCCAGCAGAACGGAGGGGGCAGGGATGGTGATGAGACGAGAGGTAAGGCTGGGCACCCCACTGCCGCAGTGCATAGCTCAGCATGTGATCAATAAATATATGTTTAGCTGTGTGGAGAATAAAGGAGGAAGAGGCTCCCATCAGCTTTGTTTTGTACATCAGATTCTTGTCAGTGTGATAATTATGCCCTGACCATGTAATAAATGGATTAAAAAGAAAACAAACCCATGTTCATTTAGAAACGAAAAGGGGCAAATGTGTTATGCTAGACCTGTTGAAGACTAGGAATTTGGTGATTTTATGGTGAAGAATGTAAATGCCACCCTAAAATTACAGGAAAGCAGAGAGTTGGGCTTTGGGGGGGAGGGCAGTGTGATGGGGAACACGTTCAAGCCTGTTATGAATTCTCTGTGCAAATCGCTTTTCTTCCCTCAGCCACTTCTTTCGGTGCCTTATCTCTTTCAGGGTGGCTGTTGTCTCTATCTGTAGCCTAGAGCAGCATGCATTTTGAGAACTATGTTAAGCTCTCCTAAGGCTAAATGTCATGAAGTATAAGTATTAAAGATCTTAGAACACATATTCCTTCATGAAGGGAAGGGTCAGGGACCAGCACTGCCAGTGTAGCTAAGCCATTATTTGAATAGTTGGCGTCCTATTAGTATTCATGAAGAGCATGTAGATAACATCTTGACAGAGTTAAAGTTTCAACTTGAAGAGCTACTGCTTTTCAATAAGGAGTGCATTGAAAGACACTCTTTGCATGAATAGAGTGACTGAATTGCTTCTACAATGAGAGTATTACCTTATTGAATGAGTTCGTTTTCATTTAATCTGTCTGCAGTTTAGAATTGCCATTAGAATTACAATAAATAATAATTAGCACTTGTAGAACTTTAAAGGATTTTAAAGTTAGTCTAATGTAACTGTCACTTGTAGTTATCAGAGATGTATGCTTGCTCTTCTGCTCTGAACCTTGAAAGTATGTACCTTCCAACCCCTCAGAGTGCTCTTTAGGTAGTTCCATGGCCCGTAAGCTGTTTGTCCTGTAGAAAATGCCCAGTGAGTCAACAGATAGAAGGCTTTATGTTGGAGCTTTGTCCTAGGTAAGTGTTTGGGCTCTTGAGTTAGGCTTCCTGGTTCTTGGGCCAGTTCCTCTGCTGCCAACTGTGTGACCCTAGACAAATGGCTTAACCCTCAGCTTCTTCAGCTGGGTTGCATCGGGGTTAGTACTTGCCTGAACGGTTCTTACAAAGTAGATTAAATGAGATAATGAATATCAAGTATGAAGCAAATAGTATTAATAAATATTAGTTGTATAATTAGTATTATTTTTAAGATTGTCTTTAGGAACACTTCATTTTGGGAAATTGTTTTATGTGGTTAAGTGTCAGGTGAGGAAATTTACAAGCCATAAATAATACCCTTTTCAGAAACTGCTATATACCAGCCTCATTTTGAAGCCCAAGGACAGAAAAGCAAGAAACCAAGACACCTTCCCATTAGAAATTCACAACCGACTGGGGAGAGGGTGGAGATAGATAAAGCTAACTGAAATACCATGAGAAGTGTTGGACCGAAAAGGTCAAGTACGATCAAAGCTCAAGAGCAAAGAGCAATGAATTTTGACTTAAGGTTTTCACAGAAAGCTTTAGAAGGGAAGTGAATGTGACCTGGGCCTTGGTAGAAGCACAAATCAGAAAATGGAAGAATTTTAGGACGTGAGGAAGGCTTCCAGGTTGGGGTGTCTGCCAGTGTCTGTGTCAGCTGGATCCCTGAAAGAATGGAGACAAGGAGCATTTCGAAAGCAACACTCTCGCAAGAGTTGTTTAAGCAGGTCACCCTAACTCATGTGGAAGCTCTAGAGCTACTGCTTTATCACTATTTCTTGGGGCTGATTTTCTTCGCTGTAGGCCCGAGACCGCTCTGAAGCTTTGCAGTCTCAGGTAGACCCAGGAGAGTGTTCACTTATGAATGGAATGTGTGGCTGTCCAACAATGAGATTTCACAGGCCTCCCTCACCTTCCCCTGTCTCATTTGGTCTGAATTTCCAGTAATATGATTTGAATGGAGTTTTATTGGACATTTAGGAGACAGTTTAAACTTTAAAATACCCCTGTGACATAGTTACATATACACAGTGTTTTAAAAGCCACAATTTACTGGTTGCCCAAGTAGAGAGACAAGAAGATAGAAAGAATAGAGGATCTTACAGAATTTATGACTGTGTGAAGGGTCCATTTCTGACTGTATATCACTCATACAAAAGAACAGAAACTTTACATCTTTCCTTTTCAGTTTCTGAGGCTGGAGATGAAAGAACATGGACCTCTGTTGAACGGGAGTCCTCTATGTTCTCTTTCCAGCAGCATCTTAGGCTGCGTTAAAGCGAGCCCTTGCTGTCTGTTGAATCCATACTCCCTCTAAAAAGCCCGTGGGTGTCAGGACGGTTTACTACCATGGAGTGGGAACTGTCTTGGTGCCAGGCTGTGTGCTGGGTGTTACATGAAAAGTGTTCTCACAGAGCTGTTAGCATAGTTTTAATGTGAGGAGAGACCAGCAAGATAAACAGCTTTACAGTGAGCAGTTAGTGGTATAAGCAGGATTCTGAATGAGTCCTTTAGGCGTCAGTGTCCATGGTTTTCTTTTGTTAAATGTGGTATATTCACTCTGTACTGTTTCTTTTATGATATTTCTTCCTTAAATTTATCATGAAGTTTGATCTCAGTAAAGGGCTTCATGAATGGACTTGCTGCATTTGAAAAACATAGTTAAATGAAGTTTTTCCTAATGTATCACCAAGTTGATTTAGTCTTATTAGTATCTAGGGCAACTCTTCCTGGCAAAGAAAAGGGTACACATGGGTTGGTGTATTTTTATAAGATAAATAAATATCATTCAGTACAGTCCACTTTTGAATGCTGAGGTTCTGTAACTATACAGTCACCTACCTGTATCCATGGCTCTCTGATCAGTAGATTCAACCAGAAATTGATCATGTAGTAATATAGTCTGTTTTTACTGAAAAAGTTTCATGTATAAGTGGACGCTCGCAGTTCAAACCTGAGTTGTTCAAAAGTCAACCGTATTTTGGATAGGGACCTTCAGCCTCCATCATTTGATCTCAGCAACCTAATTTTATGATATTGATTCTTTCAAGTACAGAGTCCACTGATAGTAAAAATAACCTGACTTCAGTTATTCTAGAATTGCCATGTAGAAAGGAAAAAGAACCCCCTTTGAATAAAGTCCCCCAGTTGCTTAATTCATTCATTACCTATAGATTGCTAGCTTAATTTGCTCTTTTACCAGAACAAGAAACCAAACTTTATAATGTGTGGGGTTTTTAGTGGCAAAATAGGAAGGTAGGTCTCTGTTATTATCAAAAAGTAACAATTTTCCCTCCTTCTCTCTGTTGAAATAAGTAATACGCTTAAGTCTCAAAATTATATGCCTTCTTTGCCCTTATTTTTTCTCAGATGTTTTTCTTCACCTTTTCTTTCATTCTTCTCTTTCTCGTTACTTCTGAATGATAGTCAGGAGCACCCCCACCCCTACCCTCCATGGACTCTTTTGCCTTCTTTCAAGAGTTTGAAAATAGATCCTTGGTGATTTAAAAAGTAATCAGATAACTATAAGTTATTAAAGTGTCTAGTTTATAGTTGGGGTATTTCATGGTCATTAGATCAGACACACTTTTCTTGACTATTTTGTCCCAAGTTTGCTGTCTTCAGTTCGCTTATTTTATTCATGCTAAAAATACTTATCTTCCTCCTGTTTTGTTCTAGACTCTGTGCTAATTGTCACTCTTTTTTTCCCCCACAGCCCAGGTTAGTCGATGGTTCTCCCAACAGAACATTGCCACCTAGGCCTGCATTCACTGTTATATATAGTTATCAGACCTCCTTTTTTTTTCACTCAAGAAAGAATATCTGAATTCACAGGAATGAAAGAGAAGGTGTTCTAGTGTATAAATAGTGAATTATCACCATAATTTAGCATGGAGTTTCATATGGTTGCTTACAGCAGCCCTCACAACTAACCGATCTTGATGTTCTGATAAGCCAGATGCTTCTGGGTGTATGAAGTTAACTGGCCTTGGATCATCAAGGAGAAGGTTTAATGATGGAGAATGATAGAATGTACCCACATAATGGTAATTGATGATAGGATGTTTTATGATAGGATGTACCCACATAATTGTAATTCAGGAGAAAATGTGATTGGTGTCATTAGCAATATAGGATCTTTCTGTTGTTTTCATGGGGGTGGATAGATTAATTTGGGGAGTATCTTAGAGGAGACACGGTATGCTAGTGGCCCGGCAGCTTTGTGGAAAGAAGGGGAGCATTGTGGTGGGAGGAGGTTAATGTTGTTTTGAACCCGAAAGCCACGTATACCATCCATTCATTTGATTCTTGACATTTTGTATTCTGTTTGAAATTGAAATTACACATAAATACATACAAAGGCACATACGCTAAAACACATTCATGCATAATTAAATAGCATAATCAAAATCATTGAATCTAAATGATATATTTTTCTCTAGGCACTGGCAATCACTTTGACCTCTCCAGTTGATAACAGCTTGCCTGACTTAAAATTTCCTGCTGATTTCTTTTACTTATTTAAAAAATGTGTTATATCATAAAATATCGGGTATTAAAACCCAATATGGGTTTAATTACCACTCAAGCATCTCATCCTGAAGTGATTAGTAAGCCACAAAAATAACTGTTTCCTCTTCTCTCCATACAGCATTGATATTTTTGGAAATTGGGTTGCCTATGCCAAGTTTTTTTTGTAGATAGACTGGGAGTTGTCACCTGGTCTATCAATTCAAAGAAATTGTTGTTCCTTTATTAAAAACATACCAGATAACTAATTCCATTTAGAGTTCTCAATCACTTCTACTCTCAAGGCAGCCACATGAATCATGTAATTGCTTCAGATGCTCAACAGAAATTTCTTGCTAAGGAAACCACAGGAACATGTTCTTCTCCCCTCCTCACCCTCCCCCTTATTTTTTTTGACTAGACACAGCTTTTAATAATAAGATTTTATCAGAATGAAGATTAAAAAATTATTAAAATGAAGATTTTATTGATAAGTAATCTTAATGCCTATCAATCAGAAATAATTGAGAAAATTTCAATACATTCTTATATTGAAATATTATATGGTTATTAACAATGAGGATGCTCAAACTGATTAACTTAAAGCATGAAATTTTCAGCTTAGACATTTTAAGTAGCTGTGTTTACTGATATATTTGTATATAGGAGAAAGTACAGAATGATATTATCCATTAAGATATCAAAGAATTGGTCAAAGGATGGGAAAACAGAGGGGAAGATTATTAACAGAAGACAATCCAGAAATAGACTTATATACATGGAATGGGGGAAAGCAGGAGGATTTAATAAATGGTTTGAAATAGTTGGTTAGGTATTTTGGGGAGAAAAAATAAGCTCAATCCCCACCTCATTCCTTTGTCAGAATGAATTCCAGATTGGTTAGTTATTTACATTTTTTAAAATAATGAAGTCTTGTAAGTTCTAGAAGGAAACATTAGTGAATATTTTTTGATTTTGAAGTGAAGACCTAAATGTGACCCTCAAGCTCAAAAACAATTAAGGAAGATAAAAAATTGCCTATATCATTTTGTTTTGAAGACTTGAGAACTAAATGAATCTTGAAACTGTATGTTCATGGATCCTAATGTTAGCAACTTAACATTAAAAGTTCATTGATAACACTCTGCAAGCATTTGGATCAATGCAAATTTAAACTGACCAGAAAGGCCACCACTGTGTGATTTTTGGCAACCGCATTTGTGTTTGTAGTCATCAGCATGAAACATTTAAACTGATGGTATTTAACTGGTATTATGTGAATTTTCACATGAGTATGTATAAAGAGTAATTTATTTATCAGTGTTACTTCAAATGAATGAATGAGAAATATTAAATAATTATGGGAAAGCATGTAAGAAACTGCTTGTGTGTAGTTTAACTTTGGGCTGGGCATAATGGACAAGGTACATCCTTTTTTTTTTTTTTTTTTTTTTTTTTTTTTTT
>SJYV01053324.1:424014-437919 GCA_006410875.1 Neotragus pygmaeus
TTTTTTTCTTTTTTCTTTTTTTGCTATTTTCACCTTTACAATATGAATATGTAGTTGTTTCATTGAGAAAAAAAAATTTTAAGTCATTGAAAAATATTTTAGAATTTAGGTATCTGAAAGATTTTGTCAGATTCATAGTTATTTCAGACAATCATCTATTGGGGAAAAAAGTCTAGAGAGTGAAACTTTTTGCAGATTTGCAGTGCATATGTAATAGGGAGATGCACAGATATTGGTGACTTGTATCACAGGTGGGTGCTCATCCCACTGAGTGACTTTGTATATGGGTGGGATCCTTGGAGGCTGCATGCAGTTAGTTTTTGAAAAATGTATATCATCTTATGAAATAGTTTTATTTTAAATCTGAAATATTTGATTCTTACAAAACATTCGTTTTACTTAATATTTCTAAGATTTATAGTATAGAATGTGAAATTCATATAAATTATTATGAAAAAATAGGAGCTATCAGAGAATGTAGAGAGACCTACATCTGGGAGGATCTCTGCTCTCCTGGGAGGCATCTTTCACATTACTCTAGTGGACTTTGAGAAACACTATCCTGGGTAAATATGAACAGGTGACAATAACTTATCATCATCTTAACACTTTATTTGGGGTTTGAGTTCTGAAATTATAAAGTGGAAGGAAGATTTCAGAAACGGCAGATTTTATTAGCAATTTAGCCTACTAAAATGAATGTTTGATTATGTTAACTTAGAGTTCTTACTGAATCCAGTAAATGCCTGACCTGGTAGATATTTTAATCATTAGAACTATAATCCAGTTAAAGTTAAGGAAGCTAATAAAACTAGTTTTAATCAAATTTACTTTGATATCTCTTTCTCTTTTTCTTTTCACTACCACAGGTCACAGTAATGAAAGGCAGTAATAGAAATAAAGATCATTCAGTAGAAGGAGAAGGGACTGGAAAACGACCAAAGCGCAAGTGTCTTCAGTGGCATCCGTTGCTAGCAAAGAAACTCCTTGACTTTTCAGAAGAGGAAGAAGAGGAAGACGAAGAGGAGGATATTGATAAGGTAATTTCTCCTTTTATTGTAGAAGTTTTAAGTTTGAACATTCATTCAGAAACTGCACTGAACACGTGTGGTACAGCGAATGTGTTTCTAGGAGTCTGTATAACTTGAATTCTATTTAACTACTTTATCTACAGTTTCATCCCAAATGTTGATGACTCTTAAAGTATCTATACTTCCTAATAATTTAGACTGAAGCAGATCCTTCTTAATTAGTATTTCTTTCAATTAGCTAGTGATTTGCAGGCAATAGTCAAATGAAGTGAGTTCATAAAATTTGATATGTTCACCTTGCACCCACCTGTTGCTCCTCTGGCCTCTCTTTCCTCTCTTTTCCAGCCCAGCCGTGCCACTACAAGCAGGCTCAGAGCTGTTCAGGCCCTCATCCTTGAGGCCCTGAGAACATCTGGGTGCTGCCACCCTTCGCAATCCCCCTCCTCTGGTCTCACAACTGGAGTAGCCAGCTCTTGCTTAGTAAGTTACACAATGATGCAGGTGACTAGAAAGCCACACATTCCTTCAGACTTGGCCATGACTGTTCATCTTTTACCTCCCTAGAGATGTCCCTCATACCCAAGTCTTCCCTGTCTGAGGAATTTGTCCCCTTGAACTTCTTTCTGTTTGCAATGTGTACTTGTTTATGTCTGTCTTCCCAGACTAGAGTATAGCCTCAGTAGAGCAGGGGTATTCCCCTTCCTGTCATCTTCTTCCTTAAAGCCCAGAATGGTGATTGGTGCAGAACAGATTTTGAACAGTTCAGTGGGCTTCCCTGGTGGCTCAGATGGTTAAGAATCTGCCTGCATGAAGGAGACCTGGGTTTGATCCCTGGGTTGGGAAGATCCCCTGGGGGAGGGCATGGCAATCTACTCCAGTTTTCTTTCCTGGAGAATCCCCATGGACAGAGGAGCCTGGTGGGCTACAGTCCATGGGGTTGCAAAGATTTGGACATGATTGAGTGACCTTCGCTTTCACCTTTCATGGTCAATGGAAGAATAAATGAGTACATATTTTGTGTCACTACAAATATTATAAACATTCTTCAATATCCACACAGTCTGTTGTCCTAGGGTCAAACTTGGGTCAACTCCCCTTTTCATTCTGTTTATCAGGAATTATAAACATTTTTCCTGTTGTGCAGACATCTTCTCTGGATACTGTTTAAGGTTTCCTCACTGCTGTACTTTTCTTCTCTTTCACAGAGAAAATAGAGGCCACCAAAAATGAGTCCTTCAGCTTTCTCTACTCAGCTTACTCTTACCTCAGTCCTTATCCATCTTTTCCTTTCCTTTTTCAGAGAAATGGTGTCACTTTTCCTATTTGAGGAAATTGCCAAGTTTATGCCCATGTGGCTCAGAGGTTAAAGCATCTGCCTGCAATGTGGGAGACCTGGGTTCAATCCCTGGGTTGGGAAGATCCCCTGGAGAAGGAAATGGCAACCCACTCCAGTATTCTTGCCTGAAGAATCCCATGGACGGAGGAGCCTGGTGGGCTACAGTCCACGGGGTCACAAAGAGTCGGACACCACTGATCAACTTCACTTTCACTTTCGCTTTTCATGCTCATGCCTAAATTGATCTTTCTCACGCATTTGCACCTATTGATGACTTGGTTCTTGAAGCTGTCTGTCTCCTAGGTCCACGACAACACTCACTGTTATTTCTGTTCCTACCTTCCCAACCCCACCTTTCTGGTTTCTTCTGTTCGTTGTCCATCCATTATTTTACCCTCAAATACTGATGTTCTCTGAGCCTCTTTAATTTCTGTCTCCATCCTGGAGCTTTCCCCTAAATTCTGGACTTGTATTTCTGACTATTTACTTCACATATCCACTTTAAATAGCAAGTCAGAATCTCAGATTGAACGTGTTCAAAATGAAGCTTTCTCTCTTCTCCTCCAAACCCCATCCTCCGGCACCTTCCTTTCCTTTCTCAGTAAATGGCAACTCCAGCTGTCAGATTGGTCAGACCTGTCACCTTGTTTGTTTTCTTTTGCTCGAGTCTCTGGTCTGTCCATCAGCAGGTTTTCAACTGTGCTTTCTAAAGGTATTCACGAGTTGACCCTTCTTTAACAGTGTCACTGCTACCACCGGCGCTGGTGCAGGTTACTATATTCTGTCCCTCTCTCCCTTGCTCTTGCCCTCTGCGGTTTGTTCTCAATAGAGCAGCCAGAGAGATCCTTCCAGAGTGACAGGTTGATTGTGCTACTTTCCAGCTTCATGAGAATGGGGATTCTGTATGGTCACTGCTCTGTCGGCATCACCTGGAACAGTGGCTGCTCCGTATCACATGCCCAGTAAACAGTTATTTAGTAAAAGAATGAAGTCAATGAGTCCTCTTCTCTTTTTAGTCTACAGTCAAGAGATCTCACCCACACTGTTGGTCTTACATCTTTTTGTTGGTACATTAGTTCATTATCCCAACTCAGCCTTCTCTGCCAAGAGCCTCTTCACATTCTGTCTACCCAGTACTGATCTTTCTGCTCCCCACTGGATATAACTTCCCTTCATTTGAGAAAAAGTGTTCTCAGTTGTGTATGAAGGAATCTGGCTGCCAAAGTTGGAAACATTCTTCCTTTTTCAACCTTTACATTCAGTTAAGACACCAGTCACTCTTGTTTCTACCTCATTAGTGAGCGTTGTCTCTCTCCCAATTCTCCATTCTCATGAATACTGCCCAGATTCAGCCCTGTCCTGGTTCTTGCTGGACTGCTGGCATAAACTTAATTCATTCCTCTAATCTTGTTTGCTGCTAGTTTTGCTACTGTAATTCATGCTCCACACTAATGACGGGAGTTATCCTGAAATACAGATCTGGCTGTGTCTTTCCCCTGCTAAAACCACTCATGGCTCTCCATTGCTCCTAGTAGTGGTCTCCAGATTCTGGTCTGGTGCTAGTGTTGGCTTATTGCAGAGTGTTACTTGGCCTCTGGTGAAAGGAAAAAAAAAGGTCCAGATAATTTTTCATTTCGATTTAATTTATATACCATGCACTTGTTTGTTTACTTACTTTTCAGTTAGTTAATTTAATGAATAATTATATTAGAAGTAAAAAAAAAATGTTTTTAGTGTTCATACTTGACAGAACAAAAAGTTCCAGTCTGTACTGGTCCCCTTCAAGGAGTTTTTTTGAGTCATACAATCTGAAACCACTCATTTACAGGATTAAATGCACTTATTTTTCTTTTGCATTTTTTAAAAAAAGACAAAGCACGTTGTTCATGAAACGCCCCATATCTTCTTCTACAACAACTTTAGTTCTCCATTCTAATCTTTTGTATACTGCTTCTATTGAACTGCATATGAGTGTCTGAATAAACCATTGGGCCTTAATCTTTGTTAGTTCCCCACGACCTCCCATCGACTACCTTACATACTCTGATCCATCGACTACCTTACATACTCTGATTTGTCTTTCAAAATTTAGCCCAGACGATGCTTTTCTAGGGAGACTTTTCTGTTGTTCTACCAGTCCACTAGTGTTTCATTATCACACTGGTTTCTTGTTGCAGTCATCATCCTGGTTTTTCATTTATTTGCTTTTATGTCTTTCTCCTCTCCCAAAACAGTGAGCTCCTGGGGCCAGGATCTTGTCTTATTTATCTCTTTTTCCAACTCTTGTCTTGAGTTCTATAATTTAGTCACTGGATCAAAGTTATTTTTTTCTGAAGGGAAAAGAAAATTACTTCCTCAACCTACATAATACATATTTTTACGCCTCATTTTTCTGTAACTTCTTAGTCAATTTCAGAATGATAGATAAATATTCCTTGAAAACGCAAGTCATTGTTAATGATTATACTCATAACAAGGAAGATAAATCTGTAGCCTTCACTCCTGATAATAATCCCTAATGTATTTCTAGATCAGGTAGCTCTGACTTTGAGATTGTTCTGTACTATTTGTGTCTGAAGACAATTGATGGTTAATTAAATGCATAAACAATGCTTAATTTAAGAGTTTTAAAAAACATTTGGTTGGATTAAATTAGTGATTTGTCTTAGAGTGTCTGTAACAGTTGCCCAATAAACATGATATAAAAGAAGCTGATTGCCTTATTATAGTAATGATCTCCAAGTGTGATCCTTAGACCAGCAGCATCAGCATAACTGCACAACTTGTTAGAAATACAAATCCTCAAAGCCTACTCCAGACATACAGAATACGAAACTCTGGCAATGGGACTTAACAATCTGTGTTTTAACAAGACCTCCAGGGATTCCTATGCCCACTTACATTTGAGAACTACTGCCCTATTGTATCGGAGATGGCAATGGCACCCCACTCTAGTACTCTTGCCTGGAAAATCCCATGCATGGAGGAACCTGATGGGCTGCAGTCCATGGGGTCGCTAAGAGTTGGACACGACTGAGCGACTTCACTTTCACTTTTCACTTTCATGCATTGGAGAAGGCAGTGGCACCCCACTCCAGTGTTCTTGCCTGGAGAATCCCAGGGACGGGGGAGCCTGGTGGGCTGCCATCTGTGGGGTTGCATAGAGTCGGACACGATTGAAGTGACTTAGCAGCAGCAGCAGCAGCCCTATTGTATGTATAATGCAGTCTAACAGCGTCTTTAATCCTTCTTGATTTTAGCTATAAAACAGCATTAAAGGAATGGTTTTAGTAAGCATTCTGAACTTCTGTTCTTGGTTGCAGTGTTTCCAAGAAATACCGTGGAATCATAGTTTAGCCTCAGAAGATACTAAACAGTGCTATTATGTTCTAAGATTCTGTGGTCAGAGATGTGCTTTAAGAAATTAAACCTGCAGCCATGCCTAGGAAGTATTATTATAAGGGATTAAAAGCAGGAAGGTGAAGCCATAGGTCAGAGTGCTCCTAGGACAGCGGCAGTGAGGATTACACAGATGGACAGGATCAGAGCTTTGCGGAAGTCCTTGAAGATCTGGAATGAGATGCTTAGGAAAATGGAGGATTCAAAAGCAGTTTTGAAAGTTTAAGCCCTATCACCATAGAATTTCAGTAGACAAGAATGTGTGATTATCTATAGACTTGAAAATTTACTTTTGTAGTTCTTCCTTCAAATAATGTCAAATGTCTGTTTTGATTTTTATGGTAGGAGGCTTCACACAGAAACATTAGTCTGTATTAGATTTTTATTCATTTTCACATTATTAGTTGTACAAAAGCACTTTCCAAAAAGGAGGAAGACAGAACCAATATTTATGTATCTTTATGAGGCTGTTGTTAACTTTGAGACCCATATACTGTGGAATGGGTTTAATCCTTTATATGGGTTTAATCATTTATCCAGCAGTTAGTTAGGTACTAATATTGTACAAGACAGTAAACTAGGCACTGTGTATGAGGGAAATAAGAGAGGTTTTGTGCTCACTGTTAGTGAGAGGAAAAATGCAAGCAATTATAACAACAATGTAATATATGCTGTAATAGAAACATGCACAGGTTGCTATGGAAACTCAGCAAAAGAAAACATTTTAAGTTGGTTACCAGCCACAAATAGTGGTTGATAATGTTTAAAAACCCTTCCTCCCCCCATTTGTAAATTGTTTAAATAGAGCTAAGGAAAAATACAATTTAAAAACCGACACTAATTGTTAAAAAGAGAGTTATCCAGAATGTGTTAAACATTTTGGCTTTTGTTTTGTTGCTAATAGGTTCAACTTCTTGGGGCCGATGGCCTAGAGCAAGATGCTGGTGAAACTGAAGATGATGAATCACCAGAACAGCGAGCCCGGAGACCAATGAATGCATTTCTCTTATTTTGCAAACGTCATCGCTCTCTTGTACGTCAGGAACACCCCAGGCTTGATAACCGAGGTGCTACCAAGATACTAGCAGATTGGTGGGCTGTTCTCGATCCAAAGGAAAAGCAGAAATACACAGACATGGCCAAGGAGGTGGGTTACATTGAGGAGGCTTTGTGGTAACTGTGAACAACCAATCCTGCATCCCAGTTAGTAGAGTCCACGCTAAAGGTCTAGCAGCAGCATGAAGGTGAATCCCAAATCGAGTATTAAATGAAGACATACGAGCTTTGTTCCTATTCCTGAGTTCCAAGTCCACCTTGCAAATACTGGTGACTATTGCCAAGAAGTTTTTTCTCACTGTATGTATTGCACTGATGGACATGAGGGATGGATTTTTATGAATGGTGGTTTATTTATTATGAATGACTTTTGTTTTTAGTTTTTCTAGAAACCCAGCTTCTGCTGTCAGAGAATGCCCATGGTGAAGATGACAATCTTGATCTAGTTCTAAAGCTAAAAAGCTTTGTAACCATATCTGAGTTAATTTCTGGGTCTCAGTTTTTTCGTGGGTTTTTTTTTTCCTTTTTTAAAAACAATGTTATGAGAAAGAGAAAGTTGGAACAAAATTTGCATCCCTTCCAGCACTAAATTTTTTTTAAATTTTGTAATATACACAGCTGTCAAAAGATATGCTTTGATTTGTTTCTGTAGGTAGTAAGTACAGCATGAGTATTCAAAGCCAATAGAGGAACGAATGGCAGTGGAACAGGATGTACTGTGATGTGTGCATGCATGTAAACACCATGTAAGCAGTAGTTGGTGAGAAGTATTTCTATACAGGAATGCTTTCCAGAGAAGTGGAGTGTATGTTCCAAAATGTGACTTAATTTATTCAAAAATTGTATACTGATCTGTATAAAGTAATCTTAAATTAGTATGAGTTCATTGTACATTTAAAATGTATTGTGTAATGGTTTTAGGAAGTAAGGGGAAAGCAAAGCAATATCATTGTAGTTAAACTTGAAAGGAATAATTCTAACTATATTTCCTTAGAGTTACAGCTTGCAAATAATATTGATTCATGAAAAACCCCAGCCACCCAAACATTTGGTTGAGTTCTATGAAAAGATGGACCAGCAGGTGACAAATACAGAGTTTCAAGTGAGATATTTTATTAGACATCTCAGTATGTAGAAAAATAATTCTTTCAATTGCTGTGGTTTTATTGAGTTGCTTAACAGGCTAACATGGAACATAAAAATTTCTTACTCAGTGTTCAGGGAAATTTGAATCCAGAATAAATGATTAGCATAGTTATTGTGTGATTAATGATCACATAAGGCTTCAGGAATTAACTGTATTGTTAAAGACAGAATTTTAACTATGTAGAGCATCTAGCAAATTTAAAATCAATTCCAGTGATCTACAAGATTTTAAATGCTACTGGAGATTTTCATTCTCATAACAGTAATTAACAGTAAAAGGTTCCCATTAAGTAGCTTTAGATCCTTTCATAATCATGCTTCTGTGATAAAACAATTAATCTGAAACCTCATAGGGAGTTGCATAAGCTTCCTATAATTAAACTCTTGAGTTTATTTTTGGATTACTGTTTTTGGGTAACATGCAGCCTGTCCAATAATTGTTTACTTTCTCAAATACTGCTAATTGATAAAACCCAACAGGTGGCCACTTTTAAGAGGAAGGAAGTCTTATTTTCATACAGGAATTCCTTTACTAGTTACTTAATTAGCTTCACAGTATTTACCATTGTGGTGAGTAATGAAATCTAAATTTCATAAGGTGCACCACCCCCCCCACCCCTCGCTCAACAAGCTACTCCAATGGAGACGTAACTGCCTCTTCCACCCCACAACTTGTCTTGTTTATAGTTGCTCTTATGAAATGTTGTCTCACTTCTAGTGCCATGTGTGGAAGGTTCAGCTACTTTCAAAATCCTTATACAATTAGTTTCTAGTCGTAAGTGATACTTGTTTCTACCTACTTACCAAATGGTTTTGAAATTACAAAAGAGTGCAGGCAATTGTGCTGGTGTTTTTTTGTGTGAATATTACAGCCTTAGTTGAAATGTCACATTTTTTTTTACTTGTTAAAACTTTCTCTGACTCATTCTTTGCTGTTTGATTGTTTTCTATTAGTGCATCTGGTGAGGGGAAGTACCTGTTTGGGAATTTTTCAGTTTTTTAAAATTGTTTCCCAGGGCTGGTTTGTATTGTTGGAAAAAAAAAAAGTTGAATGAGGGTTTCCTGTTTTCTGAGGGATTTAAACTGTCCTAAGGATATAACCTGGATTCCTTTCTTAAATTCAGCAGCCTTATGGTGCAATGTTGTGGGCATTCATAGCCTCTAGCTTTTGCAGCTGCCTGTGAGTAGACTCAAACCATATTATTGTTCCTTTTAACATCTTTATGTATACATTTGTACAATGTACGAATATATGTCTGCATTTTTTACTAGGACATTTCTGGAAACTTCTACTTGTCACTTAAACTAATAATCATAATTAATTAATAGACAGTCAATATAGAGGATCACACATGTTATTCAGATAGAGTCAGTGCCAAAGAGGGGAGCATCTGGGAAGTTAGGACAATTTTGAATGACCTTTATCATACTCCCTTTGGTTTTTGTAGCCTAGGCATGGGACAAAACACATGCATTTATTGACTAGTTAGCTCATTCCAGAGTGGATGTCTCATAAGCATAAATATTTAAAGTCAGTTATGATTGTTCTTGGGGCTTCCCTGGTGGCTCAGAGGTAAAGAATCCACCTGCCAATGCAAGAGATCCTTTGGTCGGGATCCCTGTGTTCGATCCCTGGGCTGGGAAGATCATCCGGAGAAGGAAATGGCAACCCACACTATTCTTGCCTGGGAAATCCCATGGATAGAGGAGCCTGGCAGGCTACAGTCCATGGGGTTGCAAAGAGTTAGACGCAACTAAACAACAGCAATGAGTGTTCCTATTCTTCAGAGCAGGGACTTAAGGCTCTTTGGAGTTAGTATCTTGACCAATCATACAGTTATGGTCCCTGGGATAGTCTTTCCTATTTGCTTCTAGCATCCTTGTAGTATATGTTGCTCACTTTAGATGCCTTTGAGACAAGAGATTTGAGTAAAAAGTGAAAAATGGTAACTATAAAATATCATGGTCTCATGGGAAGAGTCTGCATGTGCTGGGGTTGGGGGTATTTCAGAAAAGGCTTTATGAAGTTGTTAGTAGAATTTGGTATGTCCCTTGGCACAGGATTCAGAACAAAGGCAAGGATATGAGCAGACAGGGAAAAATAAGAACAGCTTCAGGAAAGAGAAAGTTTTACCTGAAGCCTGAGCTGTTAGTAGGTGAGTAATAGGAAATGATGATATAAAGGTGAACATCTTAAGAAATTGGCCTGAAAAGTTGGAAGCTCGGTTGTACATTAATAAAAGAGCAATGGAATCAAATGCGGTAAAATACAGTTTAAAAGTAAACTGTAATAGCCTCTTGTAAATGTGGGGGTCTGTTGTGGTCTGGAGTCTAGGAAAGATTATCACTGTAAATCTCCATGGGGTTTCGTGACCAGTTCTTCCTCAATATTTCTGCAAGAGAAAATTAATGTATTCATGCCCTTTCTTTGGTTTCATCAGAAACGGATTCTTCTCCATAGAAAATTTGATGTCATTTTCTTGTGTATTATTATTCTGTACAACTTTTGTTAACCGTCATGTGTCATGCTCGACAGAATTTGTCTTTGTCCTAGCTTGATGTGGCATCTTGCATACTACTGGGCTAGAGCAGCACCTCACTGATCCCCACATTCTTGAGAAACAAGTGTTACATTTGTTATTTCCGTACAAGAATTATTTTATAATCTGTAATTTGGTGAGTTTTGTGAACACTTGAGTTATAGTCACATTTTCATCTGTTTATTAAATGATTCTTAACCCTTCTGTTCTTTGGAACTTCTGCTTTGGTTTTCCAAGAATCTTTATTTTGAGTGAAGCCATAGCTGTCAATTGACATTCTTTCTTCTATCAGACACTTTCTGCTACCTCTAATGATGTAACTTACTCTGTGTGGGTTTTTCTGAGTATGACTTAACTGGGGCCCCAGCACTTTTTAAGGAGAGGTGGGGGTAGTAAAACCAGAGATTTGGGCTTCATGGTTCTCAAATTTCTTGTTTCTGAGGCCTTTCCCATTCCTGTGTTCTGGATGTCAGGACTTTCTTATAATTAAAAAAAACAAACAAACAAACTTGTGTTTATTTTTTGAAATAATACCAATTTTTGAATATTGCTTTATTCTCTCCAGGGTTCTGACTCATTTAATCCTAAAAATAATCCCATGAAGTAGATACTATTTTCTGAAAGGTAAAGATGAGGACACTGCAGCCCAGAGGAGTTAAGTGACTTATCCAAGGCAACAAATTACTAGCAGTAGAGTTTGGGTAGCCTTCTCCCTTCTCAGGCCTTCTGAATTTCCACATTTGCAATTGGCAGTGAAGCTACCTGTCCTCACAGGGTTGAGGTTAAGATACAAGTAAGGCATTGTATGCACAGGCATGAAGTTTAAAATGCTATGAAATATTAGCTGTTCCTGATAAGCTTATGTTTGTATTTCATACTTCTTTACCTAGTAATTTTTTTACTGCTTTTATTAGAACCTGTTAACACACTGAAGTGCTACTAAAATATACAATTAATCTTTGAAACATAAGAATCAACAAAGCTAAAAGTATCATTTGCCTAGCTTGGCAGATACTGTCCAATGTGATTTAATGATTCCTAACAAAATAGATGTTCCACAAAGTGAGCTAACTGCGTGATTTCAGAAATATCAGTCCATTTGCTAATTGTCAGTTGTTTTTCTGATTTGCTGATTGTTTTTCTGGGATTCTCTTGCTTTTTCTATGATCCAATGGATGTTGGCAGTTTGATCTCTGGTTCCTCTGCCTTTTCTAATCCAGCTTGTACATGAATTATGTATTTCCAGAAATGCAGATAATGTTTGCTTACCCAGACCCCTACCATCCTTTGATAAAGTGCCAAAATTAAATCTTAAAAGAAATTTTGAAATTTTTATTTTTAATTAGTGCTTACTGATTAAATAGACTTTCTCCTCCTTAACCCAAATGGGGAGGGAAATTGTCCTTTAAAAAAATTTATATGTAGAAATGAACTACTGTCTCCACAGTAATCCTTACAGGGAATTTAGGCAACCGTATCTGTAGCCAACTCAGTTTTTCCTTTATGACTTTTCTGCAGGAGAGCCAAATAACTCCCTGGTCACTTATTCAAGTCACTTCTTGAAATGTATGGTTTTTACTGGAGTGGCTTTATCATGAAAGTTTCATAGGTTAGTGTATAATTTAAAATACACTATGTTCTATCAGATACATAAATGTAATTCATCATCCTATCTTATAAAAGTCTGATTCATTTTCTTCCTGTTAAAATGTCTAGTAAGAATAATTCAGACCTATCTGATAAGTTTTAACATTTTATGAGGAAAGGTTCCTAGAACTAAGGAAGTACTAATTAGTGCCACTTCTTAAAAATCTTCCTCTCGTCTTCCACCCTGTATAATGTGATTTCGGCCTGCCAATATGAGGAGGTACAGTTGTCTCCAAATTCATTAGCCATCTCAAAATTTATTATGCTGAAGTTTCACTTAGCCCCTGCAAAGTTGCAGAATTTAAATTGTATTGTGCCTTTGTTTAAAAACAAGATAACTACTGAATAATCTCTTATAATTGTGGTAGATTTTCTTTTTATCATGGTGATATTTCCAGTATCAGCTCTCTTTATTTGTATAGATATTCCCAGGGNTCTCCAAATTCATTAGCCATCTCAAAATTTATTATGCTGAAGATTCACTTAGCTCCTGCAAAGTTGCAGAATTTAAATTGTATTGTGCCTTTGTTTAAAAACAAGATAACTACTGAATAATCTCTTATAATTGTGGTAGATTTTCTTTTTATCATGGTGATATTTCCAGTATCAGCTCTCTTTATTTGTATAGATATTCCCAGGGTCCCTTATTACTTTACCTCATCAGGGTTATTATTCTCTCTCACTCTGTTGAGAAGGGCTAGACTGCAATAATAGCTAGAAATACTGCCGGACTTTTTGAGCCAACCCTCCCGCCCCACCTCCAATTAAGAACAAATACTTGGAGAACAATTAATGAGTACATCTCTCCTTAAGGTGCTTTTTAAGATCAAATTTCCCATTCTTAGAAGTGACCTGTGAAAGTAATTTTGAGAACCAATTTTTTTAAAGATTAACATAATACTGTCTTTGGTTTTATAATAATACCATTGTCATATATAAAGTAGACCAAATACTGCATCAAGGGTATGTATTTAATACCATTACTGAATAGCAGTGGTGTATTATCATTGCTAATGAAGTCTGGTGGTGGTTCAGATTGGAGAGAGAAGGGCCAACATTTACTAATAAGCACCATCTGTAAGTCAGGAACTGTGCCTATAAAGTAGATTCATTTAGGTTATCTAATCAGTTAGATATTCTATGCAGCCAAAGATGGAGAAGCTCTATACTGTCAACAAAAACAAGCNGAGAGCCAAATAACTCCCTGGTCACTTATTCAAGTCACTTCTTGAAATGTATGGTTTTTACTGGAGTGGCTTTATCATGAAAGTTTCATAGGTTAGTGTATAATTTAAAATACACTATGTTCTATCAGATACATAAATGTAATTCATCATCCTATCTTATAAAAGTCTGATTCATTTTCTTCCTGTTAAAATGTCTAGTAAGAATAATTCAGACCTATCTGATAAGTTTTAACATTTTATGAGGAAAGGTTCCTAGAACTAAGGAAGTACTAATTAGTGCCACTTCTCAAAAATCTTCCTCTCGTCTTCCACCCTGTATAATGTGATTTCGGCCTGCCAATATGAGGAGGTACAGTTGTCTCCAAATTCATTAGCCATCTCAAAATTTATTATGCTGAAGATTCACTTAGCTCCTGCAAAGTTGCAGAATTTAAATTGTATTGTGCCTTTGTTTAAAAACAAGATAACTACTGAATAATCTCTTATAATTGTGGTAGATTTTCTTTTTATCATGGTGATATTTCCAGTATCAGCTCTCTTTATTTGTATAGATATTCCCAGGG
>SJYV01053324.1:440395-544873 GCA_006410875.1 Neotragus pygmaeus
TGGGATTTCTTTGGAAGGAATGATGCTGAAGCTGAAACTCCAGTACGTTGGCCATCTCATGCGAAGAGTTGACTCATTGGAAAAGACTCTGATGCTGGAAGGGATTGGGGGCAGAAGGAGAAGGGGACAACAGAGGATGAGATGGCTGGATGGCATCACGGACTCGATGGACATGAATCTGAGTGAACTCCAAGAGATGGTGATGAACAGGGAGGCCTGGCGTGCTGCAAATCATGGGGTCACAAAGAGTCGGACACGACTGAGCGACTGAACTGAACTGAATCAGAAATTTACAAAACAAAAAAGAATTTAGTAAGAGAATTTTTATTTTAATGGGAGATTTTTGAAAATAAGTATTTTAGCAAGAGGTTAGTTACCTCAAGGATAGGACCAATAGCCTGTGATTGATGGTTGTGAAGGATAACTGAGGTTCCCCCTCTACCCGCAGCAAGAAAGCCCTCCCTTGGGGATCTAGATGAGTGGGCCTGTCTCTTTGGTCCTTTCAGTCTTGTGCTGATGGATTTTTGCCCACATGGTTGACCAGCGTGCTAATAGTTTCACTCAGCTATTTGCTCCAGACTATATATAGCCGCTTCTGATTTCTCCCTTAGTCAGCTTTATCTGTGATCCCTTTCCTAATAACCTCATCACAACAAATGATTAAGCCTTTCTGTTGTCTCGTATAGCTGAATCAGAGCCAATGACTGATGGTGTGTGTGCTGGGTTCCAAGGACAGACATACATCCTCATGCCCTGAGGCCCCTCCTGCCTCCACCCTCACTGGGTGTTCATACACTGCCTGTGTTGAACTGTGTCTTTTCATGAATTTATGACATCTCCATCTAAGCTTTAAACTCCTTAAGGACAAGGGCTGTTTGTTATTCTTTTCTCTTATCTCCTTCATTCTTAACCCTTTGCTCTGTTGTTTTACATTGAGTTAAGAATACAAAAGGTTAATATTGTGGTTCATTTACATATTATTGACCCTCATAGTGAATTCTCAGTTTCTGTTTTCCATAAAACCCCACATACTCCAGGCCTGTCCTCTGCCATTTGTCCTACACATAGGCAGCTTCAGTAGTTGTTGTTCAGTTGCTAAGTCGTGTCTGACTCTTTGCGACACCAGAAACTACAGCACACCAAGCTTCCTTGTCCTGCACTATCTCCAGGAGTTTGCTCAAACTCATGTCCATTGAGTCTGTGATGCCATCCAACCATATCACCCTCAGTCTTTCCCAGCATTAGGAAATTTTCCAGTGAGTTGGCTCTTCACATCAGGTGGCCGAAGTACTGGAGCTTCAGCTTCACTATCAGTCCTTCCTATGAATATTCAGGGTTAATTTCCTTTAGAATTGACTGGTTTGATCTCCTTGCAGTCCAAGGTACTCTCAAGAGTCTTCTCTAACACCACAATTCAAATGCATCAATTCGTTGGCACTCAGCCTTCTTTATGGTCCACTTCTCACAGACCCACTGAAAAACAGTTATCGTGCTGGATGGAGCCAGGGGAAGGTGTGTGGACGTGTATTCAGTTCAGTTCAGTACAGTCGCTCAGTCGTGTCCGACTCTTTGCAACCCCATGAATCGCAGCACGCCAGGCCTCCCTGTTCACCACCATCTCTCGGAGTTCACTCTGACTCACGTCCATCGAGTCCATGATGCCATCCAGCCATCTCATCCTCAGTCGTCCTCTTCTCCTCCTCCCCCAATCCCTCCCAGCATCAGAGTCTTTTCCAATGAGTCAACTCTTTGCATGAGGTAGCCAAAGTACTGGAGTTTCAGCTTCAGCATCATTGGTTCCAAAGAAATCCCAGGGTTGATCTCCTTCAGAATGGACTGGTTGGATCTCCTTGCAGTCCAAGGGACTCTCAAGAGTCTTTTCCAACACCACAGTTCAAAAGCATCAATTCTTTGGCGCTCAGCCTTCTTCACAGTCCAACTCTCACATCCATACATGACCACAGGAAAAACCATAGCCTTGACTAGACGGACCTTAGTCGGCAAAGTAATGTCTNGTGCTTCTAATAGAATACCTCTTTACATTGATACCCCCAAAGTTATTCTGCTATGTGATAAGTTCTAGTTTGGATCTGTCCTTAGTATCCCGTCTTAATTATTTTTGTAAGAAGAGTAGAGCTTATCTTACTGTATCTTCTTTCTGCATGTACCTATGTATCATTTTGCAGATGTACAGCTTTTAGTTTAACAGCAAAAAGATTATTCAGAAAATTTAAGGGTAATTCTGCGGGGTAGTCCTAAACCATTGACTACTAAGTTTACATTATATTGTCTACAGTACAATACAATTCTCATTTATATGATTTAAAGTGAAGTGATCAGTTTGATCAGATATACCTTTTTTACACTAAGAGTAAAGGAACTTCTTTTTTAAATGGGTTAGTTTAAAAAGCTGTTTCAATCTTATACTAAATTAATTTTACACACAGTATTCATTTTGAAAAGCAAGCTTTATAGGATTGAACAAATCGTATTAATTAAATAAGGTATCTAACAGTAATAACATGACACCCCACTCCAGTACTCTTGCCTGTAAAATTCCGTGGATGGAAGAACCTGGTAGGCTGCAGTTCATGGGGTCGCTAGGAGTCGGACACGACTGAGTGACTTCACTTTCCACTTTCATGCATTGGAGAAGGAAATGGCAACCCACTCCAGTGTTCTTGCCTGGAGACTCCCAGGGATGGGGGAGCCTGGTGGGCTGCTGTCTATGGGGTCGCAGGGAGTCGGACATGACTGAAGCGACTTAGCAGCAGCAGTAACAACAAAATCATTGAAGAATACATAAATATATTTTATCAAATGACATGAGTTTAGTAATAGAACATGAATAACATGCATATATTTTATTTAATTTTATTATCGGGAAAGGCAATGGCAGAGTTGGCAAAGAGGGAGAAAACCATAGAAAAATAAAGGAGAAAAGAGGATATTGATACCGAAGGCTGAAAACCTCCTTGTTGTGATGGATTAATTACGACCTCGCAGATCTCTGTATGTTCACTTTAGTGATCCCATGTGTTCATTGCAAACCCCTAGGATGTGATCAGGTGCAGTTGCAGTTCGTAGTTTTGAGGAGGAATTGAGGCTGAGAAAGGTTGTACAACTTGCTTATCGCCCACCACCAACAGCAGAGGTGGGTTTTGAACCCAGATAATCAGACTCTATCCAGTGCTGTTTCTTCTACATGCCCCTGCAAATAACTGAAAAGTTCATCAGTTTGCCCTGCCCTGTTCTTTTGCCATTCTTGATATTGGTTCATTTATCGTACAACTGATTACATCGTACAACACAGATTTGCCTGTGTTCGCCTGTGCAGTAAAGCATGTTTTAGTTTTTAACTTACCAAATTAAGCAGTGAGCAGAATCTAGTTACTGACCCTGGTATTGGCTCACATTTGTACTGTGCATCTGATACCTACTTTGAGATAGATACACATGACAAGTAACATGACAGATAACGCCCTTTCTCCACCAAAATCAAGCGGAGATCTGAATTTGGATACTCGAAAGGAAAAAGAATAATGAGACTTGAAATATACAAAATGTGTTGCCTCTGAACCCTCATCCCACAAATGAACTTAGTAGATAAATTCATGTCCTAGCTCTAAAGCCCCGTACTGAGGCTGTCGTTCTTCTACAAGGAAAGACACAGCAGTGTTTTTCTATTTGTTTGTTTGTTTTTAATTCAGTATCTTAATAGAGGAGTAAGGTGAATGCTATTAGAACCTTTTCAATCTATGTGTTAATTAAAATATGTTTTCTATTCTTTATTTATAGTATAAAGATGCGTTTATGAAAGCAAATCCTGGCTACAAATGGTGTCCTACCACAAACAAGCCTGTGAAATCCCCAGCACCCACCACTGTCAATCCGCGAAAGAAACTATGGGCCTTCCCATCTGACTCTTCAAGAGACTTGCCAAGCCCCAAGAAAGCAAAGACTGAAGAAATGCCTCAGCTTAACTTTGGAATGGCCGGTGAGTTTAAACACTAATTTCCCTATTCTTTAAGACTGGGGCAGTTCATGTAGGCAGTATTTTTAACAGATAATAGAGAGGGAGAGAAAAGCAAAATTTATGACCAATAGGAAGTAATGGCAAATATGTACCTTAGCTTAAAGCTTTGGAGTATGACATGCTTTAGAATGTATATATAATGAAAGAAAGGAGGGTTAGACCAAGTGGTGGAGCCATTGTAAGTATCTGTGGATTCCTGACATTGATATGGAAAAGCAGACAACAAGGAGCTCAGGGATTTTGTAATGCAACAAAACAGCTTACACACGCGTGCCCACTGTTAAGTTGTTCCCCTTAAGCACCTTCTCTGGAGAAGGGAATGGCAGTCCACTCCAGTTTTCTTGCCTGGAGAATCCCATGGACAGAGTATCCTGGTGGGCTACAGTTCATGGGGTCGCAAAGAGTCGGACACAGCTGAGCAGCTAACAGGCACTGTAAGCACCTTAGTCGTGTTACGTACCTACTGCTGCTGCTGCTAAGTCGCTTCAGTCGTGTCTGACTCTTCGCGACCCCATGAACTGTAGCCCACCAGGCTCCCCTGTCCCTGGGATTCTCCAGGCAAGAACACTGGAGTGGGTTGCCATTTCCTTCTCCAATGCATGAAAGTGAAAAGTCAAAGTGAAGTCGCTTAGTCGTGTCTGACTCTTCGCGACCCCATGAACTGTAGCCCACCAGGCTCCTCTGTCNAGCCCACCAGGCTCCCCTGTCCCTGGGATTCTCCAGGCAAGAACACTGGAGTGGGTTGCCATTTCCTTCTCCAATGCATGAAAGTGAAAAGTCAAAGTGAAGTCGCTCAGTCGTGTCTGACTCTTCGCGACCCCATGAACTGTAGCCCACCAGGCTCCCCTGTCCCTGGGATTCTCCAGGCAAGAACACTGGAGTGGGTTGCCATTTCCTTCTCCAATGCATGAAAGTGAAAAGTCAAAGTGAAGTCGCTTAGTCGTGTCTGACTCTTCGCGACCCCATGAACTGTAGCCCACCAGGCTCCTCTGTCCATGGGATTTTCCAGGCAAGAGTACTGGAGTGGGGTGCCAACAAGCCACAATTATATAGTCATTTGAGGATATGAAACATCGAGGGCAGGAGGATGAACAACTCCATCACAAATCTAGGATGGATCTGACAGCTGTGTTTTAGAGGGAATTGCCATCCCAATCCTTTTACTGGCCCAGCAAATTGAACATTCCAGATGGTCCCATTTGTTCTGAGCCTTTAATATTCTTTGGGTGGTAAGGAATGTTACAGCATTTATTACCACAAAATAAAGTATTTATATTCACCCTGCAAATGGTTCTGTCTTCCTACCTATTATAATACCATAATCAAGAGAAGTTTCCAGGATGAATTAGGGAGACTGGGCAGAATGGAAGCATTGAAACTGGTATGGAGCTAGAGGTATCCATGTCATTAGTACAAATTTTCTTCAAAATGGGAGCTCTGAACAGTTTGCAAAATAGAAAGCTGGGGAATGGAAGTTGCGCAGTATTGTGACGACACTTCACTAATAGCCAGGAGGCCTAGTGAGCTTTAACAGTTCAGTGTGTGACTTGTGGCATCTAACAATGTGGTAGTGTCACATGTAAATCTAAGAAATGCCATCTGTGACGTGATGGCCATTCTAGGGGAACAGAGTCTTCAGGTGATTGTTATGTAAATATCTGTGGTATAATTCCAGGTGAGCTTACAAAGTGATACTTTGCATAACTCAGAGGAATCAGAATAGAGATCTGTCTTTGTTTCAGCTGTTACTTTGTACAATTTAAGCTTCAACCTGCTTGCTGCATCTAGAATCCCCAGATTGTGTCCGTAAGAGTTTTTATAAAATACTTTATCACCTGAACTTATCATCAGAACCAAATCAGAATATATCTTTGACTGGCTTCTAAATGAATTCCTTTGGTTAGCATGTATCTTCCATTGCTTTTTCTACCACTTCTAAGTCTAGATCAGTCTTTCTAGTTTGTGTTTTTCTGTTTTTGGTGTGTTTTTTTTGTATACAGTGGCTATTCACAAACCAGAAATACTGCAGAAAGCTATAAAAGGTGTCTGTCTATAGCATTATTTCTGTTACTTTATTAGTCTACTTGTTATACTTACAAATTCAAATTGGGACCTAGGTTTCAAACAAGATATTTACAGCTCAGCTTTTAAAAACAGCATTCTTTAAAAAAAGAAAAAACAGAAAAGAAGGAAAAGAACTTTCTCACATTTATCTCATATAAGGGCCTGTGATGGATGTTGGAAATCCGTGATCACAGCCCTTGTTAAGCTATATGTAGCTGATAACTTTTGTCTGGTGTTTCTTTTTAGCACAACGATAGCAAACTAATTTGCTGTTAATTAAAACATGGTTCTTAGCTGTTTAAATCCAGAGGAAGAAGCTGTAGGGCTTTTAGAGGCCAGTTTAAGCTTACATGGAAATTAATTTTATTTTGTTTTCCCTGTAGTCCTTGTCACATGACATTGTGCATATTTTAGTAACCCCAAAGCAATCAAGTGTGTGATATCCAAGAAGGAAAAGCTGTGTAGAATTTAACTTAGTGCAGGTCCTCTGAGTGAAAGGAATGCATGCTATTTATATAAGTATAGTTTTGATATATCCAAATAACATTATATAAGTATAAATTAACAAAAAAGACGATGGTAATTTCTTGTCTGTGTTTTGATGTCTATACAGCAAAGTCATATTCGTGTATAACATAAACAGATTATCATGGAAGTATGTTCATATTTTACTTAATTATTTGAACTAACACATTTTTATCTTTATTAGAAAGCAGTTATTCAATCCTTCTTATCTCTAGAATGACAGTTCCAAAAGTATTTGGCTGCCCGAGAACTAAAGTTCACTTTTACTTTCCACTCCGTTCATTTCTCTTAATTTTTATTTGCCAATAGATTTAAGTGTCAGTTTCAGCAGCCACAATAGTTCATAAACTTCACATTTAATTAAGGATTGAATCTGAACAAGAAGGAGCCTTGTTTTAGCAAATCAGTCTGTGTTCCTACATGTCTTCCTACAAGGCTGTCTTCCAACATGGAGCTGTTTTGTGACCACCTGATCCTTAGGTGACATATTTTACCTCTACTAAGCTCTTTCTTTCTTTTTTTTAAAAAGCTCCCGCAGATTCTTTTCTTTTTTTAAAGTTGGACCATTTGTAAGATGTGGACAGAGTTGCTTCATGAGTTCTTGAGACAGATTTGTATTCAAAAATGGATTTAAGGACATATCTTTAAACAAAATCCAAAATGAAAGAGAAAAGAAGCACCTGAATGTCTTCAGGCAACACTATGTCTGATCCTCATTTTTAATTGTAGAGAGATTACTAAAATAAAAAATGTGTTTATTGAGGACCAGGAAGCACTAGGTTAAGCATTGACTTAGGCATTTTCACATATGTTATTTTATTGAAGTTCTGAAATGTAACTCATTTAAGACAACCTTAAAGGGTATAGATTTCTTATTGTCTGTATTTTCTTTGTTTAGATATAATCCTGGGTCATAGATCTACCAGTTTCTCTTTCTACTTCTGTTGATTATTGAAGGAATGAAAACACAGACCTTCGGTAGTATAAAAAGGGTTCATTTTAAATGCTAAAAGATATTTTGAGGAAGGGCCTAACCTTACCCCTAAGATTTAAGATGTCAGAAATACCTCACTGTTGAACTCAGATTTGTTTTTGAAAGTTTTAAAGAAAGAATATTTGAACAAAGCCCACTAAATTTTTGATGGCCCATTTGTAAAATGTCTTTCTGTTCTCAAGTTCCTCCAATGACCTGTTTCTTTTTATCAAGCCCTGATTTCATGTGGGAGAAATAACAATATGAGAATAACAATCTCAAATTTCTTAGAAAACAAGCATAAGCACTCTATTGTTTTTTTTAATCCAAACTCCCCATGCAGTAAGGAAAGAAGCATTGTATTAGGAGATAATTCATGTTCTAGATAGCTGTGGTACTGAGTAAAAGTATTTTGTTGGAATGGTGGACAACAGTGGTATTTTTAAAGCTCACAGAAGTATGAGCACTAAGCATGTATATGCCAGGTTACTGCTTCATAAAGTTCAAAAGTTCTCTATAACAAGTTATGTGTGGTTCTGTTGGATTTCTGATTGTTAGTCTTTGTGAGTATTTTGGATTATATGTTCTCCATGGTTGTGAATTGATAATTTACTTACCTTTGGCTTATTTAGATCCTACTCAAATGGGAGGCCTGAGCATGCTGCTTCTAGCTGGAGAACATGCTCTTGGGACACCAGAGGTAAGTAGTCCCTATCCCTCTCTGTTCCACTCCTGCTAGAAGTTGATAACACAGACACTTGTGTTCTGTTCACAGTGTTTATTATGCAGTTTCACTGTTACCAGCTCATGAACAAGCTATGCTTTTAATTTTTGTTAAGTTTCTATGTGCATGGTATTATGCCTTGAAAGTAACAGACTGGGTTACATCAACCCAAAAGGACACAAACAGAGATTGGGTGCAGATTTTGAGATTCTCTGAGCACAGGTATAAGACTAAGGATGTACAGATAATTAGCATTTGCCATGGCTTCGTAATGGAGTCCAGAGGGTGGATCCTGTGAGTCATTCATTCTGTTCATAACAGTGTCTGCTTTTGTGATGTTCTCATTTAGACTTGTTAGTGAAGAGGTGAGAGTTAAAAAAAAAAAAAGCATGAGACTGTTGGTCTCTCTGGTACCTGAATAAATCCAAACTCCTGCTTTTGAAAATCAGAAAACGTGGCATTTTAGGATTGCTTATTCTTTAAAATGGAAAATGAAGAAGGACTCAGACCCTCCTAATGACCTTGGTCTTGTTTTATTCCCTTGTATAGTTATTGGGCTGTGTTTGCTAAATAACTCTTAGATATAGTCTTGACAGGCAGATAGTAGTCAATAGCCATGCAGAGTTTGCATTTGTGGAATTTCTCTATTTTCCAAACCCATTTAGCAGAGGTCAGATGCATTGACCTGCTGCCGGTCACCTTATTTTATACACTGAAGTCCTTGGGATGGAAATTTTTCAATCCTCTAACCGGCATTACTACTTAGGACCCAAAATAGCAATTTTATTGCATATACATATAGACATACGTATATATGTACATACATATATATATATGGGCCCCCCTGGTCCCTCAGATGGTAAAGAATCTGCCTGCAACGCTTGAGACCAGGGTTCGATCCCTGGGTCGGGAAAAATCCCTTGAGAAGGAAATGCCAACCCTCTCCAGTATTCTTTCCTGGAGAATTCCATGGACAGGGGAGCCTGGCAGCCTACAGTCCGTGGGATCACAGAGAGTCGGACACGACTGAGCAACTAACACGCACATATACGTATATATATTTCTTCCTTCCTTTCTTAAGTTGTATGCATGCCTTATGAATTAAAGTTAAAGCATGTTCAAATAGTTGTTTTAGAAGATACCACATATTTACATCACAAAACTCTTTTATTATTTATAGTTTATGTTTGGGATCCATAGTAGTTGACCAGATATTCAATTTGATTTAACTTTTTAGTTCTGTTTAATTTAGAATCACGATAAATGTGTAAATTTGGTGGGCCGGTACTTACCTTTAGTACTTATTTAGATTGTACTTACCTTTAGCTGAAAAAGGAAACTTTGTACTTTTGCATACTCATCATTCAGCATGTTTGTATTTCCTCACATGACAGCCTTCTGTGGCATCATTTGATTTTATGACACATTAAAAGCAATCAGATTAACTCTGACTAGAGCATAGAGTATCCCAAGCATGTTCCCAAAGGTGAATGTTGGAATAATAATGTGCATTTGAACTTTCAGCACAGTCTGACTCATGATTTCCAAGAATGCACTGTATTGTGAAAGTCAGTATCATCTTTTCTAATAGATTAGATAATGAAATTTTCTTCCAGACATCTGTTAGCATTCCTTCTAATTTTCAGGAAAAAATGTAAACAAATAAACATGTATAGAACTTACAGATGGATGAAAATGCTAGTCAGAGAAAGATATACTTTTTTTTTCTTTGAATTAAAATTTGTCTTTTGGGCTCTTTTTAGTGAATAGCTCTTCTCCCCACTTATAAGGACAGCAGAGTTTGACACTAGCAGTTTAAATCATGCAGTGGTTAGCCTTCCATTTCTGATGAAAGGGAACCATTTTGAAAATTCTCAAGCTAACGAAACAAAGAAAATTAAATGGCCAAAAGAAGTGAACCATACAGGAGAAGGAATTTCACACTAAGGAAGTTGCCAGCACTTAGGTTTTTAAGGACCACTTCTAAGAATACAACTCTTTCTTCATAATTCCTCCTTCTCGTCTCAGATATATTTAGGCATTATTGAAAATAGTCTTGAGCTATTGAAACAATAAAGGGGCAAAGTTTGTATAACATAATGCTGTCACTAAATATAATTAGTTTGAGAGTTTATTTCATAGCT
This sequence comes from Neotragus pygmaeus, assembly GCA_006410875.1. Taxonomy (NCBI): domain Eukaryota; kingdom Metazoa; phylum Chordata; class Mammalia; order Artiodactyla; family Bovidae; genus Neotragus; species Neotragus pygmaeus. The sequence goes on from SJYV01053324.1 coordinate 450,862, forward strand.
GTCAGTAGATTTCATTTAATACCTAATTTCTATGCGAAGTCATATTCCAGATATGTAGACATTGTCATAGAACTTTAAGGGCTTATGTACATTGGCAGATGACAAATACAATGAATACATACTTATATTTTAAAAAGAAAATTATAAAGATACTGAGATAAGGAAAGAAGTACAGAAATTTGATACTTCTTAGATTTGGAACAATTACCACAAAGTCTGTTTAAACTGTTGGGTAAGACCAGTCAAATAAAGTGACATTTTACAAAAATTCTTCCACAGAGGAGGTCTAATTGTAATGAATTTTTTAAATGCCATGAGAAAATTCTTATTCTGAAATGGTTTATTGAAAAGGAGATTTTCCTTTATTCATCAGCCTGAAACCTAATCACATAGAAAAAGTCCTCCGAAGCCTCTTTTTTAATATGAAAAATTTAATATAGGTAATAGTTTTATTTTTAAAAACAATTCTATCAACAGAAGGTAGAGAGGCTTACTGTTACAGGAACAATAAAATTCTAGGTTAAAGTTTCTTTGGTTTATACATTTCGTAGATCTACATATAATGTACTCTTAGGTTTTTTAGAGAGAAATTCTAGGTTCTTTATATAGCAATGAGCAAATAATAACAACCAGGATCTATGAGTTTTTGCTTTCTCCTTAGTCTTCTGATTNAAAATTCTAGGTTAAAGTTTCTTTGGTTTATACATTTCGTAGATCTACATATAATGTACTCTTAGGTTTTTTAGAGAGAAATTCTAGGTTCTTTATATAGCAATGAGCAAATAATAACAACCAGGATCTATGAGTTTTTGCTTTCTCCTTAGTCTTCTGATTAAATCTGCCACAGTATTTTTGGCATTATTAGGGCAGCATTTTCATATGCTGCTATTTGTGTCTCTGATGAATAAAGTGGGGTAAGAATTGCATTTACAGTTTGCCTCTTTTTCACATAAATGGTTAGTCCTACATTTTCTTTATACCCAGAATACACTGAAATATATTTCTTATTTGAGATAAATTTTAAAAAGCAGTGTTTGTTGTTAAAGAGTATATGAATTAAAGAAGCAAAATAAATGTATAGGCATCCCTCATTTTATTGTGCTTTGCAGATACTGCAATTTTTACAAATTGAGGGCTTTTGGTAACCCTGCGTCCAGCAGGTCAGTTGGCACCATTTTTCCAACCATATTTACTCGCTTTGTATCTCTTTGTCACATTTTGTCAATTCTTGCAGAATTCAAACTTTTTGTTATTATTATATTTGTTATGGCAATCTATCAGTGACCTTTAATGTTACTATTGTAATTTGCGCTGGGGGGTGGGGGGTGCTACAAATCATACCCATATAAAACAGTGAACTTAATTGATAAATGTTGTATGTATTCTGACTGCTCTATCCGGGTGACTGCATGTCTGTTTATAACATAGTTAACTGAATATTTCAAACCCACTGTTGAGACCTACTACTCAGAAATGAAGATTCCATTTATATACCACTGCTCATTGACAATGCACCTGGCCATCCAAGAGCTCTGATGTAGGTCCCCAGCAAGACTATCATACTATTCCACACATCTATTCTGCAGTCCATGGATTAAGGGGTCATTTTGACTTTTAAGTCTTCCTATTTAAGAACTGCATTTTGTAAGGCTGTAGCTGCCATAGATGGTGATTCTTCTGATGGATCTGGGCAAAGTCATTTAGTTGAAAACCTTCTGGAAAGGATTCACCATTCTCGATGCCACTAAGAATGTTTGCATTTCACAGGAAGAAATCAAAATATCAATGTTAAGAAAATTCCCAGGCAGTTCAGTGGTTGGGACCTGAGGCTATCCTACAAGCCATGTGGCATGACCAGAAAGAAAAAAATAATAATCAGGATTAATAGGAGATGGGGAAAAGTTGATCCCAACTTTCCTGGATGACTTTGAGGGGTTTCAGACTTCAGTGGAGGAAGTAACTGCAGATGTGCTAGAAATAGCAAGAGAACTGGAATTAGGAACTAAAGATATAACTGGAATTGCTTCACTCTCATGATGAAACTTGAATGGATGAGGAGTTGCTTCTAATGGAGCAAAGGAAGTGGCTTCTTGAGGTGGGATCTCCTCTTGGTGAAAATGCTATGAAGATTGTTGAAATGCCAAGATAGGATTTACAGTGTAACTTAAATTTAGTTGATAAAGCAGTGGCAGGATTTGAAAGGATGGGCTGCAGTTTCTACTTTGGGTAAAATGCTATCAAAGAACATTGCAGGCTGCAGAGAAGTCATTCGTGAAAGATAGAGTCCATCAATATGACAAACTTTATTGCTGGCTTATGTTAAGAAATTGCCACAGCCGCTCAGACTTTCAGCAGCCACCACACTGATCAGTCAGCCATCAATGTCAACGCAAGCCCTTCCATCAAAAAAAAAAAAATTACAACCTACTGAAGGCTCATGATAGCATTTTTGAGCAATAAGACATTTAAATTAAGGTGTGTATATTTTTTAGGTATAAAGGTATTGTACACTTGCATAGTGTGTGCACTAAGTCACTTCAGTCGTGTCCAACTGTGTGCAGCCCTATGAACTGTAACCCCCAGGCTCCTCTGTCCACGGGCTTCTTGAGGCAAGAATACTGGAGTGGGTTGGCATACTCTCCTCCAGGGGATCTTCCCAACCCAGGGATTGAACCCATGACTTTTACCTCTCCTATACTGGTAGATGGGTTCTTTACTACTAGTGCCACCTGGGAAGCCCTTGTACACTTAATAGCCTATTTATAGTATAAACATAACTTTTATGTACTCTGGAAAACCAAAACTTTGTGTGACTAGCCTTACTGCAGTATTTGCTTTTGATGATAGTGGTCTGCAACTGTACCTGTGTTATCTCTTAAGGTGTGTCTGTATTGAGCAAGACAGCCATTGGGGAGTGACCACCCCCCCCCCAACCACCACCACCACACACACACACTCAAAATGACATGTTAAGCTTGTCTCTATTGAGACCCAGTGAAATGTAAGCATAGACGTCTTGTTAGGAAGTAACCCCATAATAGTGAAGGAAATGGAGTGTGTCCAGAGAATATGAGATCTTAGTAAACTTACATAAATCGAAAAGCAAATAAAGCATTTTAATTGAGAAAATATGATATATGCAAGTGAACATATCTCCTTTTTTTTACTTTTAAGGAACAAGAAAGAAAAAGTAGAAGAATTAAAAGTAATATTATTAAAAATTTAAGCAAAGTAATAATGTTCACAAACTCTGGGAAGAGCTAAGGAGAAGGAAGTTATTACATTGAGTTAAGCCTTTATGTTTCATATCAGTGAGTTATATTCTGAAGATGGAAATGCAATAAATAAAATATAAGTATTATGATCTAGAATTTCTGGAAGTAATCTCCAGGACTGAAAATCTGTAGTTTTATATTTTTAACTTTAAAAAATAAAACATAAAAATATAAAGCTAAATTAAAATTTAAAAATAAAGGCAGGAAGAAATACATTTCAGAAATGAAAGGGGAGACTATTCAACACATAATGTATAGAACAGCTTGGAATAATATTGGAAAGGTCAGTATTAGACCTAGGTGAGCACAGAAGTCATCTTGCCTGAAACGGAAGAGATGATTTGAGGAATAATAGAAAATAAGAAAAATTAGGCAGAGTAATCATAACTGATAAAAAGGTTTGATGGTATCAATATCTATTTAGTTGAATAAATGAAGACAAACCTTCAGATACTTGGAAAGTGTATTGGACCTGAATTTGTGATTTTCAGATGCCTAGTTCTTTTGTTGGCATGAAGAAATATGACAGTAAAGTTAAGATCAAGTCACATTTTTATTTTCCTTCCATCCTGTGAAATGGAGCTAATAATACTCACTTGCCTCTAACTCCCAAGACTTCTATGAAGATTAATTTTAAAAAAGACGTTTTTACCTCTCCTGAAAAGCATTCTAGTATTGGTACCTAGTATTATTACCATAATTTATTCTAGGCATTTTGTACTTGAAATGTCAGGCTATTGGTCCTACAGGCTATAGTATGCTTTACCAGCAGCATTCTCAACTTTGAGCAAATAACCTGGTCAAGATTGTGTGGCTATGAAATGACAGAACTAGGATTTGAACCCAGAGGGACTAACTTCAGTCTTCCAGTAGCCCACTTGTGATTCAGTCCCTGCCCAACCTCACCTCAACCCCGGCCCCTTCTCTTAGCAGTGTTCTGAGCTGCACTTTATGCACAGGCATTTCATGCGTACTTTCTGGGGACCAAGCCCTATACTAAACACTTACACTGGTTATCTCATTTCATCTTTCCATGAGCCTTAAGAGGTTGGTTTATTATTTCCCGTTTCATAAATGAGGAAACTAGGCTAGCGAGGTTAAATAAATTCTCTAACCTCATCCAGCAAGAAAGTCATTATACTTGGATTTAAACCTGTATATGTTCCATTAAGTAATGAGATTGGTGAAATGAGATAAAGAAAAGGTGGTCATACCCGTATTTGTTAAATTAATGAATATGTCCATGTTTAAAACACTGTGAGTTTTAAATTTTAAACAAATATAGATTTTGGTAAAATTGAAAATTTTCCCCTTTCTTATAATTTCTCGTACCAGTGAAGTTGGACAGCTATTTTAACTACCTGTTGGTAACATTGAGCTACTGTGACTTCTGCCTCTCTTAGGCTGCTATGTTNTTTAAACAAATATAGATTTTGGTAAAATTGAAAATTTTCCCCTTTCTTATAATTTCTCGTACCAGTGAAGTTGGACAGCTATTTTAACTACCTGTTGGTAACATTGAGCTACTGTGACTTCTGCCTCTCTTAGGCTGCTATGTTTGACCACTTCAGGATGCTAAAATCCACTGAATTCCAACCCCACCCCCAACTCTTGCCCCCTTCACAACTTTTATCCCCCACCAAATCTTTTAATATATGGGCTTCCCTGGTGGCTCAGATGGTAAAAGCATCTGCCTACAATGAGGGAGACCCAGGTTTGATCCCTGGGTTGGGAAGATCCCCTGGAGAAGGAAATGGCACCCCACTCCAGTACTCATGCCTGGAAAATCCCATGGACAGAGGAGCCTGGTAGGCTACAGTCCATGGGGTGCAAAGAGTCAGACATGACTGAGCGATCTCACTTTCACTTTTCAAAGCTTTTAATTCTCTTCTCACAGTTTTATAGCTTTTAAACATAGTGAGGAAATACTATATTTATATTTAAATTCACATTAAATGGGCTCTTTGAACTTCACTGCTCACTGCCCATCCAGCCCAGCATCTTCCATCTCTAACAGTGGGGCTCAAAGCCAGAGAATCAAGTCCTTCTGCCCAACCTGATACACAGGCACCTGTCCTCAGTGAGTCCCCGGGCCTCATTGCCCAAGAGGCTGACGAGCTCAGAGGAGCCCCTCAGTTTCCCAGAGGTGGTGGGAAGCGGGAATGGGCAGCAAGTGAGTGGGAAAAGAGGAGAATGAAGAAGTGGATGAAGGAGAAGGGTGGGCCTGTGCTGCTGCGTTGTTGTCGACGGTGTATTTACATGCACAGCTGCATTCGGTCCTCACTGGGTCCTGTGAAGAAGTCAGTAGCGTTGTTACCTGTCTTGTCAAATGAGGAGACTGAGGCGGGAAGCTGCTCCGGTCTTTCTCAGTGTCTGTAGCGCTTCCTAGCAGTGGCCTGGAGTCTGACTTGAACTTCCATCCTGTGCTCTGCCACATGGCTTAGAAGGACAGGACACTTGACTCTGGTGGCCCTGGTGCCCTAAGAAAACCCAGGCACTTATCCTTCCTCTCAGCCCAGGACGACTTGACTTGATTTGCATTCTAGCTCCATTCTGTGTGGTACTCTTCAGTGTGATCCCCGGGGTGGCCCGGTTCTCTTTCAGCCGCACCCCAGCCCTGGCGTCTGTCAGTCAAGGGCACTCCTTTAGTCCTCAGGTACTCCTTAACCTCATGTAGGTTTAATTAAGAGTGGCTTCATTTTAGTCCTTAAGTATATTTTGAAGGACTTACTTGGATATAATATACTTACATTGAGTTCACCTGTGTTTGAAAGCCCAAGTCCATTTAACATCTCATATTAAATGCAAATTAAATGATCACCCAGATGCTGGTATAGAAGGATCCTTGGTAAAAACTGCCAACTGTGGGAAAGCCTGGGCCAGGTTGAGTGAGGGTGAGAGTCAGTGCATGGGCCTCAGAGTCACCCAGATCTTTACACTTGAACTCTGAAAGGGACTCCTCTGCTCACAACCCCTCTCCTCCCGAAGAAGACAGACTTACCTTAGAGACACTGGCACTTCCTGGCCCCGCTCCCTCAGCCTTGATACCCTTCCCGGTAGTTACTGAGGCCTGGCAAATGCCATCTCTGATTGAACTGGGGCCCCGCATCTTAGCTGGTTTAATTCCTTAACCTTCTAATTAGTCTCCTGCCACCAGTCACTCCCCAGCCAGAGTCACCCTGCACTCCCCTGGAAGCACTGACCACACATCTCTCATCATGCCGCCCCTCTGACTGTAAACCTTGGCTGACTCCCCATTGCCTTCAGCCTAATCATCAGACTTATTTAAGTAGTATTCAGTTCATCTCCCACCACATTCCCAGACATCTCAGTCTTCAGCCACACTGGGAAAGTCGCTGATGCTCACATACACAGGGCACGTCACCCGTACTTTGCCCTCTGCTGTTGCCACATCATTTCCACAATTCTGATGTTCCTTCTAGGGGTATCTCAGATGCTACTTATCTTACTTCTTCCATCCGCCCCCAGATAGAATGAAGGCTGCTTCTCTGTCCTCCCATAGACCTTGTAATATTCCACCGGGAGGCACATCTACTCTTAATGTGTAGCTGTCTCCTGCATTGAACCACGAGCACCTTAAGGGCCAGACTCATCCCCTTAGGGTTATTTTATTCCCTGACGTATAAGGCACACAGGTGGGATGTAGCATTCTTAAAAGAGAGCAGCATTCTTTGTTCTGGCACATATTAGGTGTTTATTGAATATTTGTTGAAGGAATGAGTAATCAATCAATAAATGTTTGAATTAGCAAGGGCAGGGATGTGCAGCTCAGATACGACCAGTGCACTTCATAGCTTTGCTTGACTGTGTGTTCATCACAGTCCAGATCTGTGACTGTGGTTGCGTGCCTTGAGAAGCAGGAACGGGCTTAATAAAACCTAGCTTTCCAGACCACTTACAGTGCATCTAACTGGCTTGATTTTGTTTTATATAAAGGGACCGGGTCATGTTTCTATGTCTCTCGTTATTACGATATACATTTTGCCTGTGGGAAAAATACTACCTCATCATAATTCTTAATTATACTAATCATTCCCCTTCCTTGGTTATTGAGAATTAGAGCTAATTTAAAGGGAAGATTGGATTTAACGGAAGTTGAACACTTCTGTGGCTATCAAAACTGCATTTAAAAGCCCTTTAGCAGTTTTCTTTATTGGGTATATAGCAACACCTAGTGGCTTTATGGATTATTTCAGAAACTATTTCTAGAAACAGCTACTTGAGTTTTTTTCTCTCTTTACTGAATGTCTGCTCATTTGGGATTTTTCCTCCTTCTTAATTAATGGACAAATACCTTTAAACTTTATATTTTGTTATATTTAGCCATATCCCACTTAATAAGTAGTTAAGAATACTGTAAATACAGACAGCAAAGTGATGCCCCAAGGTCTAGGCCCCTCTAATAACATTTCTTAAATAGGAGCGTTTTTGTCCTAAATAACCTCTTCCTTCTGTGTGGGTATAATGCCAGATTTCTTTATCAAACATTCACATTATGCACAAATAAGTACACTTGCATTGGATGCCTCATTTATCAGACGTGCAGGAATGAATTCTACCTCAGTACATTTTCCATGTCATTGAGCCGTTTTTACATTTTGAGTTTTTAGGTGGAAGTAGGTCTGTCATGTATCACACACATTCATTTCTGCCTTTTTAAAATAAAGAATACATTTTATAATTATCCTCATCTTGACAACTTAGAATCATAGTTATAAATACTAATTTACTACACTCAGGAGAAACTTTAGGACCCCTTGATCTACTTTGTTTTCTTTGTTTGTTTTGTTTTTAATTTTTGTGATAGGCCACTTTTCTAAGTAACTAAGATTTTTTAAAATTGTAATACAATTTGGGAAGGTTACTTTCTATTTACAGTTATTTCAAAATATTGGCTATATTCCCTATATTATACAGTACACCCTTAAGTATATCATAAACCCAGTATTTTGGTTAAGTAAGCTAAGTCAACTATACTTCAATAAAATTTAAAACATATTGTGTCTACAGTTTTTATGTCTTTTCCTTCTGTGTCTTGTTGCTGGTGGCATTGTTTCTTTTTCAACACTCTTCCTTTTTCTTACCCCAACTCTTGGTCCCTTCTGATTTGCTCGTTCTATTCTGTGAACTAGAAAGTCAGGTAACCACATAGTTTAGTTGTAAGCCAGTTCTTCTGGCTCCTAATATTGTGCTGTTTCCATTATACTACACGGAAGATAAAGGCTAAATCTACAGTGCTTTAAAGTAAGAGTAACTAGATTTTAAAAGAAGACGTTATCCACTGCAGTAAAATGCATAGCCTCAGTGGCTGTTGCACGTTCTAACCATTGAACAGTCTTTGTTGTGTGATTCCCGGCCAGGTCATTGAGATTCTTCATATTTATCAACATGGAGAATCGAGTCAGTCAACAGATATTCCCTGTGCATTTACTGTGCATCTAGTCCATGGGGAGCACAAACTCGCTCACATAAACTTCTCCGATTGCATAGTACAACTGACATGTGTAGGGCTATAGGGGTTTCCTTCGTTTAGATGGTTAAGAATGCAATTGCAATGCAGGAGACCCAGATTCATCCCTGGGTCAGGAAGATCCTCTGAAGAAGATAATGACTACCCATTCCAAAATTCTTGCCTGGAGAATTCCATCGACAGAGGAGCCTGAGGTCACAAAGAGTCAGACAAAACTGAGTGGAAAAAAAGAAAAAGGTTGTAAACATCTTGATAATTGCTCACATTTGAATTCTTCATATAAGCCGAAAGTTTTACTTAAGACCATCTATCATAATGATTTGCAGGGGGTCTTAATTTAATTTTAAACTTTTATGGCTGGATGTATAGGCATGGCCAAATTATCTACAATGGCACTGAAAAGAAAGTTGACTTCTTAAAGTTAATATAAACTCTAATTGAGCTGTGAGGAAACTAATCCCATAAATGAAAACTGTCTTATGCATCATAGGATCAGAAATAAAAATATGTGTGTGTATTGTGTAGACTTTATATAGGGTAGCTCCCTTGTATGATAATATACTTAATTCTAAATATTTCTATAGATTTGTCATGTGTGCCACCTACATATCAAGTCACCTTATTTTCATTTAGTCCTGGGCTCAATTTTTTTTTTAATTAATTTACTTTTTTGGTCATGCAGCTTGTGGGATCATAGTTCCCTGGCCAGGGATTGAAAGCAGGCCATGACAGTGAAAGTGCCAAATCCTTAACCATTGGACTACCTGGGAATTCGCAGGAAAATCAAAATAAAATAAAATTTTGATTAGTTACCAAGGTATCTAGGGGCTAAACATATAGGATTCCTTATAAACCAGAACAGTATTGATTTTTTTCATTGTTCAGAAACTATATGGAGTTTTATTTAAGTATTCTTTCCAAGAAAGGAATTTTTTGTGGCCAGTAATGTCAGGATTTGCTGGCCTTTTTAAAGTACATTTTGTGTCTCCTTGGATCAAATATTTAAAAAGCAAATAAAAACTACTGGACTTTTTGGCAGACTGGTTGTCAAATAGTTAAGGACAGCAAGGGAATCAGGCTTTGGAAGCCAAACCACAGGTGGCAAATTAATTAAAGCTTCTGCACCTTTTCTATGAAGCTTATCACTGGAAGAAGGTGGCCATTACCATTACTCTTTCAAATCCAAAGGTGACAATTAAAATTTTAAATACTTGCTTCTGTCCAGTGGTCTGTGACGTTGTTAGAAAACACATCTTCAGTGTGAAACTGTGGTTTTAGGAATATAACCTGGGTCACTGCCAGCTCTTCCCATAGAGTCAACCATCTAATCACATGCAGTTATTAAAATTACGTAGGGAAAGGTTTAGTAACACAAGAAAATCAATGTACTGTTAAAAGCAAACATTTTGTAACTAGTACAACATCCCATTTCTGTTGAAAACATTATCTCTACACACAACCTCAAGAATATACATGGACTTCTAACAGTGCTTATCTTTGGGAGATAACATTGTAGATGTAGAGTTTTCTTCTGTATTTTTTTTTCTTCAGATTTTAAACAGTGATCTTGGATTATTTTGTTTTCAGAAACAGGTTTCTAAAAAGTATTTTTAACTTTCATTTTTCCCCTAGAGTAAAAGATAACTTGTTCCCTAAGATTCTCTAACTTTGCCATTCAGGGAAGAAAAGAGAGGGGACACACTGATTTGGTATTTAAAAGACATGTTACCAATTTTAATTTAGTTAATTCAACAAGTACTTGAGTATCTACATTGCACCCAGGTAATACTGAGGATTCTGCGTTAAAATCCCTGGTGGAAGATGGAGCATAAACACGTTCTTATGTCTTGTGATGGTCAGTGATCATTAACTGTTGGAGAGTAGAGGTGTCATTTACTTCTCTCGTCCTATGTCCTTTATCTGTAAAAGAGGGCAGATCAGAGGGATAATGAAATTCTTGCCCTCTAACATGCTACAACTCCTATGACTTTTGAATTACAGGCTACCAAGGTGATTATTTCACCCAAATGTAGTCAATTTTAACATTCAGTAAAAAAGGAAATATGTATCCTGAGAATAGTACTTGCACACAGCAAGAATATTTTTAAGAAAGTCAGTAGTGTTTCTGTAACTATTGTTAATGATGACAATCACAAGTAAAGATTTTAGAGTGTTAAATGTTTACCCAATATAGTAAATAATATACAAGAATATATTATAAAAGAAATTTCTCTTAGGAAAATAATACTAACTTTTCTAAGATTGAGACTTGTATATAAATTCAGGAAAACCCTGGAACACAAAAATTTAACCTTTAGGTTTATTTTCCCAAAAGGTTTATAATTATCAAAACTCATTTGTGTTTTCATATAGTCAAGTGATATGAAATATTGGGGAAATGCAGAATGTGGAAAAAGTAGATATTGGTTGGTTTTGGTTGTAGAGAGCCAAGAGATCAAATGAGTGTCATTGTAGAAATTTCACTTTGGTTAATCATCATGAAATGCATTGCCTTGTCTATCTCCTACTATTTATGGCATTATATTTAGCAAATTAATGATTATCTAAAACTTTATAAAACCATATATAAGACTTTGCAGAACATAACTATCTTTTTTTCACAGTACTGCCTTAAATTTGGGAATGAAAACCATCCCTTCCTTAAATAGGAATGTTTTAGGTGACGTTTGTCCTCTGTTGTCATCCAGGAGCTATTTGTGTGATGCCTCACACCACCTTTCTTTGTTTTAGATCTCCTCTGGCACTTGCAGGCCTGATGTTTCAGAATCCTCTGAATTGCGTCAAAAGTCACCATTATTTCAGTTTGCCGAGGTAATATACATGTTGCAATCTATACTTAATGAAATTGTAAAGTGAGCTTCAATTTTGGCTGATGACAGTAACTTAAAGCAATGAAGTACTCTTCATTCTTAGATCAAATAATCATAAATGGGAAAATAAACCAAAATTTGAAACTAGAGTCTCTTAATTAAGGAATAAATATATTTCTAGAACGTGTTATTAACTCTTACTAAATGTTATTTCCCTTAAAGCTCATCACTAATTTTTATTCAGGGCTAGGAAAGTTAAGAATATAATTGAATTATTGTTAGAACTTATTTATCAGGTGTTAATTTGACAGGTATTGAATCAGAAGATAGAATTGTCTCATGGTTATTGGCTGTGCATTCCTTTTAATTTATTTTCCATACACTTTTCTCTTAATTGCAACTTCAGCATGCAGTTGGCAGTTAGATGTTAGATCTGTTTGGCTCAGTATGTCTCTAACATACAGATGATGTAGAAAGCACATTATCCTTGATATCAAGTCTAAAGGTTAAGACTGCTTCCCCAAATGTCTGCTTTTACCCTGGAACTCAATATGGAGCCATCATTGATTAATTTTTTCTCAACGTTAAACCACATGGTCCTCCGTTGATCATTTGAACTGTCTTTCACTAGACCTTCTCTCAAACTGTCATCCCTCCTAACGTTTGCCCCTGTGGTACAGTTCCGTACAAGGAGAAAATATTTTTAGTTTCAGACTTTTTTCCTCCTCTAGTGTCCTTTCCTGGTGGTTCTCAACATTTCATTGACAGAATTACTTTTCACGCTGGCCTATTATGTCATTCCTTTTATGACATTGTTGGTAATGTGCCTAAATGTCCTGCTGATATCACCAGAATATTATGTTATATATTTGCTCACATAATGCTCCTTGTCTATCACTTTCCTGTCTGCTCTCTGTGAGGTGTGCCATGAATTCTAATTGTCTTGCATATTGTTTCATCAAGAATTTAATATAGTAGAGTGTTCCGTCTGCACTCCCTTTTAAACATAGTTTTATACATATTAAATAATGTTAGTGCCAGCTTTGAAAGCAGAGATTCTTAACTAGTGATCCCTGAGCCCCTGAAGATCTAGTGAAATCTCTCAGATTTCATATGAAATTTTTGGTATTTTGACACATGTGCACTTTTTTTGGTTAGTATAGCAAACTAAAGAGTCCAAAGATATCCTTGACCCTAATCTGCCATTTCTTCAGGAGCTCGCTATTCATGTCAGAATCTCCTTTACTCAATATTAATTTGTAGAAACCTCCTTTTATTTAAAAACTTGTGAAGTGCTTTTCAGAAATCTAGATGGTTTATACCAGTGGTTCCATTTGGTTTACTCTCTGACTTAAACTTTGAAGGGCATATATTTCCTCTTACACGAACTGTTTGTTTTCTTTAACTTTTATGGGGATTGGTAGGAGTGAGAAGTCATGTCTGAAATAAGACATGACTTTTATAAGTTTAAATGATAGACTGTAGGTCTGTAATTCCCAGGACATCTTTATGGATTCATATCTGCAATCTGTCACAGCTCTCACATGGAGGTCTTCTGAAATGATAGGTTTCATGATTTGACCAAGAAGAGTTCTACAAATTTATCCTCAAGTGTCTTCAGAGTACTTGGTTTTATCTTAGCCATTTATGACCATTTGTATATATCTAGTTTGTTAAATAGGATATGGGAGATCTTTTTTCCTTCTTTCTCTTTTTCTTTTTTATTGAGATTTATTCTAAAAATGCTTGTTTGATTAAAAAAATACAGTGAAATGAAAATTTTTCTACTGCCTTCAGCTGTAAATAGAGTCAATAATTCAATCAGTTCTCTCTTCTAAATTATTCCTTATCTCTAAAAATGGCTTCAATGTTGTATCCCGAACTGGCTCCATTCTCTTTCTAACCAACTTAATTTGATTAATATGAAGAAATGATTCCTATGAATTCTTATATGAAGAGTTATGGTCCAGGTGCATGTATTGCTTAGTAAGTTGCCTTTGATGGAGTCAGTGAGCACAGTTAATTGAAGAAACTTTTGGGGGACTGGGAATGGGCTGAATTTATAGTGCCTATACTTTCTGCTCTTGTGACTCATTTTCACCCAATTTTGTAGCTGGATAGAAGCTTTGTTCACTTTGAAACCAAAATTAATAACTGACTTCGCTTCAAAACGTCCTTGAGAAATATTTTCTTTAGAAATACTTGGCCCTCAGAGGAAACCTTGAATGAAGTTTGAATAAGTACTAGTAGGTAGGAACAAAAGTTCTTCTAGTTGAATCAAGGATGGTGTGACAGAATCTCCTATCTACTGTCAGAAATCTGAGGGTTGTGTGTGGGTGGGTGCAGGGGCCAGTGGTGGATGGGAGGAGGCATGGTGTTATAAGGGAAAAAAACACTATTCATATTCATTGAACAGTTTATTGAATTCCGGTTCCATACCAGGCAGTGTTTTCTGTGACTTATTTTCTTCTCACCACAATCCTATAAAATGGGGATTATCATCACCATCAACTTACAGTTGGGTAAAATAAGTCTCAAGAGATTAGTTGAGCTGCCCAAGGTCTTGTAGCTGGTGAGTAGCAGAGCTAAGATTCAATCCCAGATACTCTGACCCTCATGGTCTGTGTCTCCAGCATAGTCTCAGAGCTGCCTCTAAGCAGAGAACAGCTTCAAGGGAGTGCTGTAAGTGAGAGAGAGATTTTACTTGCAGCTTCCAACATTTAATATTATATTTTTAAAAATCACTGAAATAAGTCTATCTCTATGGGTCTCCTCAACTGCTGTTTGGTACACATCTGATAGCCGTACAAGAGACATGGCAAATGAGCCAAACTCAGTCCTTTTTCTTCTTTCCACATCTGTTTTTAGAAACATGGCCTTTGTCTTCATTTATCATTGATACTGTTTTTCTAAAAGGGATTGAGGGTGATGACTCATGTCTTAGTCTTTATCAGTGTCTACAGGGGAAATATATGGCAGCTCTATTAGTCTGTTATGGAAAAAATGTCCTTGTGCTTTAAAAATTACATGTTTCCTTTCAGATATCTTCAAGTACATCCCACCCTGATGCTCCTTCAAAACAGTGTCAAGCATCAGCCTTGTTTCAGTTTGCAGAGGTATGGCTTTTTTTAATATATATTTTGGGTTCTGAAAATTTACTGAGTGCAGAAAGTATTGGAATAGAATTTTGTCACCTATAGAGACCTTCAGGCATGCCTCTTGCCATTACTAACAGAATATACATGGCAGACTGTTTATTGCTTTCTGCTGCTTTTCTGTAATCACAGATTATCTCCAGATTTTATAAACGTTGACTAAAGAGTTCATCTAGAATAACAGTTTTTCATTTATTTCATTTTGCCTTGTTTTTAACTTGCTTTAAAAGCTTAGGAAAATTGTCAACATGAAGGCCATAGTATTCCAATTTATTTATTAAATTTTCCAGTAGCGAAATTAGATGCTGTTGTTGATGAATGCGTCTCACAGTGAATGCGTCTCACAGTGAATGCAGGGTGAATATGACCTGTTAGATTATACTGTGATGTAGCTTCAGCCAGTATTTATATTAGCGTTTAATCCCAGGCTTAGGTCGGGTCAGCTCTTGCAGGATCTCAGATTTCTCTGGAATGTCAGCCAGAGAGAAAGAGAGCACACCCTGGAGAGCATTTTCTTGGTTGGTATGATGAGAAGGCAATCTGATATTCTTTATTTTGCCACAAAAGCCCTGGCCTCAATCATATGCTCATTTCTAATAAGCACTATATGACAAATAATAAAATATATCCCTTTTGCAAAAGTAAGGTACCATCTCCTTTAGGTTTTTCCCCATTTTCTTTTTTATTAATTTCAACCAAAAATGCATATCATAAACTAAGCAGTTTTTTATAGGGTTGAGAGAAAACGACAAGCAAGACTTCTGTTTAATATTGATGTATTGAATCACTTTGATTCATTTGCATAAAGAGTGCTTCATAAATGAAATGTAAAATGATATCCTTTTGGCAGGAGAAAACCCAGCATCTTACTTTGAAAATGAGAAAAAATTACTTTTAGCTCTAACAGTTTCTTTTTAATGCTGCTGCTTCTTGGGACACTTGCGTCAACCAGCACAACTTGATCCTACCAGTTGGCTTCCTTCTCTGTAAGACTTCTCTGTCATAGTGCTGTTATAGTTGTTGAGGGCTATTCTATAAAAGTGGTAACCAGAATATCATATAATGGTATCATTTCACTAAGAACAATTTGCTTGATGAGTCTGAATAAATTAAGATTTTATCATAATTTTTCATTATGATAAACAGGCTGGTACTTTCACTGTCGGGGGAATAGTTTCGTTTTATATTTCCTTGCTCTCCTCTAGTCGTTGATATCCATTTACTTGATACTAATAATTTTTTCAAAGATAAAAAAGAATTTTGACATGATTATAAATGTTTTTAGTGTTGGTACCTGATTGGCTCCATCAAACTTTTTAGAAACAGTTCCTTCCAAACAATTTATTTGGCATATATTTAAATTCTGTACTCATGAATATTAGAAAGGTTGAGGCTTGTCTTTGACACATCTGATATTTACGTATGCATTATTTACCAAGAGTTTTAAATTTAATTAAAAATGTTTGTATAGCATATCTCAGCTGATGCATTTCTAACAGGTCCTGTCACTCCATGTGTGGTTCTTATTTTTAAGTGATAGCACCATCAGATTTATTAGGTGTCCCAAAGCCCTGGGCCGCTCAAGGAAGCAGCGTGAAGGTGAAGCAGCCACCGTCTCGTGACTCTGGAGAACGACATCCCATGCCTCTTTTGAATTAATTTGTTCTGTACACTCACTCCTCAAAAAGAACATTTTGTGGGGTTGTTTTTTTTTTTTTTTTTTTTNCCTGTGCTAAACAGTAGGTTCTCATTATTATCTATTTTACATACAGCAGTGTATATAATTCAGGAGATGGATGCTAGTGAGAGTTGCTCAACAATGTATATGTACTTTAGTGCCACTGAACTGCACAGCTAAATATGATTAAAATAGCACTTTTCATATTATTTGACTTTTACCACAATAAGAAAAATTTAAAGGTACGAAGTTAACACTAATCAGAAGTGGAAATGAGCTATGCTGCCCAGTGTCTGTTAACAATACAGTAACAACTAAAATACCTGTGTCAGGGCAGAAATGAGTCGCACAGCTACCGTTCAAGCAGATTTCAGTGAGATGGAGACAGACTCACTTTCAACCTGAGGGCTTTGATCTGGGAAGGAAGTCTTACTAGAAGTAAATCAGGGTTCCGCATCTCGGTTTAGGTCATTTCATTTCAAGTCTGCAGATAACAAGTTCATTTATTTGAAAAGACAGGGGTAACTGAGGAAATCAGAGGTAACCTGGAATCAGAGCCTGTGAGTCATAAAGCCTGGATGGAAAGAGTCTAAGGTAGTAAGACCAAGAAGATGAGTCTACAGAACAGAGTGAGAATCGCTGGAGGAAAAGGACTCAATTTATGAGAAATACCCAGACTGCAGAGCTCATGTGACAAACACACCAGGGCGTCACAGTTCTAAGGGTCCAATCCCTGGGTAGGGAAGTATGATACGGTCATAAGACTAACCTCCTCCTCCTGCTTAAAAAAAACAAACAAACTACTTTCATATTGTTTTAAATTGCTTAGCAACAAATTAATTTCTTCCAAAAGAAAAGAGAAAAAATTTTAAACAAAACTGTTTGAGTGTTGGAGCTGACCTAGGACAGGAAATTCACTTCTAATCAGGGCAAATGATGATTCAAAGTCTTTTCCATCTTAGACATCAGGAGACACCCTTAAGAGCAGGTGGAGACAAACAAAAATACGCTGAACAGTGAAGCAAACTGAAGACTAGGAGCTCCTAAAGCCAGTGCCTCTGATGCTGTCATTCTCCTGTATCTTCTTAGTCCAGAAACGAGGGCAGATAGAAGTTCCTCCAGAAACATTTCACATCTACGGGAGTCTTAGAAAACCACCTCCTGCCCGTGGGCGGATGCACCTGAGGCCATTCTGATGCTTAACCAAGGTCAGGCGTCTCTGAACTGTGGCAAAATCTTACATGTGGAGCCCCTTAGCACCCGGGGCCCCACTTGTTTCACTGCTGAATCTCTGTAATCAGTCGTTTGACTGTGTTTCAAATCAGTTGCATGGATACCATCACCTCTGGGCATTTTAGGAATTTCTCTTGTACTGGAAGATCTTTGTCAGAGAAAATGAGGCATCGTTTCAAATAAATCTCTAGAGACCAAAGTGGTTTGTTTTAGCTATCAGATTTTCATGTGGCTCTTCTATATTCCTGTTTTATTAGAAAATCACTAAGAATAAAAGCAAAGTATCATTGGCCTCTGTAAAACACAATGCTCAAAACTTGAATGTTTAACAATTACGCCTTGTCTTTCTAACATACTGAGTACAGTTGCGATGTCTGATAATAACTCAACATCCTTAATGTAGTTTTATGCAGTTTAAAAATCTATGTTTTATACAGTATATTTATATATTTACAATTATGTATTTAACTTATAAATGCATGAATCTAATTTATAGATTATATATAAAGACAATTATCACAAACATAACTTATGATCAGTATGCTGAGATATCTACTTATTTATTTTTATTTATTCTTCTCTTCCCTCCAAAAGGACTGAGAGCTTACAAGGAGAAATAAAGTAGAAAGAGATGAATAAATTTAAATAAAAGCAAAGGCCAAACAGAAGCAAAATCATATGATGAAAGAAGTTATTGGTATATACCTCTGTGTGTTGCAAAGTTTCTGGTATGGCAATTTTAATGAATAATTAATTAATAATACAGTGAGCATGAATGGCTACTAAAAGTGGTCCTCATCCTTGTTTAAGTCGAAGCTGTAAAGTGAATGTAAATATAACCTACATTATATTTATAGATGTGTCAACATTTGTATTTTTCAGCAAATACACATGTACTATTTGCTATGGAGGAGGAGCACCTTCTTTCCTTGTTTTTTGGTCTGGGAAAACATAGCTTCCACGGGGCTATACGTAGAGCGAGGCTCTCAAAGAGGGAGTGTTTCAAAAATGTTTGTAAATGAGAACCAGCTGCACNTCAAATCTAAAGTATACTAACTAGATGGACTGATTAAATTATCTACTAAGATCTGCTATGAGTGTATTTATTACGGTAGAAATAGAATAGCCTATAATTACTGTGATCGTATCCCTAAAACTTTTATAATTATTTCATAAAACACCCATCACCTTTGAGAAAATACAAAGGCTTTTGAAATTCTTGTTCTAATTAGTCTTTACCAGAGGCTCTCCAACTTTAAAACACATCAGAGTTCCCTCAAAGACTTGTTCAAACACAGATTGCTGAACCCCACCCCCAAAGTTTCTTATTTAATAAGTCTGCAGTGGGACTGATAATTTGCATTTTCAACAGGTTTCCTCTTAGGGAACTGCAGTTTGAGATCACTGCTCTATAGGCGATAATTTTTACCACAAGTTATTAAATCAGCATTGTTAAGGCACTTCTGGTATCTCTGGAAACTTACAGGGAAAGGATTAAGTGAAAAGGAAATAGGCAGATAATAGAAATTTGCCCATGGACCACATTATAACCCTCATCCCTTTTCTGAGAGATTCTTGGTCCTATTACATACATTTAGAGAAAAATGTTTATATCATTTAGGCAACAGTTTTCTCTTGAAGAATGTTTTGCTTTGTAAATGCCCTTAAGATCAGGCTTCCAAAATTCTTAGAGACCCTTAGTGTTAATTTCATTTACAAGTGTTCATAACTCCAGGAAGAGGTTGGTCATTTATTGTGTAATACAATTATCCTAAAAACACACTTTTTAAAAAACAGTAAACCCAGGGCATTTCTTTAAATGAATACATTTTTTCTTGTATGTCAAGTCTTGGGTCTCTGTCTCACAAGCTGAGAAGGATATCTTTTCCTTCTGAACCAAATCTGATCGTTTAAAAACCCACTAAAGTAACCTGCGTGGAACCATGAAACTAAAGAACAGTTTGCTTGTAAGTTCTTCACAATTGTGTACATTTTAAGGGAGAAAAATATATCTGGTTTAAAAGATCTAGAAAGAAATACAGAGTATAGAACCTGTTTTCCTCACATTTCAGCCTGTCTCCCATTCCGTATTGATGGTTGTAATTTGTCAAGATTCCACTTGGCCCATCTGAAGAGCCATCACTGTTTCCAGACTCTGATCCATTGGTCAAAATGAGTTTCCTGTCTGCATTTTTTGTTGTTTACATGTAGATTGACACATCTGTCACTGTTTAGATCTCATTTACTGAAGACTAATGACCAAACGCAATGCCAGAAGGGAATTGTTGTCATCCATTATTTAACAATTCTGAAAGCCATGACCAGCCCACATATCCTCTTCTCTGCTGAGTGGCTGGCTGCTACACCTGGAGTATGCCTTTATTTTGAAAAATCACATGTTTACTTTGAAGACAGGGAGCTAATCTGGACAATTTAGACAGATACATTTGAACACTAAAACTTCCCTTAGAAGATTTTTACTTCGCTAATGTAAATACAACCGTAATCTCTCCAAGGTATTGTCACTATTGGATATAAGCAATTGGTGCAGTTTTAAAGCATTCATTTTTATGATGGCGTGCCCAATATGTTACAGAATGTTATACTTGACACAGGTTCCATATGCTCACACTGCAGCTCATCGGTGTGAAAGTTTTCCATGTTTTATTGGAAGAATTAATATTTCTTTTAAGATAAGAAAGACCAGTTATCTCATATTGTTTGTTTATTCTTTGATTCATTTATTCACTCAACAATTGTTGGTCATTTCCTCCCAGACTACAGTGTTTATGATACCTGTTGTAACTCCAGAAGACTTCTGCCTAATTGCTTTTAATCTTTGCCACCTCTTTCCTTGATGTGCTCTCCTACCTCAGGCAGCTATAAAATTAGCAGTTTAACAGCAAGGGTGATCATTTTTCTGCCAATTTTGCTGTACGTCACATACTTTTAGTACCCACCCTGTTTATCAGAACATTATTTAATAGAAGAGAGACTACAGTGGAATTAACAGATTGGCAAGCCCCATCCAATGTGAGGAAAAAAAAAAAACATAGCCACAAACTTACCATGCAGTATGGCCCACTACTGCCGCCTACCCAGGAGGGCAACATAACATGCACTTCCCTCCACTGGCCGACCTATCACTGAAAGACATGCTTTAGCTATATTATTCTTACTTGAAAAGGATGTGGATGTCCCTTAAATAGGAAAAAAAAAAATACAAGGAAATGAACAATAGTATAACAAGTCAGCATTACATAAGCTATGTTTATATTAGAAGCAGATGAGATTACTGAGAGAAAAACTATAAAGAAAAAGAGGGCCCTAAGACAGAACCCCGAGGGAAAACATTTAAGGGCTCACTATAGAAAGGGAGAACCAAGAAAGAACAGCAAGGAGAGACCTTAGAGATAGTCTGCAGTATTGGAAATCCAGAGAAGACTCTCAAGACAAAGGTCAGCCGTGCCCAGTGCTGCAGACAATAACATAACGGTCCATCGAGTCCGTGATGCCATCTAGCCATCTCATCCTTGGTCGTCCCCTTCTCCTCCTGCCCCCAATCCCTCCCAGCATCAGAGTCTTTTCCAATGAGTCAACTCTTCACATGAGGTGGCCAAAGTACTGGAGTTTCAGCTTTAGCATCATTCCTTCCAAAGAAATCCTGGGGTTGATCTTTAGAATGGACTGGTTGGATCTCCTTTGCAGTCCAAGGGACTCTCAAGAGAAACGTTGGGTTGCTAAAATACATTGATACACCCACTACCAGCATGATCCTTTGGAAATCAGGCTTTCAGCAACATTGAGCATTTAAAATAGTGCCCTGTACCTACAGATAGGTAAAAATACTTTTAGATGGTGAGGAAAAATAGTTCTTACTAAACATTAGGCAGTGGTTTCCTTTGCAAGGCAAGGAACCATTCTCAAACCTCGATGCAGAATACTGCATGTCAACTCAGCTGACAGGTAATGCATCTCTGTGCTCAGAAGTTCTTCACTGAGCCTCTGAGTGTGCCATGCCGGCATTTGGCACAGGCTTTGTGGTAGTGAACCTACACACCCACACAGGCTTTGTGGTATTGAACACACACACACACACACACAGACACAGACACACACACACACACACACAGTGTCAGGGAGTATAAACCTACAGCAATAAACACAACAGCAGAGGGAGCCAGTGGAAGAGCTAGAAAACTCTCAAGCTGTGTGTTGCAGCATCACCGAGCTTGTTGTGCTCTTGAGGGTATTATATGATTATGTGACAAATTTAATATTCTACAGATTATTAAATTTAATAATTAACCTCTGAGGTTGCAATTTTTCACTTTATTCTATTTTAATCTGTAGCTAATTTGGGGGGATTGTATTAACAGAGTTTATTAGTGTTAATAATGATAAATCCTTATAACTAATAATTGTACTGTTGATTGAGGGCATAATATGGGCTGAGCACTGGGCCAGACTCTTTACTAACATAACATGTCATCTTCACAAAAGGAATATGGGGCAGATAGTGTTTCTGTTTTGAAGATGAAGATGTGATCTTAATTATTTCCTTCAATCCACACAACAAAAAGTAATTAAGGCACGTTTGTCTGACACAAAAGCCATGTCCTTTCTAATAATACAGTGTGGGTTCACGTGACTGGTCAAGTTACTCCCAAGTTACTAATTGTATTAAATGTGTTTGTTTTCTTAGTCTAATGATAAGGTTAGTAATTGAATTCACCTTGTCTAGAAAAAGTAGAAGTAACATATATCAGAGAAAATTCAGCCAGAGGAAAATCTTTAGAAAGCATCAGCCACTAAGTTGATCTTCTAAAGAAAAAGGAAATGATTGGGATGAATAGGGAAGGACTGTCAAAAATGATAGCACCCAGGAGGAGAAATCCCCTAAAACTTAAACTAGCCCTTTCTAAATGATCCAGGTGGCTTATTAGATATTTGCCTCAACAAAAGCCTCTTACTCAGCAGGGAGAATTTTCTCTAGCGTAATGAAGCCTCCAGTCTCTCCTGGAGGGACAGCTGCATGATATTCCCTGTTGGGCCTGGGGTCACCTATAAGGATATCATCACAAGGCAGGTTTGCCTCCTAAACTGAACTGAGAAATACCTATCTTAAACTGAGAAAAGGATTCCTAATCATGAGGAATACTAACAGCATAGACCATTGCTAGCTGCTCTAATGATGACAGAACTTCTCTAGGAGAAGACTTCTTTGTAAAGATCCTTAAGAATATATGTCCTTCTCAACTCTTTACTGAGTTAAGCTTGAAATTGGAAATTAAGTCTTCCTATAAAAATGAGATAGGACAGTGCTGTTCATTGTTGCAACTGTGCCCAGTTGCAGTTTTACAAAATCTGAAGAAGAGCATGTAATGGTGTGTGTATGTTGAGGTGCTTACTGAGATTTGTGGTCTTCACAGTTAATTTTTGTACTTTAGAGCATACTCTTAGGTGCTACTGCTTGTGTTTTATATAAGACTTAGCTTCACCAGGTCTTGTCATATTGCCTAACACATTTCTCTTCAATTCTCAGAAAAATACTTGTTGACTGCCTTGTTGCTATCTTTTCACAGGGATCCCAGATGTATTTCAACAAAAAATTAGCTAATTGCTTTTTGTTAAATGTGAAATGACACTAAATCTCTTTTCTATATGACCAGTTGCTGAGTTGGTGTTTATATAAAAGTAGAAATGTATAATTTGTTTTAAGGTTTTATAGAGTTAAATTTAAAGCCTGGAATACTCATACTTCTTATCGTCCAACAGCCATCCAAGTCACACTTGGTTTTTTTGTTGCTATTTTTGAGGTTATTTACTAACATTGGTTTCAGAATTATAATCCCAAACCTAACGCATTTAAGTTGACACTTGAAAGCAATGATATTCTTACAAACTAAGGAAAGTTCCTGAATGGGTGTGAATGGAGAGAAAAAATTCTGATATCACAATTAATATTCTTTATATGAATTTTTTTCCATATAGATTTCTTCAAACACTTCACACTTGGGTGGTGCTGAACCTGTAAAACGCTGTGGAAAATCTGCACTCTTTCAACTGGCTGAGGCAAGTTTCTAAGAATGCATTGCGATAAATCTGCAGTGGTTGAAGTCACAAAAAAGTTAATCATAACAATGTTGCCTAAACTGAGCTATCTCACCTGTGACCGTAATGTGTGTTGTATATAATTTTCAACAATGAGGGGGGTTCATCTTTAAGGAAAGTGGACTTTTGCTACTAAAAGTCATCAAACATTGAAAAAGGTTATCCAGGGAAATAGCAAAATCCTTTCACAGATAGTATTTTAAAATAAGGTCAATTTTTGTCTCTCTTGGATTGATAAGTAAGTCCATCCTAAACCCAGAAAAATGGTCTAGGTAATTTTCCTCTTCTCTGATTCTCTTATATTAATAACATCTATAAATCTCTATAAAGCACTACTTTTAAATCAGGTAGTTGATATTTTAATTTGGGGGGCTTTTTTAGTGAAGAACTCAAATGACATGTTCTAAAGTCTGGTTTTATAGCATCTCTCAGTTGTGCATTTGATGTGACATGGATATAAAATGCTACTATTCCTTTGGTTGAGTAAAAAAGATGTTTTTGTAAAGCCTGTGAAGGACAGAACTCTCACTTGATGGGGACAGGCGGGGAGGAAGACGCCGGAAGTGATTGTTACTGGGGTGGGCAGGAGGGAGACTTCCTTTGCCAAATTGCAACCACTAAAGGGAACGTGTAGGACAAATGTCTTTAGCACCAGACATTGTAGTGGTTTTCTCTTTCAGTGAAACAAATTAGGAGGTACAAAATGGGTAACCAAATATCTCTGGGTTAAACTCTCTCTCTTTTTTTCCATCTTCCTTCCAGTCTGTTTCAGTTTCTTCTGAGTGTGTGTGTGTGTGTGTGTGTTTGTGATAAATTATTTTGAGTTTGTTGAACTTAATGGGACAGCTGTCATTTTCTAAATTTTATGGTAGCTTGTGTCATTAAAATTTAGGAATTTTAACTGTCTAAGTCCAGCCAGATCCAAATTAGAAGCATAAACAGTAAAGTATGTAAACAGTGGCACACACTAACCCAGTTGTATCTGGACATAAGGCTGACATGCTTCTTGTATAAGACAAATTCAAACTCAAAATAGAGGGCTAGGAATAACTAGAAAACTTAGGGAGACCACAGGGAGCAGTTTTTAAAAGAACTGGGTAGGTCAGTAGCAAGGTACTATTTTTGGTAGAACTAAAGTGGTAAAGATTTGGCAATGAGTGTGCCTTTAGAGTTGTAACCATGTCTTCGTAAGTAGGGAGACGATGAAGTTATAAATTTGTCAAGTATCTAAGACTATATAGTTTGTCAAAATAATTTATTTGAAAGAATTATTTTTCTTAAATTATATGAATGTATAGCCATTTTGGCTCCTCCTGTGGGGGAGGATTGTGTTTATATATATACACAAACTTATACATATGATCTTTTAAATATTAAACAACACTAATCTGTCATTGGTGGCTCAGATAGTAAAGAATCTGCCTGCAATGCCGGAGACTTGGGTTCCATCCCTGGGTTGGGAAGATCCCGTGGAGAAAGGAATGACTTCCCATTCCCTAGAGAATTCCATGGACAGAAGAGCCTGGTGGGCTACAGTCCATGGGGTCGCAGAGAGTCAGACACAATTGAATGACTCACATGTTCAACTTTCAATCTATAAAACAAACTAACTTGCAATGTAAATATATATTTATTAGGTAGTTTTGTATTGGAAATGTATGGGCCTTAGAGATGCTTTGCTGTGGGGGGTGCTAGAGCAATGAAAATTTGTCTTCTCATTTTCTTTCTTTGGCACAACAGTCATTAAAAAAAAAAAGGATTCCCCATTAAATCAGAGCTCATTAAAAAGAACACTCTTCTAATTTGTAGGGATGCATCCCAAATATGAAACAGATGCTATGGTCTAACAGATGTTTCAGTGCTGGTGTCGTAATTTAAAGGGGTAAATTCACTGCAGTAAGCCTATTCCAATTATATAGCAAATCAGCTTATACTCCGACTTAGTTTCATATAACATCTGAGTAAAAATATATGCTTTTGATAAAACAAGGTTGGTAAAAAATTATTTACTGAGAAAATCTCACATTATTATTTGCACCACATGCATATGATGCCGTAATGCTAATAGAGTGTGTTTTAGAATANAAAAAAAAAAGGATTCCCCATTAAATCAGAGCTCATTAAAAAGAACACTCTTCTAATTTGTAGGGATGCATCCCAAATATGAAACAGATGCTATGGTCTAACAGATGTTTCAGTGCTGGTGTCGTAATTTAAAGGGGTAAATTCACTGCAGTAAGCCTATTCCAATTATATAGCAAATCAGCTTATACTCCGACTTAGTTTCATATAACATCTGAGTAAAAATATATGCTTTTGATAAAACAAGGTTGGTAAAAAATTATTTACTGAGAAAATCTCACATTATTATTTGCACCACATGAATATGATGCCGTAATGCTAATAGAGTGTGTTTTAGAATAACATCCTAAAGCCTTCCCAGTTTGTAATTAAACATAAATATGTGCACAATGGATTAATCAGCATCTTCAAATAATCACCAGTGGAAATATGCTTCCTCAGTTATTTTTTTTCTTCCTTGTGTAATTCATCTTTTCTTGAAAAGAATATAATATTTAATTATTTCAGGTACCTCTTTAGATAAGCATGACAGAGTATTGAAGAGATTTTTCCTGTGGCCCAAATTGTTGCTGTTGTCAGAAATCCTAAAGAACAGCTTTAAGTTTGCACATTCCAAAGGGAAAGCCACCAACAAGCCACCTTCAGTTTGGGCCAGATCTCTCAAGATTTATAAAGACAGCCTAACCCAGCTGCCATCCGATCGACCTCCCCAGGGGGTTCCCTTCTTGTCCCCACCCTCACCCCAGAGGTGGGGTGTCACAGGCTGGGCAGTCACCTGGAGGATCATGGCTTTTCTCCTTGTCCTGTAGAGGAAAGCAGAGAAGTACTTCCTCTTCTTCACCCCTGGCCTCTGTCAAACACAGTGAAGACAGCTTTGAGAGAAGCCCTGTTACAGACTGAGTGAAGAAGTGTCTTCTCATGGTTTTCCAAGAAGCAAGCAACGTTTTATATGTTGATTTATTGCTGCTGCCTTCTCCTCTCTGACCAAGCAAAAAGAGAACCAGAGGAAATCAGCAGCAGGCAGAGACTTAGAACAGCTTGCTGCGCTCTCTCTCCTGGCATTGCAAAGATGCATTTGTTTTCCAGGGGCAAATGAACAAGTAGAAGGTAGTTTGACTTGATCAGGCAAGAGGCCATGCACCAGTCATGGGGAGAGGGCTGGCCTGGGACTGCCTGATCTCCCATTTGACAGTCTGAGGAACTCCCACTAGGAGTGTTGTTCGGCTAGTTTGCACCAGAACAGCTGTCCCAGTGCTAAAATACCAAAACACCTTCTATTGTTGGTAAAAAGACTGGGATCCTAGCAACTAGAGGGCACAGCAGGGGGCCTACAACACCTTGTTCTAGCCCTGACACCACGTCCCTTCTGGTTGCTTAGCACTCCTGCCTGTTAAATATTTTGTATATCATCTTTGTCCTTGACATCTCTACCAAGGTCATTCAGTCTTACATGAAGTTAGTAGGAACAAAAACGTAACCAGGGGTAGTTGCTTTTACCTCCACCATTCCTGCTTCTGTCCTTTCAACCAGTGGCTTTATGTCTTGTGAAGGACGGGCCAGGAACCAACCCAAGATGTAACCACTCAACCATCCCAGCTTCATTCTTGCAGCTGGGCATGGGGGGAGTGGTTGAGGAGCCCTCCCAAAGACAGGCTGTTTCTTACAAGAAAACTCTTCTCTTGGAGAAAAGCAAGAAATATGGTAGGCATGTATTTGTTGCTGTGCTTACACTCACTTTAACAGGCAAAAAGAAAACTGGAAGAGGCAGGCAGCAGACAGAGAGGGACGTAGATTGGCCTGCACTCTCATTGTGAGGACCCCTCCCCATTTCCCAGCACCCAAGCCGGGAGATCCTCCAGCAGAAGGCTCTGCTTTAGGCCTTTGATTGACATTTCAAATTGGGTGGATTTTTAATACCTGAAAGAGACCTGAAAATTCTGGGATCTATTCCAGTTATTTTTCAGGAATCTACTCCAGCCAGGAAGGGAGATTTGGCACTGTGCTGCTAAGGTCAAGGAATTGTGAAAAATACAGTCTTTTTATGTTTGAACCTCCATGAGGTTCATACTGTTCAGTTAATCAGTTAATTGGTGCAGGTACTATAATGTATTGTGTCTCCTTTCCTTTTGAAATTAGTTAGGTCAGGTCACATAAAGAGCAGCAGAGCATCCTCCTAGAGATCATTGTGTATAATAGTTGCTCGAGTTGGAGACTCACAGAGATGTCTTTATCTGTACATTTTCGCAAAAATGCTACACTTAGAGATATCTGTTACTAAAATTGCTCAGTACAGCAAGTGGAGCAGTTTAT
The DNA here is from genome assembly GCA_006410875.1 of Neotragus pygmaeus. Classification (NCBI taxonomy): domain Eukaryota; kingdom Metazoa; phylum Chordata; class Mammalia; order Artiodactyla; family Bovidae; genus Neotragus; species Neotragus pygmaeus. The sequence continues at coordinate 479,031 of SJYV01053324.1, forward strand.
TCATTTATTCTAGCAAACAGTTGTTTCTGAGAGCCTATTCAATGCTGTTAACCAGTGAAGCAGCTGACGCTACCTGCATATGGACGTACAATGAGATAACCTGTGAGCTTTCTTTTGACATCAGTGGTATTGGAAGACCTTAACTCCAGATCCAGTTTTGGTGTTTGGAATGCATTAAGGGGCTGGAGCATAAGCCTAAAAGTATTACTATTTTACTTCTAATTTTTTTATCTGCAAGTAATGTTTATTATCTATCGTAAGATAGTAATGACCATTGTCTGTTATCTACAATGTGTTAGGTACTCTTTTATGTACCTTATATTTAGTCACTGAATTCTCACATCTGTCCTTTGAGGTCAGTATTATCATCATTCCTCTTTTACACAGTTTAAAAAAAGACAGAAATTTTGTGATTCACCTAAGGTCACATGGACAGGAAGTGTTAGAGCATCGCTAGAAATCTAGGCAGACTCTCCACAGCCTGGGATCTTCAACACTATGCTATTCTGTCACTTGTATTAGATAAATATAAAAGACTGTGCAAGTTAGTTGTTATAGGAGTTTGCACGTTATAGAAGGCTCTATGGAAGTCAGCTTACTCCTACACATATGTGTATGGCTGAATAAGATGACAGATTGTTCAAGACTGCTGTCAAAAAAATGGAGCTGATATTTCCTTTTTAAAAAGTGATTCTACTTTTGCAACTGTCGAGATACATCTTACACCCTTAAATAAGTGCCTGTTTGTGAATATACTTTGGGAGATACTGTGAGGACTATAGGAAATTATAGTGTACACCTCCTGTCCTCTAGGAACCTGTTCTCCAGTTGTAAGTAGATAAAATATAAAAAGTTAAGGGATAAGAAATAAATTAATGGTGCAAGTGGTTTCAGAGGAAATCGTGCAGTGAGATGAGGAAGCTCAATTTGAGTGATACCCAAAGTGAATGAGTAAAATCAGTAAACAGAGCAGTGAATTCAGCTGGAGTGTTCTGGGGACTCAGCACTGAGGAGGAAGCATGAAGATAGATGGTTCTTTGAAGGAGTTCTTGGGGAACAGAGGTTGAAACTAGCAGCCTTTGGGCCACACCCAGCTTTAAGAGATACTCTGTTTGGCCCACAATTTGTTGACCTGTGTTATATCTTACATTTGAATTAGTAGCTAATACTTTAAAATTATAGATTTCAAGTAAATGCATACTTTTGACTTCTCTTAAAAACATGGAGGGCCTGGAGACACTGGACCAGCCTCTACATGAGAACTGGTGGTCAGAGTGGATAAGTGGCTGCCCCCCAAGAGAGCTGTTTGTGGTACAAATGTCACTGTCCTCTCCTTTCCCTTCTGAGTCCAGTAGTCATTGCCAGTACCCATTTGCACTTGTTCATTCCTTGCCGCCCCTCACCTTTTCTACCTAACCAGCCATACACACTGGAGATGGTGATTTATGCATAATTAAACGGAGAGATGGGGGAGATACAGCGAAGAGATAAAGGCAGGCAGACATGAAATAGGTAGATGACAACAAGTAAATCAGCCGAGCGTGAGTGCAGGGCTGTGCTGGGAGATTTATGCAAGGTGAAGGTAGAGTGTCGCTGCAAGTCAGAATTGGGAGGGTGTTTAGTCTGAAGCAGAGATACTTGTACTTGAAAATAATGAAAGGTGATTGAAGATTTGGAGCAGGGGAGTGCAGTGGTGAGAGCAGCCCTTGAAGACATTCACTTGCTGGCTGTGGGGGTGGCAGGCTGCAGGGGATCTAGTTGGATTTGACAACTGAGTCTGTGTCGGAGGGAAAGGAAGGGAGTCAGCAACCACTCCAGCCCTGAACTTGAGTGTGTAGGAGAAGGGCTTCCAGAAGTTTGCCCTGATTGATCTTGGAGCCTGACTTTCAGAAAGCGGGATGTTTGTTAACCTGGTGGGGAGCCCCAACGTAGAAAAGCATGCTGAGGCGGAAGAGATGACTGAGGGTAGCCAGTTATCAGAGGCCACGTGAGGGGATGGCCAGCCAGATACACGGTCGAGTTTGGAAAGCAGAAACCCATGCTCCTCTGAGCACGGGAGGAAAGGTGAGGATCAGTCACCACAGGATTGCTGGGTTCAGCTGTGTCGTACTCTTCTTCTCTATCACAATTTGTGAAGCAAATCATCTGTTACGGGGCAGCTGAAGAAAGAGAATGCTGGACCTCTCCAGATACACTCTTCATAGAGATAATAGGCAAGATTTGGGGTATAGTGGGTCCCAGGGAATTGCACAAGTTTTCATTTAACCCTACTTATTTAAAAAAAGGAGATGTTTTCAGAGGCCTCCACACCCTAGTTTTTCTTACATTCTAACTTGCAAAAGCCACATGTAATGAAAATCAAATGGATGGGTAACAATGAATTTATTATAGTAACTATAAAAATTAAATCTTAGGGAAAATTATGGCTCACTTTAAGAAAAGCTGAATTATGTTAAAATTACAGAATTTATATAATGATAAAAGTAGGAAATCTCATCCCTCCTGTTAGCATTCCGGCCCACCACCGGCAGTCATAGGTGGTATTTAATCAAGGTGTGACTCTGCTTCGGTGTTCTGCTCTGTCTTCGTTCTCCCTTCATCCCGCTGTAGCCCCCTGAAGCCCAGAACCTCCACATGTAGTTCCCGGCTTCACCTACACCCTTATCACAAAACAGAAGTCTATATATAATTACTGTGTATTTGAAGGGGCCTTTTATTTGAAAGTGGTGCGTTTCTTTCTTTTTTGTGCAGAATTATAAGTCATTTTTAGAAAACCTTTATGCTAAAACTTTTCATTTTATTTCTAATTATACCAATTTACTTTTGTACGGACTGAAATATAGCATCACACCTAATGACTTCCTTTAATACCATTGAAGGAGACTTAAGTAGATGGCCTCTTGAAACAAAGGCCATCCCGACCCCATCTAATGTCTTTAAAAATGGTATAGTTCCTGAAGAAATAGCAAATAAACGTTTAAACCACCATTCCACCTGGCCCAGTTTTTACAGCAAAGCAAATAGTAAGCTATTTAAGATGCACAGATTTTAGTGTTGAGAGACACTTAGACCACTGTTGTGTGACCAGTTATCTTTTATAATAAATAAAATTGAATTTTCTTAGCAGTGATGCTATTCTTTATTCTGTGAAACCATCAGCCAGTATATTTTTATGGCAAAAAACATCCTGGTTCTATGTAATTATGGGAGAGATGCACATCTTGGAAGAACACTGCTGAATGTCATCCTGGGGTTATGTCTACACTGTTTTGGCAAATAATAAGCCAGTACAAAATCACTGTAAACATACCTTGGCTGCAAAACATTTGTTTTGTACTAAAAAGCGGAAATTTTGAAATTGAAACTTCTTGATTGGTGTCAGTGGGTCTGTTTTCACACTGCCTTGTTTTTCATTGAGCTGGCTCCTTGATAACAGACAATGAAAGACAAAATATAATTAAGACTGAAATAATATGGTATATTTTGGAACTAGTACCCATTTCTTTGTACTAGTTCAGGGCATCTTCTTCTGTGGTATTACTTCTTATCTAGTGCACATGATTAATTATTCTTCACTGGTTATTTCACTCAGTCTTTTAAAGCAAGACACATTAATAAGTGAATCTATCTTAACATTTGTTGAAAGGAATACATTTTGAAATGTCTTTGATTTGAGGAGATAAACGTTTGTTGTAGCACAGATTTATTATGTCTTTAAAGCAACTCCTCAGTAACAAACCCCAAGCCTAAGGAGTGGTCTTACATGAACTGAAAATGACAGCCTCTCTGAACTCAGGAATACAAAAAAAAACCAACCCTCCATTTTATCTTTATAAAGATTTCAATATCTTTATTTTTTTCTCTGCAATCATTTTGAAGAGAATAGTTTTTTATGTGTCTGTCCAGCATGTACATTCAAAGGGTCTGGGTTTCAGCATGATGATTTTTGTTTGTTGGGGGGAGTGAGTTACATTTCTTCTAGCACATCACTATCAGGCCACTCTGACTACGTGAAACTAATAAATCTCAGTGTGTTTCCAGTTGTCAGAGGTAAAATTAAAATATTGGTAAGTGATTTTCACAGGTGCTCCTGGGAACCATAACTAAGGACAGTTTGATCGTGGTCTGGGCCAAGCCACAGCATGGTCATGATTAGCATTGTTTTTTATAGACTCGTAACTCTTTCCTGGTATTAATCAGAATACATTTTAGATTCATCATTTACCTCGGAACTAATGAACCATTCAATCCAACACAATTATCTTTTGAATGCCTTCATTTTGAAAGCTACTAGGATATTCTTGGAGGAGAATACAAAGGTGAACAGGATATATTTTGTGCCCCCCACTCTGAGTTACAGTTATTAAAAATAGAATAATACCTGAGGGAATAGACAGTAGATATCAAATATTTATGCCCAGCATTTGATTTAAAACATTAACATTTTAAGTTCTTTGAGTACAGCTGTGGGAGTGCCATCCAGCAGGTGTCCTGCAGATGATTTTCCATTCTCACTTTTAAAGAAGGTTATTGTTCTATTTAAAATAATAATAGAAGAATAAATTGTCATTTACTAAGGCATGTTCTGTTTCAAGTCCTGATTAACAACCAACCCTCTACTAAAGCCAGATGAGCTAATTAATAACAGACATTAATCCTGTACAGTTTTATTCACTTGAGTTCATATTTATTTATGTTCTTCTGTGTCCACTGTGTGCACATCCTCGCATACGTGTATCTAATGTCATTGGTTTGCACTCTCCTGAGTCTCACTGAAGTGTTACATATACACCCAAAAGTAGATGTCACTAAATGATGCTTGTACCCAAAAGGGGAACTGAGCTTGATTATATTTAGTAAGAGATGCTTCTTGAAAGATAATTGATTTAAGATCTCCCTGAATCTAATGTTGTTGGGTATGGTTTTCCCTATGGTATAGAGTCATTCAACCCTAGAATGAAAAATTGGAGCAGTTGGTCTGCCAGGGCCATGATGATACCAGTACGAATATTACTACTAATAATAGCCAGCATTTATCCTACATGGCATTAGCCCCCAAAGGGGTGGTTGTCACAGTGCATTATTCTTGCTCAGTGCTAGATACCAACTTAAGTACTATTCATGTGCAATTTGCTGAACCCCTCAGTATTCGTAAGGCAAGGACTGTATTAATATCCACATTCTAGAGATTGAGGCACAGAAAGGTTTAGAAAAAAGGAACTTGGTGGTGGCAGAGCCAGTCCTTGGTCATGGACAGTCTGGCTCTAGAATCCCTGCCTTTTGAAACTGCCTCTCAGTAACAAAATTTGCTCACATCTAGGAGTGATGGCATCTTCTTTGGTATTTTGTTTGTTGTTGAGTCACTAAGGCATGTCCTACTCATTTACATCTTCTAAGAGGTACTAAATCCATAACTGTTCCTGGGCTCTGTTGATATCATGTGAAAATATGGACCACTATTTCCTAGAAACTTTTGAAAATTACCTCTAATAGTATTTGAACTCATAAAAAAGAAGATGAAAACTGGGGATTATTGGAAGTCTCCCCGCTCCCCCCCCCCAACAAAGTTGCTGTCTAATCTGTGTCCCCAGGATCTCTGTCCCTGTATGCTGGCTTATATCCCAGGTGGCCGCAGACTCCCTTTCCTGGGTACCTGTGTCCCCTGATTTCCACCTGGATTCAGCCAGTGGGAGACCCTGGCAGAAAAATTGCGGGATGGGAGGAATGAAGAATCTGGGATTGTGAGGGGAAGGAGTGAGAAGGGGTGGAGGTAAGCAAAGGCAACGTCTCTTTTCGTGTATCCAGCTCCCGGGAGCGTGGCCCACCATGGGTCCATCTTCCACCAGGGAACCAGCTCCTGGGCTGCATAGCACCCCTTCCCCCATTTGTCCTGCCGTGGCTCCCTGCTGTTGCTAATCCCTGGGTTACCTCACTACCTCCTGTTTGGGTGTTCTAGTTCTTCATAACCTGTGGAATCAATTCATTCCAAGCCATAAATTCCCTCGGCCAGATCTGCCTTCTGTTGTTTCTGTTTGTGTACTTAGTCCCTGACTGCTATACAAGCCACCCTCATTTTCTATTTCCTAAGCTTAAAAATAGGCTGAGAGAGTGCTGTTGGCATACTGTGTCCAGATTTCGGCAAAACTTCTGACAGTTCATCTTACAATGTCCTTGTAAACAGTGGGAGGAATTTAGAGTGGATTATTAAACATCCTTAGGTTGCTATAGTTTATTAATGTTCAAAATCAACCTGATGAAAGGGCTCTAAAAGTTTGTCAGAAGGCTGTGTCTTTGGCCGTGTCCTACTCAACATTATTACCAAAGATCTGGACCAAAACACAAAAAACAACTTTATCAAATATGTGTATAAGACCAAACTGGAAGGTAATTTAATTCAGATTTTGAAAAGGATCTACTTGTAAGAAAAAGTGAAAAATCTTGCATCTAGGTACAAAAAATATAAACATATTGAATGGCAGAGACCAAGCTCCCCAGCACAGTTATGTGGGTAGTCCAGAATTTTAGTTGACTACAAACCTAATACAAGCCAGAAGTTTGACCTGTTTAAAAAAAAAAAAACAACAAAAAAAAACAGTGGGGCAAGTTCATCTTTAGTTCCCATTAGAAGATTAGGGTTGATATCAACTGACAAATAGTTTCACTTTTCACCTGGAGTATTACAGGATAGCTAGGAACTTAATCTAAGAAAGATGAGTGTTTTCGACTTAACGTTATTTGCAAGTTTTATTTGCGCACATTCATTTATTTTTGCCTCACAACAACTCACTGGAGGATGTACTGTTACCATTTCTCAGCCTTTATAGCCTCATATGGATTTAAGTATAAGCTCCGTAGCTCATTGTGTGGCCTTGGGCAAGTACAGTGCTCGCACAGGAACCCACTTTATTTCAATAAAATCTATTCTCACTTCAGGATGACCATACTGCATCTAGATAAAAGGGACCAACTTTTAAAAGGCCAGGAAGTCTTTACATATTATGAGCAGTTTGCCAGGGGGAAAGTCTCATGGGAGCATAAAGTCTGTCTTCTAGGATTTGAAAGTCTGTCACAGGAGAGAATGAGTGAATTGATTTAAGTGGCTCAGGGAACAACCAGGACTAATAGGGTTACCTTAGATTTTTGCTTAATATTTTAAAATTTCAAACAGGATTGCCCTTATTGCCCTCTAACATGGTCACTATCTTTGTGCCAAAAGATGGTTAACTCATTCTCCGGTATTTTAGTAAAATGAATTCCTATACTAGGAAGAATGTTAAATTAGATAACATTAGATAATTAGATAAGTCTAGAGCAACACTCAACTCTGAGAGTCTGATTTCTGTGTGTTTGGGTTTTGGTTAATGAGATTTGTGATTTGTAGTTATTTGTTTTATTGTTATAATTTAATTTCCAGCCATATAATTGTTTTCCTTGTATTTAGAATTAGCATGCTCTGTTTTTGAAAAAACTTTTAAGAGCCTGAAACAAGGAAGTAAAGCTTGACTATGCTCAGTGTAATTACCTTCCCAAGAAATATTATGCTATTTCCTTGAATATGTCCCCAGAGTGAATGTCTGCATTTGTTCCATTTCATTCCTAGCTATAGAATTCTATCATGGGTGATGAGGAACATCATTCTGAAATATATTGAAGCTGAGAATAGAGTTTGCAAAATGTTATTGGGTTTGCTAAGATGAACCTGTGCAAATGCAAACCATTGGTTCACCACTGTGAAAATCAAGGCCTGTGTGGCAGAAGTCCCTGAAATGACTTATTAAAGGCCACCAGAGTGATAGTGCTTGAAAACTATAAAATTTACCTTGATGATGCCTTTCTAGCCTTCTTGCCGGAACTAGCATAGTGTCTCTCCCCATTTGGGGCAGTTAGATTCATGAAAGACTAGTATATTTGAGAAAGGAAAATAAAAGTTATTTCAAAATTAAGACAAAAACAGCAGATCTCCCCTGAGAGTAAAGCACACAGGGAAGATGAAATGTATCAGTATTTCAGAATTAATTTGATGTTTTGCTTTGATTTTTTTTTTTTTTCTGGTTGGACCTAATAAAGGGAACTTCTCAGTCTTCATAACTGTTTGCTGAGGCCTAAAAGTTAACTGATCTCCTGAAAAAAACAGCTCTGTTGGGAATTTGTAGTATTTCAGATCTTTCCTGTGAATGATCCTAAAGGACTAGGTACTCTCATCACCTTCATTTCTTTAAAGAAACTTCACACTGCCTGCCTTCACCCAGCCTTTTCACCAGTTTCTTCCCAGATTTATTAATCATACTATAATTCTTATGGAAGGGTTTGAGATGCCCTGAAATTACTAAGGGAAAAAATGAGGTGAAATGGTATCTGATGTTTAATTCAATGTATTATCCATTTTAAAATGGATACTTTAAAAAATGAAATCTTTATAGCTGTTAACAATCTCTGGCAACTTGCCATTCCATAAAATGGTGATTTTTCTTTTAAAACAGTTCAGTTTCCTACTCATGTACTTGATGTGGGGGGCTCAGCATGCCCTAATAGTCTTTTTCCTCTAAATTGACAGTCAGTGCAACGTAGATAAAATGAGTAATGGCTAAGAATCCCTGTGCTGCCATTGGTCTCATCAGCCTTGTCACTGTGATGAATTCCTCAGAGGTGCTAGGGGGCTGGGGTGGGGGCTGTCAGGACAGCGTGGGATGGGCATTATTGGTCCTTATACCTTTAGTGGCCTGGTACCTGGGTACCTTACAGGGAGTGTTTCTGAGTGAAAACCTGGGTATTGAAGATGAATTTGACAGTGAACTATAATTTCCTTTTTTGAAAATAGCTTCAGATTGCAGTTTCAAAGTACCTAGAGCTGCTGCAGAGTAAAATGGCAACATTCTCTGTTAATGTCCTGTATGTGAAATTTGGGGAGTTTAAAAACTAACCGAATTACTGCCAGATCTGTTTTGATACTCAGAAACTTTCAAATTTTAGGGAAAGTGATATAGTATATGTATCTTACAGTATGCCATTCATTCCTCCAGTATATATTCAAATTCATGGAGATTTGATAGCCAAAACATGTATAGTCATGCTGAAATAAATTATCAGTGCAAAGCATTTTCATTATAGTTCTGGTCAGAATTTACAGCCATGTAAGTTCAGATCAGATCAAGTTTGTGAACAAGTTTTTTAAAGAAAGCAACCTACTACTTTTTCAGAGCTTTCATCTTATAATTTCTAATTTCAAGTGATTAGGTAGAAATTGTTGCTATTTTCCTCATATTTCCCCAAGGAAAAAAGAAAACGTAAATATCTGAATAGAGTTTTGGGGTGATTTACTAAGCACTGCCATGCACTCATCATCTCAGTTACACCTCACAGGATTCTCTGAGATAACTGTCATCATCATTTTTATCTCACAAAGGCAGCAGAGGACTGAGGGCTGAAATGACTCATTCTAGATACAGAGTTAGCAAGGAGCAAAATTGGGACTCAAGCTCAGGTCTTACAACTCTAGCTTCCCCCCTCCTTTTACCAAATCTCATTTTCATATTAAAAGCTTCGTCAGAAACTGAAAGATGACAATTTGAGTGTATGTTCCTCCAGAGCTGAATGATTATATTATAAAACTTTTATTAATTTGAATAAGTTAGTTTTTCAGAAGTGGACTTGTTATTGTAAAGTTTGAAGTTTGTTTTGATTATTTTTTTTAAGAATGCAATTTAAAAGTTTAAGGATATTTCGGGTATGCAATAATGTGTTTTGTTCTCATTGTGTTTAACTGTTTAGATGTGCCTGGCATCAGAGGGGGTGAAAATGGAAGAATCAAAGCTAATAAGAGCGAAAGAATTAGATGGTGGAAGAATTAAAGAATTGGAGAAGGGAAAGGAAGAAAGAGACACAAAAATGGAGAAAACGGATGAAGCCAGGTTACTGAAAGAAACAGAATTTGAAAAATCAGCTAAGGAAAATATAAGAGATTCTAAGGAAATAAGAAATTTTGAGGAGCTGCGAATGGATGATATAATAGGTATAAAAATGGAAGCTCCCAAAGAAATTAAAAAGGAAGAATTAGAGGAAGATCAAAAATGTGGCCACTTCCCTGATTTTTCCTACTCTGCCAGTAGCAAGATAATAATAAGCGATGTTCCCAGTAGAAAGGACCACATATGCCATCCTCATGGAATCATGATCATCGAGGATCCCACAGCACTAAGCAAACCAGAGAAGCTAAAAAAGAAAAAGAAAAAAAACAAAATGGATCGACACGGAAATGATAAATCCACACCCAAGAAGGCCTGCAAGAAGAGGCAGTCCTCGGAGTCAGATATCGAGAGTGTCATGTACACCATTGAGGCTGTGGCCAAGGGAGACTGGGGCATTGAGAAGCTTGGAGATACTCCTCGCAAGAAGGTCCGCCCATCCTCCAGCGGAAAGGGGAGTGTTTTGGATGCCAAGCCACCAAAGAAAAAAGTGAAATCTAGAGAGAAAAAAATGTCGAAGGAGAAATCTTCAGACCCCACTAAAGAGTCAAGACCTCCAGACTTTATCAGCATTTCTGCCAGCAAGAACATTTCTGGTGAGGTGCCAGAGGGTATAAAAGCAGAACCATTGACCCCCACGGAGGATGCGCTACCACCCACCCTGTCAGGACAGGCCAAGCCTGAGGACAGTGACTGTCACAGAAAGATAGAGACTTGTGGCTCCCGGAAATCGGAGAGGTCTTGCAAAGGTGCTCTTTATAAAACCCTGGTGTCTGAGGGCATGCTCACCTCTCTGCGAGCTAATGTTGACAGAGGTAAGCGACTTCTCAAAATCTGAAAAGAACATGGAAACCTAGCAGAATTCCTCCTTTAGAGATATTGAAAAGCAGTTAAGACTACAGTAAAGAACATTAGTATCAAAATAGTATCTTAGATTTGTACGAGTCTTTGTGGTTTATAGAATATATACATTTGTCATTTTACCATATGGTTTAGCATCATAGAGGACCGTTTCTATTCAACGTAATTCTCAGAATATAAGTGTTCTAAGTTACTCCAATCTTTTTCCTTTTTACTGGTGTCAGCTGACTTTTTGTTTTGAAAGATCAGTATTGCATGTGTAGAGCCCTTAGTCTGGTTTTTAACTGATGGAAATAATTTTCAGAATCACACAGTTATGGTTGACAAAATCTTGACCTGTAGACTCTAGAAACAAGAAATGTATCTAGCCCTCCCCGCTAGATGATCAAAACTGTAATTGAAGTGAATAGCTCTTTAAAACATAACAGTTCCAGAAGCTAGTTAGTGTGTATACCTTTATTCCATAGAGTGTTTCATATACATTTATCTATTTTAAAATATAGTATCTGACTGATGGACTACCTCTTGTCAAACTAAATTCCAACCATAGATATGTGTGAAAATAAGTCTCACAAATCCTGAATGGAGATCCGTAAGGGTACGTGTTGCTCCAGGGAGGTCATTCCACTAAGTGTTGGGGAAATTAGAATTAATAATGTGCAGCAGAAAAGGGCTCCCACACCTCAGGCTGATTCTGTAATGGAAAAGTAAATAGTAGTCTTTCTCATGAGTCAAGTAGCACCTGTTGAGTTATGAGACCGTGGATCTCAGTCTGTAAGTTACTTTTTTATATATTGTATTATTGAAGGTGGTCCTGAGTTCTAGCATCATGCAAATAGTACCTAAGGGATTAAGAGGTAACTTATGAAGCAATTAAGATGATTTCCTTTCCACCCCAATATGACAAGCACACTCTTTTGAATTTCCTTAGGGAAACGAAGCTCAGGAAAAGGAAACTCATCTGATCATGAAGGGTGTTGGAATGAAGAAAGCTGGGCATTTAGCCAGAGTGGGACCAGTGGAAGCAAGAAGTTCAAAAAGACAAAGCCAAAGGAAGACTCTGTCCTTGGGTAAGTGCCTGTGGGCACAGTCAGCCATGCAGCACAGACCACACATGCAGTAGTATAAAGTTTTCAAGGTAAACAAATCACTGACAGCTTATTCTTTGAGTATTCAGTCAGCACTTACTGTGGTCTTAGTAAACTCATGAAGAAATACAGATCATCATGTGATTCCTGCTGTTAGCATGGTGTGTGAGTAATAGTGTCTTTCATGTTTTAATTATGGTACAAAATGTGTAGATTGTAGACTTAGGCCTGAGTTTCAATTGAGGTCCACCTTGTACTAGTGGTGTGACATTGTAAATCCTTTCATATCGCCAAGATGTAGTTCTAATCTGAAGTTTACAATGAATATCACAGGTTTATACTTTGCTAATTTTATATACTCTGTGTACTTCATATAAAATTTGTAAAGGTTATGTACACATTTATAAAATAATGGCAGCTGAGAATATACATAAAATTATGTTCCTACCTCTAATCTTGTTTTGTTTAAACCATGTTCTAATGCTCTAAGGTAAAAATATTAGATTGAATATTCTCTCAATACAGAGAAATTTAAGCAATTATGTATTAAAATGCAGTATCAAGAAGGAGCATTCATTGAGGTAAAATAATTAAGAATTATTTTGTTTTTTATTATATAAGACAGACTCCTAATGCCAAGCTTAACATAAAGCATTTTGATAGGCGATGCAATACTTTATATTGGTGAAAAAAGAAAACATCTGTATATTGAGTCGTACTGTCCTTTAGCTTTCTCATTAGCCAAATTTGAAAAGAATACACTGAATAGAAATAAGTACATTTTAATATTTTTTCATAAGTATGTTAAAGGTATGCAAATTTTATGCATTAGGAGTGTTATATTTGTTTTATCCATAAATATTTGCATTTCTTTTTGTGGGATAATGTACTTTGTCAACTGGACATTAGAATGCTTTCAGGTTTGGTTAATCTTAAGGCCCTCATTACACAGTGGGAGGGTGGAAAGTATTTCTCATGAGGATGATTCCTCAATATTATATATATTGAGATGATATATTTATAACTTTATATATTTTGTTCTAATATTTTTAAAAATCCAAAGTTCAGATTATTTTGCTGACATTATGCTTAAACAGTGACATGAAAATCGTCACATTTGTCATTGTCAAGTACAGAAGTATTTGCAGGATTTTCTTAAAAATTGAGCATTAGAGCCAGTGCTCTCCATCTTCTGGAATTACCAGTGTCCTGTAGGTCTACACATAGGTCTTATTGCAGACAGTGTGAAAGCCCAAGAGAATAAATAAAGCAGGCCTGAAGGCTCCCCAGCAGAAAGTTCTCTGGTGCTTCTATTAGAAACTCCTGAATGTTTTCACCAGTCTTCTCTGAGGACCAAGAAAAGTGAAACAGTCTTTTGGAAATCTGTTCCTGAAAAGAGATTGGGGTGTTTTTTGTTTTAATCGTTTCTTAGGAAGCCACAGGTGTTTAACTGGGGGTGTGATTTTCTGCAGGCTACATCAGTGGTACAGCTCTGGTCTTTCCTCCTCTCCCTTCTTTAAATATTGGCCTGTCAGAATCGGATTGTCTGGGCTTGCTTTATTTGGAACATGCCAGCATAGTTCATGAGCAGTGAAAAATGCCACATCTGTCAATCTTCTCTGAGATTTCTAAATGAGTATTGTAAACCTTTTTATCACAGAAAATGTGCTGTTTAGTTACCTGTAGCCAAGGAAAATTCACTCTGTATTGGCAGTTGTACTTTTATAGACTTCTTTAAGAAAAACATAGGTAATTATTCTAGGTGAAAAAAATCAGGAAGTCCCAAGGGACCTAAGGAGTTACAGCTTACATTTTCATATTTCTCTTTTGGTTATTCAGAGTATCTAAAAAATTCACATCTTATAAATAGCTTTCTGACAGCAACTGGTTAATATCAGATATTATCTGATTTTCCATTACTATAATTTATTAACTGAAATGAGAAAAGAAAATTTTACTAAGGGAGGAACATCACCCACAAGCCATCACCTTTGACTGCTGTGTTAGAACTTAGTAATGGCCTTTTTCAGGGGGGGCCTTTCTGATGATCATCTGACTGTCCTATTTGTGCTCCCCATTCTTGTACATTGCTCCCAAGACTGAGAAAAGAGTCTTAGGTGAACACACCTCAAGTACATTTCTCAGGTAGCAGCCTAATGTGTTAACTTCTGGTAAGTGAGTACTCAAAGCTGCCCCCTTCCCAGTATGCCTTCCGTTTTCTATCTCCCAAGCACAACAGTTCCCCTGCAGCTTCTGCCATCTGTTTGGGTTGCATCTTAGCTAATAAATCTCACTATAAATGAAATTCAGCAACCAGCCTAGCTTCCAACAGGCACACTGCCATTACTGTGGGGCTACGTAGAGACAGTCAGCAACAGTCCAAGGATTTCCCAACTTTGCTGGTGGCATTTCTGGAGTCATTTGTGGTTTGCGTTAAGGTCATGTTGCCTCTCTGCTGGTGTGTACTTGGAAAACTGGCTTTACTTTTCTCTTTGAATGTTTTGTCTTCATCCTGGTCAACTGTCCAGAATTTTTTTCTAATCTTCAGAGTATTTGTTTATATCTTCTTTGTGTGTTAGTTGCTCAGTCTTATTCAACTCTTTGTGACCCCATGGACTGTAACCCACCAGGCTCCTCAGTCCACGGGACTCTCCAGATAAGTGTGTGTTTAAACTAGTCAATGGGCTTCCTGTATGGCACTAGTGATAAAGACCTCACTTGCCAATGCCGGAGACAGTAAGAGATGAGAGTTCTATCCCTGCTTCAGAAAGATTCCCTGGAGGAGGGCGGCAACCCACTCTAATATTCTTGCCTGGAGAATCCCATGGACAGAGGAGCCTAACAGGCTATGGTCTATAGGGTCTGACACTACTGAGCAACTTAGTATGCACACAAACTAGTCAGTAATTTTTTAAAATTAAGTTTACAAAGTTATTAATATAAATTACTAATTTCTATAAATAAACTTGCCTGTATGTATGTGTGTGTGTATACACACACACATATACATGAGAATCTTTAGAATGAAAAACTTGGATGGAATATGCTTTGTATTGAACTTAATAAAAAATTCCCGTGCCAATGGAAAAAACAGCAAATTCTCCACTTCAATAATACCCTGCTATTTTATATAATGTTTCTACTTTTCTAAGGTAATAACATAACCTGTCATGTGAGTTTATTAAGAAAACTGTGTTGGTAAATCTCAAGCATTTCTAAAAAGATATTTTATGTCCTTGCACAGAATTTAGCAATGTCCTAATTCTTAGGGAATCCCATTTTCAAATGGAATATCTTAAAATGTATCTTAGATTGTTTTCTTTTTAAATATTTACATCATGTGCTGATTGAGTCTCTCCCCTCCCCTCTTTCATTAGCTCAACAAAGCTGGATGAAGAATTTGAAAAGAAATTCAACAGCCTCCCTCAGTATAGTCCTGTTACATTTGACCGGAAATGTGTACCTGTCCCAAGGAAAAAGAAAAAGACTGGAAATATGTCCACAGAACCGACTAAAACCAGCAAAGGTTAGATGCATGCTATGCCTTCCTGCAGCATGGTCAGACTCTAACTGAAGCCTCTTCTGACCGTCTGCAGCTCCCTTTAGATACATACTTGGGTTTGCAGTTGAAGCAGTAGCGAGTTGGAATTTCAGTTGCTTTCCAGGGTTATCTTTGTTCCTGCCTTACTCTTTTCTCTCTCGTCTTCTTCCTAAGTCTCTTCAGCCTTCATCCTTGGGCATCTCAACCAATACATTTGCCCATATGCAGGTCTTAATTATACATGGTCTTTGACCTTCTTGTCTCCAGAGTTCAGATTGGGAATGCTGAGCTTTTCTTGATCAGGAACTGTTGGCTGAACCCAGTTCATCTGTTTCTCTCTGTGTCTGCAACAGGTTGGACTCTGGGGCAGTAAAATCCTTCCATTCACCTAGTCAAGAGATTCCATTCTTAACTGGCAATTGAACCAAATGAGAAAACTCCCCGTAATACTTTGGCAATATAATTTTTATTGGTTTTATTAAATTTAGAGAAGTGCTATGTACATATTCTTTTTCAAGAATATCAGATTCTCCTTTGTGTATATCAAGGAAATTTTTTAAATTGTCAGTGTGATTTGGGGGGTTGGGGAGTCTCAGCACTCATGAGGGGCAACACTGCGGTTCATTAGAGGGGTTTTAAAGAGTGGGGAGTGCATTTTCAGTGGTCACAGCCCCTGGCACATTTGTATGGCAGAGCCTAGAGTTCTAAACATCCTAACCTGCGTAGGACATTCAAGTACAATGAAAAACTGTCCTACACAAAGCCACAGTATTGTTCCCAGTGCAAAACTTCTCTTCTGAGTTTACTTTAGGTCTGAAAGTTGGTAGGCAAGTAAGTACCTTTATTTTTCCACACAGAGGTGGAAAACTTCATTTGGTAGCTCTCCTCTAGAGGTAGTGAAAGAGAGATGAAGAACTAGTGTGGGGGGTTGTTTCCAGGATCAAATTCTGAGCAGGATTTGATGGCAGCATTCTCATAATTACCCTGTAAAAGAGGCAACCTGTTGCTTGCTCTATGGAAAATCAGAATACTTCCCTTTTTTGTGTGTATTTAGCTGAATGCACGGAGAAGGCAATGGCACCCTACTCCAGTACTCCTCTCTGGAAAATCCCATGGACAGAGGAGCCTGGTGGGCTCCAGTCCATGGGGTTGCACAGAGTCGGACACAACTGAAGTGACTTAGCAGCAGCTGAATGCATAGATGAATGGATAGGTAGAAAATGATATATATCTTTGCAAAAATCTTGCCAAAATCTAGCAATCATGGATAATGATCAAAGATAAATAGTAATGAGTATATATAATTTTACGGATTTGAGGGAGTCCATAACGTATATATCTAGGGAAAAATGATATCTATGAAGAAACCTAAACCTTTCTCCATCAAGATCTAAAACCCCCACTTTACACTGAAACTGAAACAACAAGGAGACCTGTATCTCAGGGTGGATCTGAAAAGGTGAGGAAAATGCCCCCTTTGTGATAAAAGGTGGGAAGGAATGTAAAAGTGATTTTAGAATTAGCTCAGTTTTCCGCTGTGGTTAATAAAAACAAGTCTGGTGAATAAAGAACTAAAAAAGAAATATTGCATCACCGAGTTTGCTCATCTGAGAAAATAAAATAAGGTTGTTCTGAGATCTTCCAAGATAGGTAGGAAAGAAATAAAGCGGCCTGTTGACAGGTAGGTAGCTGAGCACTATAATGGATTACCGAGTGAAATGACAGTCCTTGTGCCCTGGAGATACTTAGGAGTAGGCAAAGCAGTCCATGAGCCCAAAGATAGCAGGCATCGTGAGCCCCCATAATTCTTGGATTTAAAGTTGCTGATAAATACATGAAAAACTAATAAAATGGAACTTAATTGATTGATGTGCAGGACATATGCTCTTCCTCCACTCCTTGCAGTTGGAGACATTCATTTTAGAGCTCTGAAGTTGGCTGAATTATCTATCACTGACTGTAACAATAGATTTATTTTTGTAAAGCTATAAAACCCTGAAGTTAGGATCTATTTTCATGAGACCTTCTCTTGGGTTTTGGTTGTCTGTTATATGTTTTTCCTCTCTCAGCTGAGATTAACAGTATTTCTTTTGATGTGAAATAGCTTTTTTGGAGCTTTGGATTATACTTCATACAATATCATCTTAACTCTTCCGTTATGCCTCTCAAGCCACAAAGTCCCTGGTTCTTACACAGTGTACCAGTAATTGCATAAATAGGAAGGCTGTCAAGACCTTAGATTTCACTCATTCCAACTTGTGGAGCAAAATGCAATTAAAATAAAACAAATTAAATAATATATTCTCTATTTAGCAAACTAAAGAAATAGTATTTGTAGTTGATTATAATTTGGTATTAGTGCCAGTGTACTATCCTACAAGTTATTAATGAAATTATCATACCAGCTGTGCTGTAATTGCCTGATCTTTAGAGGATAGAGGAGATTGTTTTCTTAGAGTCTAGACCCTTTGCATTTTTGCATAATGAATTGTTCAAAGCAAACATTGTGAGTGAGATCAGTAATTCTTTAGTAAAGGAGCATGTTTTCATAGGAAACCTCATTTTTTCTCCAACAACATTTGTCTGTATTTTATTTTTTCCTATATTTCTTATTCAACATTTATTATTGTATTTTTCCCTGCCTTATACTAGGTATTTCTTTTTTTTAGCTATTCCAGGTTATATAAAATGTATAGAACTTTTATGAAATATAATTTCTAGAAGAAATATTTATGTATGCATTTATATAGTTACATACCTCAAGAACATAGGACCTAGTTGGGTTTATACTTACATTTTTCCAGTGGTCGTCTTATTTGTATCTGTATTTCCAAGTGGTCTTTCCCTTTTCCATCATCCCCTCTACTGTCTCTGCCCTGTTGCTTAAGTGTATGTAATGGGTCTACCTTCCTCTAACAAGGTCCAGGCTACATTATAGTAGACTTAGTATATAGATGATTTAGGCATAGAATCTCCCTTTGCTTCTAATATTATCCAGGAAGTCATCTATCTCATTCACAATGCAGGTCAGCTGCAGTAGCCCATTTCTATAGTGTTTTCTGGTTTATCTCACACAGTTACTTGTATATATTCAAATGAAAGCTTTGAATTATAAATCTAAATTTAATTGTAACTTAAGAGATTTGTTTTGACACATTATTTTAAGTATACTGTTAATGTGTGAAGCACTTTTTACAAAAGTATCAGAAGTCAAAGTGCTCTGTAAAATAGTAATTTTCAAGCAAGTAGGGTCATGAAGAAAAAGTTAATTGAGTTCAATTTGGAGTGTTTAAATTATGCCCAAGCTTGACCCTTGACTCAATTTCTCCTTCCTTATCTCTTTTATCTTTTCACATTGTTTTTTAGCCTATTAACAAACATACTGTTGGTCTTTCTCATGTTTCTCCAATTTACTCTTACTCTGCAAGATTCAAATTCCCACTGTTTAAAGAATTTGAAATTTTTGAAAATCACAATGGAAATCAAAGAAGCAGGTTTGCAATGTTAAAGATTAAGGACAGAATCCCCTGTTTGGGATTGAGCTGACCTGACTATATTAATAGTGTTCAAGAGCTGAGATGTGATGAAAATCAGGCCATCCCTTTCCCGTCAGGAAGTGATAGTTTCCAGGTTGGGCAGAACTCTCTTTCTTGCCCTGTAGCTATTTGAGAGCCTTCACTGTCCCTAGACATTTTCTTAAGCATGGTGACAGCACATTTACAGGCATAAAAGGTATGCCTAATATAATCCTGAGTTTTTTAACAAGGCATGCATGTCTAGCCCAATAAGGTGGCTCCTCCTCAATGAATCCTAACTTGATTGTGGCTCATTTACTTGAACTTATCCTAGTCCACAGATTCATATGTTCAGTAACCACTTTGCTATAAATTATTACAAAGGTATTTACTGTTTCATTGGCCCTTCGTTACTTATGTGTTCATTAACGAAATGACAGCCTAGTCTTAGGATAAAAGCTCTGCTCTTTTTATAGCTTAAAAACATGAAACTATAGAAGCTGGACATTGTCACCACCATTCAAGATTCAAGTTATGCCTAACACTTATTTCCTACTGAAGTTCTCCAAACCAAGCGTCTCTTAATTCACCTCACCTGCTGACCTTGACAATTTTTCATACCCTACTAATACTAAAAGGGCTCTGTGTCACTATACTTCTCAGCTAAAACATGTCCGTTTTTCAGCAAACCATGAACATTTATGTTTTGAAAAAGTTAGTGTCTCTATGGCACGCCTCCTACCGTCTCAGGTTATAGTTTGTCTTTGCTATTTTTTACCCAGCTGTGAAGTTGGGATGCAAAAGAAGTTTCTGTCTTCAAAATATAGGCCAAAAATGTTAGTGAAATCCTAAGCTAGTTTGTGTGCCAGCAACGGTGATTTTTGTCATAAGGAAGTGGAAACTGGTACCAACTCTCTGTCAAGAGGTTTGGTCGGGAGATGGGAGAGTGAGATGGCATGGAAACTTGAGATGGTGGTTCACTGAAAGACAATTGCCATATGTTTGCTCTCCGGAAGATTCCTTCTCAACTTCTTTTCTCTGTTTTTGACTCCTATCTTCTTTTCCCTCCTTGGACATCTCTATGTTAATTATAATTAAGGAAAAATAGTGGTATATGTGCTATTTATTACAAGTTTTGACTTTTTTTTCCTTGAACAAAATATCAAACATGTATACCACACTGGTGGACAGGAGTCAAATCGTTCACTTCTTGACTAAAGTTACTGCTTTTCAGTGAGTATCCTTGTATCTTATCGTCATATCAAACTCTTTTGAGTTTGTCACTTTCCTTTTTATTTGAATTTGTCATTTGCTCAGATTTGTTTTATAGTTCAGGATGGCTAGCAGCAAGGCTGTTTAAAAATATAACTTTATGGAAGCTCTTCTGGGTACTAAACCTCCCTGGATGTTCTCTTTTTATGTTAAAATTGACAAGCTCTATATTAAGTTTTGTCCTTAAATTATACTTTTTAGGTTTCTCCGAGTATGGTTAGGTCTGAAAATATGCATTCTTTTCTTCTTTCTTAACCCATTCCATACATCAAATCACTTTGTTTCTGTGAACCATTTCCTAATCCCATTGTCCTCGTACACAGTGATGAACAAAAGTCATTCTCCCTGTGAGCCAGTACCTTATCATTAGATTATCTTCCTGTGGATAAATCACTAGCATCCTTATGATCCAGAGAAGTCTCAGAATTGTCTTTCTGCTTTCTTCTGCTTCCATTTTCCATGATTGCCCATGCCTCTGTCATTCATGTGCACCACCTACACTTTCCTGGATTGTATAAAATACATATGAATGATGGCAAATGGGCTGTAAAGAATACCTGTGATATTAGTGTATATCATCCACATGATATATTGTCTTTGTATCTGTTAAATTTGTTTTCTTTCCCTTTTCATTCACTTCCCCCCAACCCCAAAAAACAAATAAGAAGTGGTTTCTGTTTGCATTTCAAACCACTACCACCCAATTCAGAATATTTGTTATTGGTTATTTAGAAGGATGACTTGGTGTAGTCCTCAAAAATCATTTGTAAACCTTTATGTTATCAGTAATAATAGCAACAACTATCATGTCCTGAACTCTTTATTTATGCCATCCAGTGTTTTAAGAGCTTTACTTATTCATGCAACAATATTGTTGAAAGTCAGTCACATGTTGAGCACCATTCTAGGCATGTAGAATATATCTCTGAATGAAAACAAAGAACCCTGCTGGAGGTTACATTACAGTGGGAGTACCAGACGGTAAATAAGCCTAAACAATAATGTTTCAGAAGGTGAGCATTAATATGGAAAAAAGAATAGGTTTGATAGAACTAGGTCAAAGATTAACAAAGGAGAAGACTTGAACATTATACAATAGCTAGACCTAACAGGCATATATAGAATGCTCCACACAACAATAGCATCATATACACTCTTCTCAGGTATACATGGGACAGTCTCCAAAACACACAGTATGCTGGAACATTTAACAAAAAGAATTGAAATGATTGAAATTACATTTTCTGACCACAGTGGAATGAAAGTAAAAATTAACCACAGGAGAAAATTCAGAAAACTCAAAAGTAAGTGGAAATTAAGCAACATACTCTAAATAACTAGTGAGTCAAAGAATAAATCAGTAGGGAAATATGAAAATACTTTGAGATGAGCAAAATTAAAGTATAGCATGCTGAAATTTATAGGTACAGCTAAAGCATGACTTTAGAGGGAAGTTTATAGGTATAAATTCTTATATTAAAAAAGAAGAAAGATACCAAATCAATAACCTAGCCTGTCTTGAGACACTGTTAGCAGAACAAACTAAACCTAAAAAAGTAAAAGAAAGGAAATAATAAAGATTAGAGAGGGGATTAACGAAATGAAATTAATTAAATGAAGAATAGGAAAATAATGGAGAAAAATCATTAAAGCCAAAAGCTAAGTCTTTGAAAAGAAAAACAAACTTGAGAAAGATTTAACTAGACTGACCAAGAAAGAAAGAAAACAAATTCAGAAGTGAAATAGGGATCATTACTACCAACCTCACAAAAATGGAAAGGATTAAAAAGGAATCCTATGAATAATTGTATGCTGATAAGTTAGACAGCCTACATGAAATGCACAGTTACTGGAAAAGCACAAACTATTGAACCTGACTTAAGAAATAGACAATGTAAATAGACCTATAACTAGTATACAGATTGAATTTAGTAAGCAAAAAAGTACTAGACCCAGATGGCTTTACTACCGAATTCTTCCAAATGTTTAAATAATTAATACCAGTTTTTCATAAGCTTGCCCATAACATTAGAAGAGGAGGGAACACTTCCCAATAAGAAGCCAGTATTACCCCAAAGTCAAAACTACACAAACATATCACATAGACAAGAAAATCCAAAACTGCAGACCACTCTCTCTAACACATGTAGGCACCGAAATCCTTAACAAAATGCTAACAGACTGAATCCATGTAAGAATTATATACTGTAATCAACTGGTGTTTTACCCCAGGAATGCAAGGTTGGTTTAACATCCCAAAATCCAGTTGATGTAATATATCATAGCAGTAGGACAAGGACAAAGAAAAATCCACAGAGTCATCTCAGTAGATGTCGAGAGAACATTTGGCAAAATTCAGGACCTTTTCATGATAACAGCCAACAAACTCAGAAAGGAACTTTTATAAAAGACATTTAAAAAAAAACAACTTTGCAACCAGGATTATGCTTAATGGTAAAAGATTGAGTGCTTTCCCCCTAAGATAGGGAATAAGACAGGGATGTCTACTCTCACCATTTCTATTCAACAATGTAGTGGAGGTTCTAGCCAGGGCAGTTTGGGATACAGAGACTATAGATGTAGGGAGGAGTGTAGTAGCTAAAAGGATATGAGGTTTATTTTTGAGGTGGTGAAAATGTCCTCAAATTGACAACGGCTGCAAATATTTGTGAACATAAAAACCATTTAATGGTATACTTTAGACAGGAGCACAGATAGTTGCCTCTGGCAGGAAGACAGGGCACGTGGGTGCAGATCCTGGTAGGTGGGTAGATGCAGCAGGAGCAGCTTAGAGAGCTTCTAATTTTTAAAATCCTCACTTCAACCCTGTGAGTTAGGCACTATTATTATCCCCATTTACACATGAGGAAACAGCAGTTATGTAAGATGATTGTCAGTTTCACATAGGAATATCATCAAAGTGTAGAAAGCAACCTGCTTTGGGGAGGTCAGTGCTGTTGTTGCCATTTCTGATGGTGACTGAAAAATCCCAAGTCTCTTTTCTTTATCTGAGCAAACTAAGATGCAATTTGAGACTTCTGCCCATTCCCTACTCCCCTCCCCCTGCCACCCTCCTCAAAAAAGTCTTGACAAGTATTTTTCTATTTTTAAATCAATCTTTTCTTCCTAGAATATCCTCAGAATAGGGTGGAAAGCTATTTAATGCTATCAGGCCCACCTGAAAGTCATCCTCAAAGTACTGTCGTTGTGAAGATCAGTTTCTTAGGAGAAACAAAATGTCCATGTCATCCTTGCCTCCAAGATATTTAGGAATCTAAAGTAAAATCTTCCGTTTATTACAGACTATAATCTGTACCGCCATTAATGGCCATGGCCTGCTCTAGTCACCACATCTGCAGTTTCTGCTGAGGGAGTCCCAGCCCTAATGGAGGCTTCTGTCAGATATATTTCTAAGGAAAATCTCACTGGTTTTTCAGTAAATCTAGAGAAGGGAGCTAAGCACAAGTTGGATGAGAAAAGATGCAAGATGACATTTCGTGTGTGAATCAGTTTGCTTATTCCACAAGTTGGGGGAGGGTGTAATTGTTTAGAAACACCGAGTATTTTTTTATGAAGCATTGTAAATTTTAAATATATTTATATTAATATTGTCTGTAGGTCCTTTCCAGTCTCAGAAAAAGAACTTATTCCACAAAATTGTCAGCAAATATAAGCACAAAAAGGAGAAGCCTAATGTTCCGGAAAAAGGTATTGGTGCCTTCCATGCTCCATTAAGACTTCTCAGCCACCTCCATTGTGGATTCATCTTTGAGTGACGCTTCACTGCACCGTCTTCGCCTTTACCTCCCCTCCGCTTGCTTCAATGTCATCAGCTCTGACGCAGGCACATTCATTATTTCTAGACTCTGCAGCTAATTGCACAGTGGGATCTTTTTCCACTTCTGTACTCAAATCCCTTATTTGTCTCTAGTTTGAGAGTTCCATATGAATCCTAAAACTGCTTTTTTTATTTGTATTTGGTACATTTTTAAATTTAGTCTTCGTGAGCTCTTCTCCACTTATTTTCTTTGACTGTTCTCATTTTTTCTCATGTTTGGCAGCCGTCAAAGCAAGACCACATTTCCTGCTTCCTGAAATCTTCCCAGTTTCATATTCATATGAAAGTCCCACGGTTTCTATACTCTCTCTGACACTTGAGGATCCTTGTCAAGGGGGATTCCACTCCTACGTCGTAACCTGTCTCTCTCTTTTTTTCTATCTATATACTTAGCTTGTCAGGCTCTTCCCACCTCCTTCAGTCACATAACCATTATTTCCAGAGGGCATGAGAGACATAGGCCCTCTACCCTCCCATTACGCTGAGCAGTGGTGTCATTGTCATGATCTGGATGGGCCCTTGAACCTCTTCAGGGCTCGTCTGAAGATTTCCCTCTCTACAGTTCAGGCCTCTGTTCTCTCACACAGAAGATAAACTTCCCCATCTGGTTCAGCACAACCACATGTCCTGGAAGTCAGTCTTTCTCTAGCGTCTCCTGCATGTTGGTGTCGTGACTGCCATGAGCCTACTCATCCGATGCCCATTTGCATCCTACTTGCATGGCCAGATATGGAATCCCTCGTGTTTATGGAATGAGGCTTTAAATGCAGCTGTCTTCCGTGTGTAGACATACATGCCTGAGTGTTCCTGTGTGTGACCTTTTACTCAATTTGGGTTTTATTTTCACCTGCATTTCAGCCTCTTAGTTTTGTTTCGTATGTTGGTATTTATTCTCGGCTTTCAGTGGAGAAATATCTCTCTTTAGGTAAAATGTCAGCTTTTATCTTTATCTTTTAACCAATCTCTAGGTTAATCTTGATTAAAGTCATAGAAATTTTCCAACAGTGTTTTTATAAAATGCAAATTTGTTTACTTTTAATGCATTTCTGATATGGCCTAGTTAGCTGGCAAATGTGGTTTTGAGAATTAAATAGTTGGAGTAAAATTCTGTTTCATTTGTGTTATAATGCTTTTTTATTGAGGTGGTTTTGTGGATTGTCTTATTTTTATAGTGTATGTGTCTATACTAGGAGTAGAGGTTCACTTTCCTTTTCTGTTACTGCTTTTAGGAAGTGGGGATAAATGGTCAAGCAAGCAACTCTTCTTGGATGCCATTCACCCTACAGAAGGTAAAAGAAGCAACATTCATTGTATCATTTCAGGTAGATTGTGCTGGAAATGACATAATTTTTGTAGATTTAAAAAGATACCAATTTATACAGAATTAAGCATTAGACCTGTTATTTTTAAGTTTTGAGTTATTTTTAATTTTCAAACCAAAATTGATAGTTCTTTTGCTCTTTTAAGTTTTTAAAGTTAATAAAATATGATAACACCTTTACCAGAGACTTGGAACAAACAGAACAAAATTACATATAGTTCCACTAGGTATTACAATTATTTTTTAAGTAGATAAATTAAGACTTAGTTGGAATTTCAGTATCAAACTCTCAAAAATTAATTGAATGAATAGATATATAAGTAGGATATATTAGATATAAGTAGGATATATTAGATCTGAAAAGCACTATGAACCAATTCAAAAGTGACAAAATTTTTATCTTACTAATGGTCAGGCTGTGTGTCATGTGGAGTTTAATTTGTGATAGGGGGATTTTTAACCACAATAAGCAGAAATTAGAGGGGATTTTTGTTTTTAATTTGGCTGCCTTGGGTTTTTACTTGTGGCATGCGGTGGTGTGTGGGTTTAGGTGCTCCGTGGCATGTAGGATCTTAGTTCCCCAACCAGGGATTGAACCTGTGTCCCTTGTATTGCAAGGCAGATTCTTAACCACTGGGCCACCAGGGAAGTCCCAAATTAGAGGTTTCAAAACTGGAAATATTCAGTATTGCAGCTCACGTTGCAAGAGGATGCTCTTGGGAAGTCAAATGGGGCAGCACGGGGCTCTCCTGGATGTGGGAGCCCTGCAGAAGTGATTCCTGACCTGGTCTTCCTCCCCAGCCCACTGCCCAGTTCCTCTTGACTGTGATCAAAGGGAATGTCCATGAGGCTTTTGGTAGCCAAAGAAAAGCCCCATATTGACTGGTAAATGTTAGAAGTGCAGATTTTATTTCAAATTTCCCACAGTCATATTTATTTGTGACTTTATGTAATTCCTCTTCAGTATTGAACCATAGAGCCATACGTCCATTCTTCCCACTGATGCTCTTTTCCATTTAGATATTTTTTAAAAACTGAACATTTTTCCAACGTGTCATGAGGAGTCACTTCATTTGAAAACTAGGAGAGATTTTCGTGATCATCCTTTTGATTTACCCCTTTGGTTTATTTACTTATGGCTACAAAGGGGAACTTGATGAACAAGTCCATGAGTCTTGATTCCCAAAGGAATCAAGGAATATACCCTCATTCCTTTGTTGAAAGAGAAAAAAATTAAGATACACATGTGGCCTAAGTCATTTCTAAAAAAGCACTGATGTTTTAAAGATACTTGTCAAAAATATGCACATTTGAGTCATCGTTAACTTGAACTTTTGTTGTTTGGTTGGCACAGTTCACATGAGCTGCGTGTCTGCTCTTACGTCATTTTGCTTGTAGAGAAAATGCCAGCAATATGTCTCCTTTCTGACTTATTACTTCACATTCACAGCCTCTATTATAGGGTATCATTTCTGCACTTTGCTGGCAAACAAAATATGAATTGTTGTGCCACTCTCAGTGTTAAATCCTAACATCCCTAAATTGATATACATTCACACTTGTGTATTTTAAAAATATGTTCTGCACAGATTTGATAAATGTAAGGCACTGATGAACTCTCAGAGGAATCTGAAAGAGGCATTTAAGACAATGTTACTCTTTTCTTGAAATGATGCTGTTCTAAATATTTTAATTTTAAAACAGTGAAAACCCTACCTCATCTAAAAGGCGGTATCACAGCATGTGCAGGGTGGTAAAAGAGCGAGTAAGCAGGAATTAAGGGACCTGATTCCTAATCTCAGTCCTGCCACTAATGCGTGGTTTCCGGTAGGACAGACCCTTTAACCTCACAGGATTCATTCTCCACATTTGTTCTCTGTTGTAGGATATGTGTGTTTAGGGGTGGAATAAATGAGAAGGCACAGTAGTACCTGAACTGTAATTTCATTTCTCCTCTAACACTTTGATGATTTTATTACTGTGATACCTTTAGTGTGTGGTGTAATGCTGAAAATACCATATTCTGAAGCCCTAAATTTCTGCCATTTGGAGGGCAGAAATGTAAATTAATTTTGA
Source organism: Neotragus pygmaeus (assembly GCA_006410875.1). NCBI lineage: Eukaryota > Metazoa > Chordata > Mammalia > Artiodactyla > Bovidae > Neotragus > Neotragus pygmaeus. The sequence goes on from SJYV01053324.1 coordinate 506,505, forward strand.
ATCTTCTAGACAGTCAAAAGAGTGTACCTGGAAATATTTATTATCTTTGATATTTAATTATATTTATTATTAATGTGTATGGAATGAAACTTTGGAGAATAGGCATTGAAAATTGCATATTTTTTAGCGTAGAGTACAAATTCATTTTACATAGCCAGACAAAAAGGAATCAGTTTGAGCCCTGGGAACTAACCAGTAATTTAAAGTGACTTTCTGTTATTTTTATATCATCCCCTCCATTTTATTGTTCAGGTGGTGACTATGTGATAGGTGTCCACGTCATTCCTTTTTAAAACTTTATCTTAGAGATTATTATGAGGACAGAAAAAGGAAACCGTATTCAGGACAGTGTAGCATGTGTAGGCTATCCTGGGCAAAGGCCAGGCAGACGTTAGAAGTTTGTAACAGATGCCTATAAATGAAATACTGATTCCACTGAGGCTACATAGGCAGCTGTTAGCTGCTTCTGACTCTGTTAAAGTGGATGACAAGTTCAAGTTCACTATCCTTTACTTAGACCATCCTGAGTATAATTGACTGTGAGTTTTCTCCCCTAAAATAATCAGAAATTTTCAGGGGTTTAGTAGTCACATCTGAGGTTTAAGTGCTAAGCTTATAATTTATAAGCATTTTCCCCATGCTTTTAAAATTCAAAATTGCCGAACCACTTCTTAAACTTGCAAATCATTAAAAAAAAAAAAAAAAAGATTGCCTATAGGCTAGAATTCAAGGTAAAATTTTCAGAAAAACCATGATGACCTCCCTCTGCCACTGTGTTTATCTTTCCACCAAGTTACAGTGTCATAAGTTCATGCTTAAGCTAGAGGTTTCTAATTGTAATAATATTGAGGGGGGGATGATTACTACTTAATGTTGTTTTATGTTTCCAGAGGGTTTTCACATTTACATTTTGTATAAATAAACCTTAACAGCAGCTCCAGTCAATTTAAGGAGACCTTATCAGCTTCAAATACCTGATAAGGAATTGAAGCCTGGCCAATGTAAACAGGAAGGGAAGAAACCAACACCAAAGCACAGTGACCACTACATTTTAGACTTTTCAGGCATATCTGGGTAGCCCTCATTTGCTGGAATTATAATTACTATGTTTTATAAGAAAAAAAAAGAAATCTCGGACTAGGTATCTCCATAAAATTAGTTTCTTTACAATATATAAACGTAATTACAGGGAAGAAAAGTCTAGTTTACAGTTAGATTTTTGAAATATCCACAAGTCAGGCTAACTTGATCTCTCTTTGTAAGTTCAGAGTAGTTGCTTTCTAACTTCAGCAGAGTTCCCCAGGGTCTTAGATAAGGCTCATTCATTTGACTCCTGTGTTCCATTTAGCTTTTGACTGCATTTTCAGCTCATGGGAGATGAACGCATGGCCGTGAGAGTCCAGACTTGGCTATAATAATTTCAGTGCAAGTGTGACTCCTGTAATTGGCATGTGAATTAATGACTCTGGAGCATTTTAATGGCCTCCTGGGGTAACAGTACAAGTGCGATGCTCCTTCACCAAAAAATTCACTCTACATTTTGGGAGCAGAGTTTGGAAAACAAGACAGTCTCTCATTGCCACCTTCCTATGTTACTCCAGGAATCAGCTCACATTATCACTCTCACATGATATGCTCAAAGTGTGTTATGATTATTGTGGAGTATAAAAAGCAGCTCTGTGGACTTGTTTTGCAGTACTTGGGTAGGTTTGTGTGTTCAGTAACAAGCCCAAAGAGAAAATGACTAATTTGTTTTTAGAGGACAAAACCTTCCTTTTCTCACATTTCCATTACTTTAGCACAGGGGTGGGGGGAGGGGGAGGGGAAAGGCGCAAACTTGCTGTCTCAGTACACATCTTTGGGCTGTTCCCTGAGCTTTTTTCATTTCCTGTTTCTCACCACTGTTGACCTGAAACTAACAGACTGCCAGTTATTTCTCCAGCAAAGATGAGTATATTCTACATCAGCAGAGAATTTAACTTTGGGGTGTGCAGCCATGGTGTGCAAGCCCCCATATGTCAAAGGAAGGAGAGTTATATAGAGGGGGAAAGAAACTGGGATTGGGAGGGCTATGGTAAATCAAGTGTGTGGCTTTTCATTGTGTGAGTCCCTGCCAGGAAAAAAGAGAGGTCTTTCTTCCTGTTGGGCTCTACTATCATCACAAGGCTTGAGAGCTCCCCCTTATGGTCTCCTGACTATTTAATTGAGTTTTCTGTTGATTAATTTTCTTGTACCACTAAGCCTTTGTTTTGAATCTTGCAGGTTGGTGGGAAGGACAGTATATGTAAATCTAGATAAATTGTGTCCCAGTAGACCACAATTTCTACATGTGTTCAGGGTTCCTGCCTGAGATCCTTTAACCAGCTAGTTGGAGAGGATGATAAAAGAAGTTTCTCTTTGTTTATGTTGCTGGACTCTGATCTACTGTTCTGTCCCAGACAGCTGTAGTTGACTCTTGAACAGAGTCATTTCGACCCCCACTTCACCCCCTCAGTCAAAATTTCATGTGTAACTTTACAGCTAGCCCTCCAGGCCCTCCGTATAAGCAGTTTTGCATTTGCAGATTAAACCAGCTGTGGACTACGTAATATTGTAGTATATATTTATGTAAAAATATCCACTTATAAGAGGACCTGTGTCCTTATATTTCAAACTTGTGTTGTTCAAAGTTCAGCTGTACGTCTTTGACTTAGCCTTACCTGCTTTCCCCAATTCTTGTGCGTTAGGCGAGGGTTCTCCCTGAGCACTGACCCTGAAGACTGTCATTGGTCTAGGCCACCAGATAAGACAAGATGTTCTAGGGGTCACCCATGGGTCAGAGCATGGGACAGACTCACTCTGACTTTTTCCTCCTAACTACAGGAAGATCACATCCCATGTCTTTTATTTATATTGAAATTGTTTCTTAAAAAAAATTCTAATTTGCCTGTGTTGGGTCTTAACTGGCCTGTGAGCTCTTCACTGCGGCCCTTGGGCCTCTCAGGTTGCAGCACATGGACTTAGTTGCCCTGTGGCCTGTAGGATCTAGTTCCCCAACCAGGGATAGAACCCACATCCCTTGCATTAGAGGGCAGACTTTTAACCACTGGACCAGGGAAGTCCCAGATGCCTTTTTCCAGTGTGGATGATCTATAGGCCCCGTGATTACTTTTCGATCTGACAGTGGATTAAAGAAGACAGCATCTGGAGAGGTGGCATTGCCTCCTTTGCAGTGATTTATGAGAACTTCTAGGGAATTTTCCTTTTTTTCATCTTTCACTTGCCTACAGCCTGATTCATTCCTTTACTATTTCCCAGCCTCCCAATCCCTGTGACCCCATGATCTACTGGTGTCTGTCGGCCACCTGCCTTTGACCCCGCGGCTCCTTGGTGCTGGTGTCTGAGCGTCCCCCGGTCCCATTGCCTTGAAGGCCTGATTCACCTCCCATTTGCAAACCCTTGGCTTCTCCTGGAAACATAGGAAAATGAGTAACCACTGAAAAGAAGTTAAAATATCTGAAGTCTCACTGAAAACAAAAAGCTGACAGTCAAGGGAGTCCCACAGTGAAGGCTCTCCCACAGCCTTGAGACACTGAAGCTGACTGGAGAAAACACCACCAGGACCTTGATTCTAGACCTGAAATGAAAAGAATTTTCAGGCTGGATGGCTTCTTTAGAGGTAGTCTCATCCAGCTTCCCTCTTTACATGAGGAAACTGAGACCCCTGGTCCCACAGTTAGTAAATTAAAAAGTCAAGAATAGAATATTCTGTGACTGTGGTATTTCCATTAGCCCCATATTGTTGCCATAGAAACCAGGTCATCTTTCCCAACCCTCTTAGCCCTTTTCTGGTGTCCATGCCTTTTCTCTGACCTTTTTGATTCTTTTCTTATACAAGCAGTTATTTGGATTTAATACACCCTTCATCTTTGGAATCCTGCTATACCCTTTATCTCCACAAGTTCTAGATGTTTCTGGAAAGAGGAAGAAAAAGAGAGCAGAGGTTAATGCTTTGTCTGGTAGGTCCAACTGTAATGCAGTGATCATACCAGGGAGAGATCACAAGTTTCCCCTTGTAGTCAGAAGGGACAACTGATTGGCCTAGATAAGAAACTAGACTTTTGAAGCTTATGAATATCCAATGAGGTTATTATAAACTCAGATTTTGGCTTTTTTGTATAGGAGGCTTGAATTTCAGGGCTAATGCAGAGTCATGAAACACCTTTAGATTGTTTCTAACCAAATTATTTTTTTATTTTGCTGGTAGCTTTCATTGAAGTTTAAACTAAAAAAAAAAAATTTTTTTTTTAATGCATATATACCACTACTGGCCTATGTGAAGCTAACTGCAAAGTATCAATATTCCATGACTGACCTGGTCAGATCAATAATTTAAAAGGAGCCTTCTTCTTAATTTTTAATTACTTGCTTGAAAAGATATTTGGGAGCATTGCCAAATAGTTTTTGTTTGTTTGTTTGTTTTTAAGTAACGGTTATCTTAAGCCTGTCCACACACAGCCTTCTATTATGCAATAATATAGTAAGACCAAGCCACAAATCATGATATGATTTCTGCTTTACATCCTTTCTCTTGATGTGATTGAAGTGATATCCTACTTGTTTGGAATAGGAAGCCTGGTTTCAAATGCTTAAGGGCAAAATTATTACTAATTTGTAGCCTCCTTTCTCAAGGCTGCACCTAAATCCATTAGGGAGTTACATTAAAATTTTTAAATGAAGCCTATATGAGTATTTATATCAATAAGTGCATTTTTCACATCCTGAGTTATTTCTTCTGCTGTGTTCCTTTTATTTTACCTTGTCTTCTTACATTACATATACTGTGTTATTTCCAATGTCTGCCTTCTTATCCACCTTTTGATAAGCACCTCCAGGTGCCCTCCAAGTTGATTTCCTGACCCATACTTCCCTTCTCTTTGTCAAAAACAGTTTCTAGACCAGTCTTAAGAGATTGGACAGTTAAAAATGGAAAGATGCCTCTTTTTCCTGTCAATGGGATAGTTCACTGGGATAAAAACAGTCCCAATCAGGAAACTTGACTACAAAGAAATACCCCTAAATGCTTATTGTACTCATATCTGCATCTTCCTGTCTTAATTTAAATTAAGGGGAGAGGGAGAAGGACAGACTCCTAAGGAAATAAATATGAAGAGACACAGCATTCCTGACCCATTTGAACTGAGAGCAAGGTCTTTGGTGGCAAATGTGTTCCCTACTCTTGACACAGTGACTAATAAGATACAAGTGTGTGCTATTAAGTGATTTGCTGGTATTACAATTAGAATTAGAAAACCTGAAACTAACATTTCAGGGAGTTCTGCTGACATGTACTTTATTAAATTGTCTCCCTAAAGCACATTATCTTGTCCTTGATTTCTGCCAATGGGAGAGTTTTGTTATGAGCCAGCTTCATCACTGTTTGCCAGATCCTTCTATTATGCACTCAGTATGCATAAAAGAAGATCAGACCATTTCTTTTCTCATCAGTCCAACCTGGAGGTTGAAAACAAATGTAAGTGTAAATTTAAGAAGCACGTACTTAACCTCAGTATCCTCAGAAGGAAAGAAATTTCTTTTATCTACCTCTCGAGACTAGCTGGTCAAAAGGATCTCAAATAGGGATCCTGGTCATGTGTGCAACTTATCTGTTGGGACACAGTTTATTCATATTTACACACACTTATCCACCTTGCAACCTGCAAGATCCAAACACTTAGAAAATGTTACTCCACTAGCCGCTTAATACAGTATTCTGTTGGGGTACAGAGGGGATTCTATTCTGTACTTAATATTCAAAGAAATATTTGTTTAAAATTATGGTCAATATTTCTTTTTTCCTTAGTAATTTGAAAATTTAAGTTCTCGTTCATATAGGTCAGACATTTAGAAATGTTTCCTTCTACAAGTAATGCTTGTGTTTTTGTGTGTAACTATATATGGTTTGTCCTGTTGCAGCCATATTTTCAGAAGACAAAAACACCACAGAGCCTGCTTATAAGGTTAAAAATGCCCTATCCATTCCCAACACTCCAGAGCCAACAACTCAAGAACCCTTGGTGGGCAGCCAAAAGAGAAAAGCAAGGAAAACCAAGATCACACACCTTGTCAGGACAGCAGATGGCCGGGTATCACCAGCAGGAGGTACTCTGGGTAAGAAAAGGAAGTGCTTAGGCAGAAAGGACCAGAGCAAGCAAGGGACCGTCGTGGCCTCAGTGGCCAGAAAATGACTCTAAGCCAACTGTGGGTCCTCCCCGAAAAGTAGGTCTGCTCTGTGGGTTCTCTCTCTGTGTCTCCTTGCAAACTGGTTTCCTGCAGACTTCTAAACATACATGTTTTGGTCTCTGTGTTAAAATCATAGGTCTTCTCCCAAGAGCACATCCAGAGTTCCTAGGAAAAAAAGGTAGCTTTTAGTACCGTTAGCTGCCTTGTCTTTCTCAGCTTGCACAACCACAGATTCTTTTGTAAATTCCCAATCAGATATTTATAAATGTCACCCTCAAAGAACATTCACTTAACAGACTTTTAAAAGTACTGGATGAATCTTAGTCCCTGATTCACCATTGAAGCCGGATCATCAGGTATGTAAACCCCTGAATTAAAAAAGCAACTATCCTGCACATTCTGTACAGCTGTTTCAGACCCTGAAAGGAGCCTGAGAATGCTTCTCGATTTCTTGGTTCTGTAGGCTACTCAGTAACCAGATATTAACTTACAGTGAATTTCTCCATTTTTACTTGTGGCCTGTGGTCTGTTTGCTGTGTGGCGGCCTCTGTGGGAATTGCCTGGAGGGACCCAGGTTAAGGAATGGTGTCGAGAGTGACATTGCGCATCCCCTCACATCTTGGGGTGCTCCACCAGCAGAGCATTATTGGCATTAGCCGTTGCCTTTCTGCCTTTCAGTGCCTCCAGCATCTCACTCTATCATCAGCCCTCATGGAGGTGTTCCCTCCCTTCCCCTGATCCAGTTTCCAAAAAAAGGTCAAAGGTCCATAGTGACTTCTATAAATAGGAAAAAATTTTACGTGAATGTTCTTTGAGGGTGACATTTATAAATATCTGATTTAGGTTAATCTAGGTGGTGGACTCATTGTATAGTAAGATAGAAATTAGAAGTCACTTAGTGGATTTTATGCACTTGTGTTTTGCATATGTAGATTGTTAAACCTTAAAGCATGTTAAAGACTCCAATTCTACTGTTATATAGGAAGTGAAGCTCACAGAGGTTGAATTTTGTTTCAGAATATATTGAACTACTAAGTGTAGGGTAAGGACTAGAATCTAGTTTTCCTGATAACTAGCCTAGCAGGCTCTGCTCTCCTTCCTTATCCATTCTAGATTCTGTTCTGTCATTTTCATATTGTATATATTTTTATAGCTTCTGTTTTGCTTGTAGGAAGAGTGAAAGGTTTTAGAAAACATTCCCTTTTATGTGGAAAAGCAAATAGCACTGTCATGTTCTAATACATGACATTTACAGCCTTTGTCAGTTACTTTCTACAGGTAAGCTATTTTTTGAAAAATGATGACGATTCCTCCCCCTCTTCCTCATCCGTAAGGGCTGCATAATGAAGTGCAATCATTTCCAGCCCATGTATTAGTGTAGCATTTTGGCCACCTCTTCACAAATACCAGAAGGCCCTTTGTCTCCCTTGCAGAAGGTAACAAAGGTAACACGTGACAGTGTAGGATCTTACTGGGCTTGATTAGTCTCGCTGGGATTAGTTTAGGCCATTCTAAGTATTGGTAACTCAGCATAGGAATGCCCAACATGCATAGTTGGCGTGCTATGGCATCATCAGAGTATTTGGTCAGTTGAGTTTTGCAGACCATTTTACAGTATCCTCTGGCCCCTCTGCAGAAGTCCCTTGGGTTTTACTCTGACCAAGGCCCATCTTTCGCCTCTCTCTCCAAGACTGACGTATTCTTTGACCTTAGATAAAACACAGCTCCTCTGCTCAGCCTCAGGCCATAGTGCTGCTTGTGGTTGTGGCTGAGCTCAATAAAAGAGTTTTTATTCCCATGGAAGAAGAGATTCCTTAACAGCCTTAATATTCCATGGATGACAGAAGTGAGCAGGAAAGCATATTAGCTCATTTCACATTGTCTGGCACTGAAAACAGAGCGATGCTCTCTCATGATGAATTTCCCTTCCGCTGCAGATGACAAACCAAGGGAACAACCGCAGAGGAGTCTCCCTAAGGTGACTGAGACAGGCTGCCATGATGAATGCTCGCACAGCAGGGAGGCCGCGGAGACGCGGAGCAGCACCCCAGAGATGCCGGCCGTGTCCGCCTTCTTCAGCCTCGCCGCGCTGGCCGAAGTGGCTGCCATGGAAAACGTGCACAGGTTAGCAGTGGGAAGCCTCGCTGCCCTGGGGCCTGGGGTCCCGTTCAGCTTCACCCCCTTTCACAGAACATGTGGGGAGACCGTGACATGCAAACCCAGCTCGTCCCTTCTGATGTGACTGGTGATACTTTCCACAATGACTGGGGTTCGGGAGACTATTGTTTACCACGTGTTACTATTTAGCTGTGCTGGAAAAATATAAGGGAGTACACCCGCCAACAATTTTACTTTGAATATAGTTTATTGTGACTAAGCTTCATTTCTGAAGAGTCCTGAGAGAGCAGAGAGAAGCCATGTTATCTAATCATTGGAGTTTTAGAGGCAAGTCTCAGATCTGGGTTTGAGTGCAGCGTCTGTCATCTGTAAACTGTAAGGAAGACCTTGAGCGAGAGCATTCACTTCTCTGTCCTCTGTTTTTCTTCTGTGCAATGGCTGTAAGTGGTTCTCCTTTCATAGAGATGTACTATAGAATAAATCTACTGTCCCAGGCCCAGCATATGGCAACACCCCCACTGAGGATGGCGTCGGTGGTTCCAGCGGAAAACTGTGTGGTTTGGGAAAAAGAGCATCTCACCATCTGACTCACGGCAGGCACAAGGCCTGGATTTATCTTAAGCAACCTGTGTTTATTAGTCATTTATTTCTCTGAGCCTCAGTTTTCTCATCTTCCATTTAGCATAACGATATCCCCAAAGAATCACACAGTTGTAAGGAATCAGACGAGATCAGATGTGAAAGCCTTTTGAACTCAGTAAAGCCCCACAGAAAGTTATTAAGTTCTAAGTATATAATTGAGTGTTCTGCTATTTAATGGAACATTTGGGAAGGTAAGAAAGTCTTTTGTAAGTTCAGGTATTTCATATTTTTATACAAAATGGATTACCTGCAGATGAGTTCCTTTCTTAGATTTTCAGTCTTCATCCCAAAACTGCTTGAAATCCAGCCCAACTTCTTTACCCACCCACAATGGTCAGGCACCATTCTCTTTCATCTCACATCTAGGTTTAAGAAATGAAAGTCGCTCAGTGATGTCCAACTCTTTGTGACTCCATACAGTCCATGGAATTCTCCAGGCCTGGAGTGGGTAACCTTTCCCTTCTCCAGGAGATCTTCCCAAACCAGGGATCGAACTCAGGTCTCCTGCACTGCAGGCAGATTCTTTACCAGCTGAGCCATCAGGGAAACCCAAGAATACTGGAATGGGTAGCCCATCCCTTCTCCAGTGGATCTCCCCAACCCAGGAATCAAACTGGGGTCTCCTGCATTGCAGGTGGATTCTGCAGGTTTAGGAGGCCCTGATGAAAGTTTTCTTTGTGTCTTGCTCTTTACCTATCATATTAGTTCTAGTGCTTCCTCACAAATAGCCTCTAGACATTTCCAAGAAGTCAAATTCCTTTTCATGTGTACACTGCAAGTGCCTAATAGTGAGTGAATGGTGACAGGCATTGTTAAGATCTGCTCAGGTCTCTGAGGGGGATAACACACTTCTCTGCTTATGGCGTTTCACAGTCGAGCACAGAGGACAAACTCATAATGCATGCACAAAGAATTAACTATGTGCTGGGTGTTATTAAGTGCCCTCATAAATTGTGGAAATAAGAGGTCATATAAGAATTCAGTGGCGGGGGGGTCATAATTCAGAGCTCAGAAAGAGCTACCACACAGTCACCCTTGCTGGTGCCGTGACAGGTCGCACCCCTGCACTGTTAACCCCCACCCCTGCCCCCGTGGCTTGCAGTGCAGCAGAAAGTGGCAGCCTTTCCACTCTCACCTCTGCCTCTCTTGCTGCCCTGAGTTCCTGTGCAGTTGCATACTCCCATCCACATAGCCCACTTCTTGCCTTTGCACATCCTCCTCCCCAGTGAACTGCTGCTCCTCCTTCAGTCTGTCCGTCCTTTGTCCTCTTGCCTCAGTCTTCCTTCTGAAGTCCTGCACAATCTCTGTACACACCCCTCTTAGACCACTTGCCACTCAGGGCTGTAGTTATTGTTTGATGTCTGTTTCCTTCCAGTGCACTTTGAAAGCAAAGCACCAGTTTTATTCTCCATGTACACAACTTCCTTGGTTCCTGTTAACATCAGGAATGAGTGGACAAATGGGCAAATGAATGAGTGACTACCTAAGTTATCTAAGAGGGACAGGAAAAAATGATTTGAGTAGAAGTTCTTTTTTGTTTAACACATCCCATTGGAAAGAATAATATTGCTTATTAGAGTTTTCACTATCAACATAACAAATGGTTAGTGTTCTCAACATCCAGAAAGACAGCTCCTCCTGGGGAATGTTAATTGTAACTCTAGCCCTTACCTGTTAAAGCAGTTACCAGCCTTCCCTCCATGGAGAGGCTTAATGTAATTGTACCTGGGTTGCACATTAATTAATTATTGGTTTGGCATCACCTAGTTCATAATTTAGAAGGTGGTCCACGGAGTTAGGGGTAAATATATATTACTTGCATTCTTCTTGTCACAAGAAATCTTAAAATTGGGTTCAGAAATCCAACATAGAAAAACAGTTTTATAAACCACAGGAAGGAAGAAATTGAAATTAACCTTTGTTGGAGAGCCTATTCATTTACTAAAAATTTTATAAGAACAGAAGCTCATTAAATTTATTCTTAAAATCAGCTCTGCCAGGTGCATCTTTTTAAATTACATTTTAATGATGGTACAGGCAGTTAATTAACTTGCCAAGAGCACACAGCTAAACCAAGTCAGGATCTGAATCCAAGTCTTTGAACCCCTGTGTCAGCATTTGCTCAAGAGTGCTGCTTATGCTAGCATCCGTCCTGTCCTACAGAGTCCTGAGGATGGTCACTTGACCTGCCCCTGAGAACTGGAGCCATCACTTGGTGGTAGCCACATTATACCTCTCCTTGTGCTCAGTGGTAAAGAATCCGCTTGCCCATGCAGGAAGTGGAGGAGATGTGGGTTTAATCCCTGGGTCAGGAAGATCCCCTGGAGTAGGAAATGGCAACCCACTCTAGTATTCTTGCCTGGAATATTCCATGGACAGAGGAGCCTGGGAGTCTACAGTCCATGGGGTCACAAAGAATCGGACACAACTAACGACTGAGTGTGCACGTGCACACACAAGCTGGGCTATCAAGCCAGTTCCTCTCTCCCCCTTGAGGTCTCTTTTTATTTTACTGCACTCTTCATTTTTCACTATTTTTTCTTTGTATATTTCCTTTTCCAGTACTTAATAAAATATTTTTGTTTTTTTGTAATATTGTTACATATTCAACCTTAAAAGTAAAAAATACCATTTTAATTTCATCTTTCTTGAACAAAGAGTTGAACATATTGAACAGTTGGTTCTTAAGCATCCCCACATGAATAAATCGATTAATCCAGAGGTTTGATTATAACACATTTTGTTTTTCTAAAAAATTCCTATATCTTAAGCTAAGTGATCATTAGATTCTGAAATCCCAAAATGTTGCATTTATAGATATTTATATTAACTTTATTTTTTTGTGCATCAAGAGAAAGAAACTTGGATATAGTTATGGAGAGACACAGTTTGAATTTTAAAATTGCTCCCCTTATTTCACATAATCTAAAGACACTGTATTGAAGTGGTCAATCCAGTGAAGGCATTGCTGCATGCCCCCATATTTTCAGCAGCACATGCGCCTCGGTGAGGCTTGGGAAGCTTGTTAGGAAATGAGAGGCTCTGTAGACTCTACCAAGAAGTGTTCTTATAACCATGAAGCAAGTGGCATTTTTCTTCCTACTAATTAAAAAAAAATGAAAAGTAAACTATTTGATGTAGATCCAATCCAAATGATAAGAATTTCCATGAATTTTTAAAGTCTCGTCTAGAGTTCTTTCTCCATATGTGTAGACTTTGGCTCAAGATGACTGAATTTTCTCACACACTGAAATTCCAAGTTGGTCCTCCCCTTCTTCCCTGTACACTCTCCCTCCATATGCCTTTGAGACTTATCTTTTCATCAGGAGACTTGTCTTTCATCAGGAGAGCTTCACTGTTTTGTTTTCATTCATTTTTTCAGTCACAGCTCACCTCTCTCTGCAGAGGCTGACCCTTTTATTGGCCTTAAATTTTGAAATTGGGCTTTTATTGTATATCAAGAAATAAGTCTGAAGGTTATCAGTATAGGATAGCCTCCCCCTTGGTCAAGTCAAGGAAAGGACTGTGTCCTTTTTTAATATAAGAAGATCCAAAGGAATATTGCCGTCCTGAAACCATCACTCTTGACTGAAAGTTTTCCACTTCTTAGGTAATTTCCCCAAATTTGTTGGTGCCTCGGGTTTTGTCTCTACATAGCAGAGGTGCTTGTTTGAGGGCAGAGAGTGTTGTTGAGTTGTTTGAGAGGAATTGAGATAAGAAACCCTTAAGAAAGAAAAATAAAGATGCTTTAAAGCAGTTTTAATTAAAAGGCATAAGTAGTATGGCAGTAGCATCTGTTAAACAAGATATATTGGAAAGCTTTTGTTGGTCATTCATCATCCTTTCTTATTTCTAATAACATACTCTCAATAAGTGATTTCTCTCTTTTCCTCTTGTTTTACAGAGGTCAGAGGTCAACTCCACTCACTCATGATGGACAGCCAAAAGAAATGCCACAGGCTCCTGTACTTATTTCCTGCGCTGACCAGTGAAGCGCCCTTTAATTGTAAAACATTGTGCTTTACCTACTACCCTAGCCTTGTCTTTACCGAGGGATGCTAGTGAGTCCATGTGGTGGAAAATACAGACTGCAAACAAGTGCTTGTTGCCCTCCATGGCCCAGATTCACTTGAAGCAGAAGTTGGCACCCTGGGCCAGTTTTGTTCTCTCAGAACCTAGAATCTTTGAGGGTGATGTGATCTGTCTGATACTGAGCGGAAACGGGATGATGTAAAGCTTTGCTTTCTATTGAAGGCTTTTGATGGTAACAGGTGGTAACTTGGTAAAAGGCTGCCTTTACTGTAGCTCATCCAGCATCTCTTTTACCAACCAGAGTGTGAAACTAGTTTCATATATTACCTAGTTATTCTTTCAAAACAAAAACAAAAAAACAACAAAAAAAGCAAAAACTGACGCACTGCACTAGTTATTATTAGATATTCCTAGTCTTTTTTGTACATGGAGATTTAAGTTCTAAGATGGTTTATATAATAGGTTATACCTACATTTATATTGTAGAATAATATTAAAATGCCTGTTCAAAGACTCCCAAGCAGCACGGGCAGGCAGATGTACCATTGTTAGCGGTGTATGCTCGGCCTCGTGGTCCCTATATTCTGCACTTTTATATTTGCCACCAGAGTGGTAGTTTGCTGGCAAAAAGAGAAAGAGAGGGAAAAAAAAATTACAATTCTTGCAAGCTGAATTTTTTGTTTTTCTTAGCCTTGAGTGACCAAGAAGAATTTGCTTGGGGCAAATTGTGGCAAATATTTTCCCAGACAGGGGGAAAGTCCTGCAGATTACAGATGTTTTCATGCCTTGAGGATTCTTTTTATTTTTTACACAGGGGTCTGAGTAACCAATGGATCATTCATTCAGACAAAAAAAAAAAAAAACTATTATTCAGAAGTGACCTTAGTATTACTTCACTATTCTGAACACATCGAAGACACTCACCTCATGTGGACTTTGAGCTACAGACCTTTTACATCCATCCCAGACAGACTGGACGGGTAGCAATTGCTATGCACAGCCTAATTGGCACAGCAGGTTTTTAGAGCCATTTTGAGTTTTTGTGATTACGGAGGTATTGAGTAAATGGTGAGGGAGATGTGCCTGACCACAGTGGGACTCGCAGTCATAGATCCACCTGCAAGTTTCCTGTTTCTTTTTTGTGTTTTGTTGCTTTTGAACAGAAAACCAACCATACATATGCCAGTGCCAAGTGCATTAACTGGCTTAGAACATTCAACATATTGATTCCACCGCCTGACGTTCACAGTGTCTTGTTTCTTAGCAACAGATGCAAAGTGATAAATCAAAATTAGTCGGCGGCTACACATTTTACAGGGTATTTGTTCCATAGCACAAGGTATTTCCCCACTCTTGCATCACAGCACAAACTACCAAATTTTAATTATTGGATTCCAGCAATAATTTTTATTGGTTTTCAAACTGGTGGAATTTTGATAGTGTTAGTTCGAGTTTGAAGCTTTTGAATTAGCTCTCTAAATGGTGGCAGTTTACAAGGTTTTATCTAGCTTTCTTATTTATACTTGACTGAATTGTAATGAAGATTTTTTTTCTAATCGTAATTTGACCTAATAGCCATGCAAAAAAATGACTCTATTAGTACTAACTAGGTTTAACTTTTCACGGTTGTAGATACTACTTCAGTTTCGGTGCTGGAAAATATGTACACCATACTAACAGAAAAGGATAAAGAAAATGGGGGTTTTTCTTTAAAGCAGTTAAAGAGGGCAGCAGGACTTTGGAATGGTGTCCTCAAAAATGCATATTCCTTGTAAACATGGAGGAAGATGGAAGTAGTAAGTAAGGTTAATCAGAGATTAAAAACGTAACCCCATTCACAGAAATAAATCAGGTGAGCAGCCCCAGATTTTAGCATAATGTTTTTACTATGATGCTGTTTTATTAATATTTTCTAAATTTCAAAACACAAAGTAAATGTTTAAAAATTGCTGGGTCCTAGTGTTGGTGGCTGTTGGAGTCTTTGGACCACTTGCTAGCAGTGATTTAAAAATTATTAGCTAAAATCCAAAAAAATTAAAAATCAACAAAAAATTTTTTGGTGCAGAACATGCACCTTGACAATGGTACTAACTTATTCTTCTCTAGAACACGTTAGAATAGATCTATTTTTGCCGGAGCCCCCTCCTTCCTTCCAGTCCTTCGATTACATTTCACTAGAGTTCCTTAAGAGATTGCTGTATATTCATGGGACCTTTTTTTAAAAAGAAGCGAAACAAAAGATTACTTTTTTCTATGTGATTAATATATCTTACTTGATCTGCTTTTCCTAAACCTCAGTGGCTTTTCCCTTAGGCAGGGGTGGGGGTGGAG
Organism: Neotragus pygmaeus; assembly: GCA_006410875.1. Classification (NCBI taxonomy): domain Eukaryota; kingdom Metazoa; phylum Chordata; class Mammalia; order Artiodactyla; family Bovidae; genus Neotragus; species Neotragus pygmaeus. The sequence continues at coordinate 521,850 of SJYV01053324.1, forward strand.
GGCAACCTACTGGATATGACTGTTTTCAGATACTTTAAAAAAAAACTTTTTGTAGAAATGCTTAATTTTTAAGCGGTTAGGCACTGAGAGTAGCAGAAATCCTGCAAAGCTTTATAGTCCTCTAGACACTCGCCTTGTTGTTTCTCTGAGCAAAGTCTTGATTTCAATAATAGTGCTTTTCTCATACCCTGAATCCACTGGAGAGGGGTGTTGGTGTTTTCAGGTAATAACATTTGTTAGCACAAGTATTTCAGACCAACATGTAGTAACTCCCCCCCCCGCCCATTTATCATTTTCATTTCACTTCTTGCATTCTTTTTTATTTTGGAAAATCATATTGCTATGGTGTGTACCTTAATCTGCCAGCAAACACCATCTACACTAACATTTGTCCCACAAGCATCCTCGAGAAAAAGTTGTTGCACCTTATGTATATCTCAAGCAAACCAAAATATGATGCTCTTCTGCTTTGTTTTATTCTAAATTGTTGTATCATATCTTTCTGAAACCATTCTGAATCTAGTTGAAATTATCAATATTTATGCTTTTAACCTTAATTTCTGGATTCAAACCTGTATATAAATCTTTTGAAAAAACAAAAAAAGATTGTCCTTGCCCTTCTCTCTGATGCTGGAAGTGGATGATCAGTCTCAGATGGAGACGCAGTACTGTTCCAGTTTTCTTTAGCCTTTTATTTATTTAGTTATTCTGGGTATTTTCCTATGTAATTTTGAAGTGTGTAGAGTATATAATAGTAACTGAAGCTACAGCTCTAAGAAGCTGAGTGAAAGAAAGAAAATACTGTAAGACATCCTTTTTAAGTTTTTATTTGTTTGGATAACTATACTGAGATAAGGAAAAAGAAAAATGTCCTACAGCCACATTGAAGATACAGGTTCTTAACCCCAAATTAAGTTAGTTTCCAGATTTTAGATCAAAATTGCTAATTAATTAAAGCCCCCCTTTTTATAAAGTATATGTCATACTCTCGTTATCCTGACAGTCTTTTCCCTTCAAGTATTGGAAATATATTTATTTAATTCCATCAGATGAGCTTTCTACCAATGCCCCCTCAAACCCATGTTGAACTCATCCCCATGTTATCACTGATATTCTAGTTCCTGCCATTAAAACTGCTGCAGAGGAAAAAAGTGATGGAACACTATGAACAAAAAGGAGCATTTGAACTAGTCTGGTTATTCAGAATCCAACTTGTTTGATCCCCGTCGTTTTCTTATCAAGTCAGATGCTACCCTGACTGAGTCCTAGAAATTTTTGTTTGCATTCTGTAGTCTTTGGCTCATCATATGGAAATGTTTGCACCTATGTAAAATCTCAAGCAAATTGTAAATCGATAACAGCACTAGGAGTAAGCTGAAAACCGAATGACATGTTTTGTTTATACAGTGCGGGGTGAGGGCTGGGGGTATCGAGGAAGTCTGTTCCGAGTTTGGCGTTTGGCATTAATGTGAAGCAGTGGGACCATGCTGCCTGCTAACTACTGTATGAATCCTGTGTGTTCTGAAGACCCGCAGCTGGAGGCCGGCATCCATACAGCAAAGGGGAAACAGCGCCACTTCACCGGGGAAAGGAATTCATGCAGGGCCTGGAGTCATCACTTGTGAAGGGAGAGTCAGGGTGTGCGCAGTGCTGTGAGGAGGCTCCCCTTTGAATGCAGTGCTCCACGGAGCCCTCAGACAAGGCCAACCCTAATGGGCTACCTCGGCTTTAACAGTTAATTTCAGTAAGTCCTGTTTCCAATGGTTGTCTTTTTTTTGCTTCTACCTTCAGTGCCACTATTTTCCACTGCAGTGTTTAGACTCACAAACCACCTTCTCCAGAGAGAACAATGTATTGCTGAAAATGGGCAGCGGAAGCCAATGCTTTTACGACATTTGACCTACAAAGTATTCATTCAGAGTGACTGCTAGGTGGGAATTAAAATTTAGCCTTCCCCACATAGGACCTTGTTTTTGCACCTTGTAAAGAGTGTACTAATTGTTAATTAGGTGTTGCTTTTATTTATACAAGTATTTCCAAAGAATTAGATTTGGATTTTGTTTTTATTGGAATTTGGGGATTTTTTCTTTTTAAGTATCTTATTTAGATCAACTAACATCATACTTATAATATAAAAAAAAGAAACAGTTTTCAGTTCATCTTACCAGATCTGTCTGGTGAAGTATTCAGGATTTGATGGACTGCTTTACTTTCATTTTGGAAACGATAGTGAAGTTTATTATACCCCATATTACATAATCCTGTCCTTGTCACTGGTGACATCATCCTCACATGATAGAAAAAGAAGCAACAGAAGAGTAAACAAGGCAGATCCGTTCGATTCCCCTCACACACCTCCATCCATGCTTTCCTTAAAAATACGTAAATACACATTTTCTCCGCACATACAAAAAAGCTTCCTCTCGTGGCCACATTTTATTTGTGGTGGTATGATTTATACTAATAATTGAAAAGAAACCTTGTGCTTAGAACTTTGCTGGCCACTGTTTTCCTGTTGCAGCCAGTGGTCAAAATTGATCCTGCCCTTAAATTGATTTTTATGCACAGAACCTAGTTATTGTGAACATTACTACTCTTTCCAAAGATTTTCTAATAACTTGGGCCAGAAGTGGTTCCCGAGTAACACAGACCTAATTCAATGCCTCCATGCCCTCCCACCGCACAGCAAGTCTTACCTCACAAGCTCTAACCTAAACCACAGAGGCGCATGCGTCACAGACGAACAGTGACCTTCCTTCGCCGCCCCAGAGGGGTGGTCACGTCCCGACACCTCACGTTAGTGCCTCGGCTCCTAGCAGCAGAACTGGCGGAGGGGAGGTTTGTGATCTGGAGCTCAGCATATGCTTGGCAACATTTTTCTCATTTCATTAGCACTAAACAAGTCTTGCTCTCAGGAAATTGTCAAAAAGGAATAAAAACCACCTGAGATTCCACATACCAGATTATGAACTTTTCTCACAGGTTTGAATTGCTTACTTACCTGTCAAAAATTAACCACAGCTTCATTTGACCACCGGATCTTAAGTCTGTTGACAGTTTTCAGCATGACCGAATCGCTCATTTTTTTGCTTTCAGAAGTTGGCTTCTTGGTTCTCTTTAGAGTTGGTGTTAACATGCCATGTAATAAATGATTTCCACTTAATGGTACAACAGAATTATTGCTTTCTTAGATGTATGTGTAGTAAGAGTCAATATACACATTTATATAATTTCTTTCTTCAAAATCTTATACTTAATTTGATATTTCTAAAAATTGCACATGTAAGTCATGTGTATAACATGCTAAAGTACTTTAACTGTGATCTTAAAACTGAATAAAAATATTTAATAAAAATTTGAAATATTTTAAAGATATTATTTAAATACTTTTTTTTTTTTTTTTTTTTTGGTTCAAACTACTGACCATCGTGTATATGCCTTCAGTATACCGTTTCCACTAAAAACTAGTAAGGAAAATACTTTAATACAAGTAAGACCTCTCAGCTATTTTAGAATGTCATATGACATTCTAAACATCCTCGAAACTCTACCTTAGATTCACCACTGTTCGAGCGGCCTTGGTTGCTTTCCCTAACATGAAGAGCAGAGGTCATCCCTACAGAAGGAAGAAGAATGCTTCAGTCCACATGCAGAAGAGCCACCTTGGAAAGTGATCTAAGCACACTGTCTTCCCCTGAGCCAGTAAAATGATTGGAATCGTATCATTAAGACAGTGGTATAAACACAGACCTCGACTTTGCTGAATAGGATGTTCCTGAGACCTAAAACCTTGGATATCCTGGGTTTTTTTGTGTGTTTTTTTTACCCTTTGGAATGGCACATGAGTCCACATGTGCACACACGGTATAAATATTGAGTTGGCCAAATGGTTCATTTTTGTTTTTCTATAACATCTTAAGGAAAAACCCAAACAGAGACTCTTTGGCCAACCTAAATCCATATCTAGTATGGTTATGTCACAGCTGTTTGCATTCAGACAGATTTGGCTCCAGAGTGTGGGTCCACCCATTTACCACTAGGTTTCTTAACCTCCCTGAATCACACTTCATTTACCTAAATGATAGTAATAATGCCTTCTTAACACCTCTGCTGCTGCTAAGTCACTTCAGTTGTGTCCGACTCTGTGCGACCCCATAGAAGGCAGCCCACCAGGTTCTCCTGTCCCTGGGATTCTCCAGGCAAGAACACGAGTGGGGTGCCATTTCCTTCTCCAATGCATGAAAGTGAAAAGTGAAAGTGAAGTCGCTCAGTCGTATCCAACTCTTAGCAACCCCATGGACCACAGCCCACCAGGCTCCTCCATCCATGGGATTTCCAGGCAAGAGTAATGGAGTGGGGTGCCATTGCCTTCTCCGCTTAACATCACTACTGGGATAAAAAAGGCAATATATATGAATATGTTGGTGTGGGACATTGTAACAGAAATGCCCATTAAGTGGTAATTGTTATCTATATTTATTCCAGCTTGAAGGTTGATATGTTAGTGTATTCAAAGGAGATGCTAAGTACAACTTAATCTCCAAAATGAACTTCTGAGGCCCTGTTACCTTGGGGTAAGGTGTTTCAGGAGATTTGATGGTATGGAAAACCCATGATAGGTTAATTTCACGTAGCTAATTCATACTTGTGTATGTAGTACTGTTAAGAGTTTCTATAAGATCAGTCTGCCTAATGAATTATATTTTCTAATACTCAGCACACTTCCTTTGCATTGTAGAGAATAAAGTATATTAGGGGGAATACTATGCCAAAAAATATAAGTTGAGTTAGGAAAAAGGATGACAATATACACATGTGTGTGGTTTTATGATGCTACATATTTATTACATCTGTCCTTTTGGGTAGAACATGAAATTTGTTGAGCAATGACATGGTTCTTACCAGTAAGTGAGCAGATACAGTCTTTAAAAGCAAATATTTTGATATACACAAATATTCATTCTATGTATCACCTCACAATTCAAAAAGTATGTTTCTTTGTCCAAAGCAAAAGAAACCCATGACCCATGTAGTGCTGAAGTGTGAAGGTCATTTGAAATTTAAAAAACACTGGGTACCTCTGTACTTGACCTTTTTAAGTTTACACTCTCTAAGCAGATTTTAGTAATCAAAGATGGCTTTTCATAACATGTTATTCATTTAGGTCATGCTTTCTATGGTTTTTTTTCTAGTTAATGTCAAAAAAGGCCCCAGTGTTAAAACTTACAACCATATAAAACTTTTATTAACTTGCTATGTCCTTTACATTTCCCTGCAACCCTATCCCCACCACATTTTCTCTCCCAGACTTTTAAGAGTGAGATCTGTTCTTATAGAGGGGAAGTAGAGACAAAATTTTCGATGAACTTTAGAAGTCAGGTTTCCAAAGACTTTAAAAATCTGCAATCCTGGTTGTCAACGGGCCAGAAATTAAAGCATAAAGTGAAATCCTTTGCTGGAAGAGATAAAATGATAATTCCTACTTCTAAGGCTCAGCTACTTGGAGATCCCTTACTCTAGAGAATTTCACAAAAGGTCATTTTGTCTCGATTGTGTATTGCAGAGTCAGATGAAAAAATGGGGATTGAAAGTTTCTTGAGAACCATGGAGAATGAAAGGGAGAAAGGGAAAGCTCGTACAGACAGGTCTTTAAAAGTTCAATGTCTAAAAGTGGTTTTAAAGCCAAAATCAAAATGGTTTTAATACTAGCATGGAAATACTTCCGAGAAATATACTCGGGTATGTCTTGATTTTTTTCTACTATTGGACATCATATCTGTGGTGCTTATGAAAGATATTAAACATAAAAATTCATATCTTCCAGAAATAAAATATGAAGGCACTGAAAATACACTAAAAGCAATATACTTGGTAGATGCAAAAATAGCTAATAATTTGCTATCTAATATGAAGCATTTGTTTGAAATATATTGAATAGAAAAGCAATACTGATAAAATTTTAACTTTATTTCCCTCCAAGATACAATCTTTGAGATGAATACTGAAGAAATTTAGATGATCATTTATAAAATAACTTAAAATTTTTACTTCTCCCATGCTGTATCTTGGCTTAGGTATTTATAGCAGTGTATTAAAAATAAAAGTGATATTTTTGACAAGTCCTCAAAAATTGAACCCTTCTTGTAAGAATATGAACACATGGAAACCTAGCCTCACCTGCATTAAACCTGTATTGTGTGTCAGTCAAAATCAAAACTGTGTTGTTAGAATAAATACAGTAGAATTACAAACACTATATACATACAAAAATTACATACAATGTGAAATTTTTATTCATAAAAATAAATACAATAAAAGCAGTGCTTCATCCACTTCTCTGTTTCCAAGCCCATAAAAATTAGTTCACCTCACTTGTTTTAGCTCCAGTTTCTACCCATATGGTATGTCCATTAAATTGCTGTCATGCTCTCCAGCAATCCAGTCATTCCTCAGTTCTGTGATGGATGCCTGCCATTGGACCAGCTAAGCACCAATGAGGCAGTCTCCTGAGGGTGTGTGGTCTGCTGGGGTTAGAACTGGTCCACGGAAATGCAACACAAATGAAGCTGGGCATGGGCTACAAACAGCAAGAAGTTGCGTACAAATTCATGTGAAACTTGATCATCTGCATTTTTGAAGACTAGGAAAGAAAATGGGTGTTTGATGCTGTTCTACTTTTTTTTTTTAATGGCATGTGGGATCTTAGTTCCCCAGCAGGGATTGAAACTGTGCCCCCTGCAGTGGAATCGCAGTCTTAACCACTGGGAGAGTGAGTGTTAGTCACTCAGTTGTATCTGACTCTTTGCGAACTCATGACCATTGCCTGCCAGGCTCCTTTGTCCTTGGGATTCTCCAGGCAAGAATACTGGAGTGAGTAGCCATTCTCTTCTCCAGGGGATCTTCCCAACCCAGGGATTTTGCAAACCTGGGTCTCCTGCGTTGCAGACAGATTCTTTGCCATCTGAGCCACCTGGGAACTTGATAATCTGCATTTTGAAGAATAAGAAAATGGATGTGTGATACTGTTCCTTTTTTTTTTTTAATGGCATGTGGGATCTTAGTTTCCTCACCAAGGTTTGAAACTGTGCCCCTGCAGTGGAAGCACAGATTCAACCACTGGACCACCAGGGAATTCCCTATTCTACTTTGAAAGAATAAAATTCTTTTAATTTATCAGATGTCTGAGGAAAATTCATGTTACAGCATATAATGTGTGTCCCAGAGTATGGATCCTCCCAGCTACACTGACTCCAGGACTGATGTGCAGTTAGATAGCACATCTACAGCCTTGGCACAATGGCCTAAGGATGTCAGAAATCGTAGGGTCGAGAAGCACAGTTTAAGCAGTCAGCCTTCAGTTCAGTCGCTCAGTTGTGTCCAACTCTCTTTCCTACCCCTTGAATCACAGCACGCCAGGCCTCCCTGTCCATCCCCCTCCCGGAGTTCACCCAAACTCATGTCCATCCAGGCATCTCATCCTCTGTCCCCCTCTCCTGCCCTCAATCCCTCCCAGCATCAGGGTCTTTTCCAATGAGTCAACTCTTCGCGTGAAGTAGCCAAAGTACTGGAGTTTCAGGCTCAGCATCAGTCCTTCCAAGGAACAGCCAGGACTGGTCTTTAGGATGGACTGGTTGGATCTCCTTGCAGTCCTTAGGGTTGGAGAACTGATCACTTTAGGGTTGGAGAACTGATCCTAGAGCCAGGTAGTAGCATTCCCTCACTTTCTTTTCCTTCTTGCTGGGCTGTATATCTTTTTCCCACCTGAGTCCCAGCTCTTGCATCTTGCAGCACATCTTCCCACTTCCACACCGTCCACTCACAAAAGCTGTTTTCTCTTTCCCCCTTCTTTCTTCTCCACTGAGAATATCTGTAAGGTTTTTATGGCTGGATGAATGACTTAACAAATGCCTTTCTCCATGGGTCTATTGTGAAAGATTCTCATTTTTAATGTGTTCTGCCACCATTTCAATTTGGATCTCAATTGGGCAAGTGAATTTTTTGCTAATCCTCAGCCTTTAAAGAGAACTTTACTAACAGAAGAACCTATTCTTATCTAGGATTTTTCAGGATTACTTCCCATGTACTGAAAGCTGTGTCTTTCCTTTTCAAACTGAACATTTACCTCAGCACACCCAAATCAATATTCCCATTTTAGGGATTAATAGTTGAAAGAATCCTTTAACTCCAAATCATCTGCTTTAAGAATTAAATTGTCTCTTAGATATGGAAACTGCCCTGGAATTAGTGTTTGAATTCAGAAGTTTTCGAACTTTTAAGGAGTTTAATTAGAGTTCATCAGCTGTCTGTCTGTGACCCCCAAATACTCAAGTCAATGGGATCTGTGTTGCTAAAAAGCCTCACTGGTTTTCCTCCCCCCATATCCCAAAGTATCGTGTTTGTGTGTTAGTTGCTCAGTCATGTCTGACTCTTTGCAACCCTGTGGACTGTAGCCTGCCAGCCTCCTCTGTTCATGGAATTCTCCAGGCAAGATTGCTGGAGTGGGTAGCCATTCCCTTCTCCAGGGGATCTTCCCTACCCAGGGATCGAACCTGGGTCCCCTGCACCCCAGGAAGGTTCTTTACTATCTGAGCTACCAGGGAAGCCCTACATCCCAAAGATCTGACTTCAAAGNCAAGATTGCTGGAGTGGGTAGCCATTCCCTTCTCCAGGGGATCTTCCCTACCCAGGGATTGAACCTGGGTCCCCTGCACCCCAGGAAGGTTCTTTACTATCTGAGCTACCAGGGAAGCCCTACATCCCAAAGATCTGACTTCAAAGGAATGGGTCACATATGAAGCAACATTTCCTGAGCAGCACTTGTGTGCTGAGGACTGTGATTGAAGCAACAGCAGACAAGGGTCTTCGAACACCTGCACCAACCCCCCAGATGGGCACTGAAGTTTGAGAGGGAATGCAGAGGGGCTGTCTCTAAAGCAAGCCACAATCCTCCCTAGGAGCGCCACTCAAACTGGAATCAGACCAAGATCTTTTTCTTCTGTGTTTGGGCATTTATCCATGTGAATTACTATTTTAGGGTTCCTCTTTCACTCCTACCCACACATCCAATATTCCATATGCCTTCTTTTAAGAAACAAATGGTTGTCTGGTCCGGGCGCGCACTTTTCCCTTCCGAGTTGCCTTTGTGTGACATTCTTGCCTGCCACGACCACCACCACCTGCTCCTCAGCCAGCTATTTTAGACAGAGTCTGTCCCAGCTTTGGAGCCGACTGCAGAGATGAACGGAGTCATGAATTAGCTGATGAATAGGATTCCTGGGGAAGAGCAGGCCCTCGCCTGCTGTCACAGACAAGGTGGAGCCAACCAAGTGGCAAGATGGCACAGCGGGCAGGGCCCTGGAAGATGCCTGCCTCATGGAGCAGGGAGCAGATTCTCCCCAAGGGCTCACCTTTCCCTGCCGAGGAGCAATGGCTGCCACCTCAGTCCTCCGCGTCCTGGAGCAGAGGTTTCTGAAATGAAACTGCTACCGATGAGCAATGCAGTTTACATTCTTGATCCCTTGTCTTTGCTTCCCAGTCAACTCTACAGTAAGGTTAAAACTTTTAAACTTGAATGTGAACCTCATATTAACTTAAACCATTACAGGCATACCTTGGAGATATTGTGGATTCAGTTCCAGACCACTTCAATGAAGTGAGTCCGCATGAGTTTTCCAGTTTCTCAGTGCATGTAAAAGTTATGTTTACACTATACTGTAGTTTATTAAATGGGCAATGGCATTATGTCTAAAAAATGTACATACCTTAATTTTAAAATATTTCATTGCTACAAAATGTTAATTATCAACTGAGCTGTCAGGGAATTGTAGTAACATCAAAGGTCACTGATCACAGATCATTGTAACAAATGTAACAATAATGAAAATGTTTGAACTATTTCAAGAATTTTCAAAACTTGACACAAGTACACAAAGTGAGCAAATGCTATTGGAAAAAAATAACTTGTTTGACCCAGGGTTGCCATAAACCTTCAATTTGTTAAAAAAAAAAAATTGCATTATATATGATGTGCAATAAAGTGAGGTATGCCTGTACCTTCAAAACTTACAATATACACATAGTTCTCAGATTGAAAATCGGGCGAAAGTGTGATCCATCTTAGTGTAAATTTTTACTTCTGTTTTTTAAAATAAAGCTAATATATTATAGCACTTATATCACAGTTACTACCCCATATATTTGAATAGAATTATATATGTGCTTCAAATTTATTTCACAGCCTGATCCACCTTTTCCCCCCAGATTTAGAAGAAGATTTTTTTCCCCCCAACTGCCCCGTGAGCTGTCAGTTGAACTGAACAATCTCTGCTACAAGGTTGTATAAACCTAATTGTGTTCGTTTCCACAGAGCCCTCTCTTCTTTGTCATCCATACCAAGTAAGTGTGACTCAGTTTGTAAATCATTTGCAGTGTCTCCTCTCCATCCTTGCACTTCTCATATCCGAGCTAGGGGGCCTGTTTCTCAGGTAACGTCAGAGTTCTGAAAGTCGGGCTCCATCCCAGATCAACAGGCTCACCATCACCCTACCGCAGGGCCTCCGGGGATCCAGAAAGAGAAAGGACCAGACAGCCCGAGTTCATTGTACCTTCCACTTGGCTATGATGATCAGCCAGAGAATATTCTCCTGAGAGATGGCTGAGACCGAGTCTATTTCAAATGACTTCAAAAGGACAATGCTGTCATCACATACTTGAGGAAATTGCCAGCTATACAGAGGAAGAGAAGCCACTTTCTGAAATGTGATAGCAAAGCATAACTGTAAAATGAAAAGCAATTTAAATGTATTACTGGACAAAAACCATTAGCCCAATGAACATAAATAACCCTAGTGAGGAAGGGCACTATTTCCGGACAACTGCTCCCTTAGTTTGGAGGAAATTTCTCTCTTACTGGAAGGCCTCTGAGTGTCATTAAAGAGGTTGCAACTGAAACATGTTATCAAGGAGTCAGATTTTTTCCACTTGTGTAAACAACCCCATTGGTATTACTGTGACATTTTTGCAGGCAGGGAAGCCAATAACTACTGGTATAACCAGATCCAGGCAATTTTGCTTTCTGAAAGAAGGGTTGTCAACTCTTGATTATTTCTCTCAGATTATCCTCGTAGATGCTGCCAAATTCCTATTGACATCACCCACACCATTAACCACTTCATTAAATTCTTTGTGCTGCTAATGCTGTCTTTATTTAATCTGATTCAGCAAGAGCAAGAAGAAAGGGAACTTTTAATCTCTAGACTTGGGGAAGATGCAAGCCTGGAGACCCTGATGCTGCCTTAGGCTGGACCTGAGCATCCTGGTGGGCAGAAGTTGGCATGGGGTCCCTGTACATGGATGTTGTTCATTGGGATTCTCTATAGTACAGAGGTATCATCATGGTTCCTCTACTACACCAGTGATGCACTGAGCTTAGGCAGCTTCCTAATGTGCCATGGAACTTCCCAGCTGGTGCAGGGGTCAAGAATTTGCCTGCCAGTGCAGGAGACACAAGAGACACTGGTTCGATCCCAGGGTCGGAAAGATCCCCTGGAGTAGAAAATAGCAACCTGCTACAGTATCCTTGCCCGGGGAAATTCCATGGACAGAGGAGCCTGGAGGGCTACAGTCAGCAAAGAGTTGGACAGGACTGAGCACACACACACACCCCACGTGCCATGACTCTCAAAGTGTGGTTCCCATCTCTGGAAGGACAGAGACTAGAGTGAGATGGAGATCAACGCCCCCTAGAAGACGTGCTCACTCACCCACGAGCCAAAATGCAGTAATGTCAGCGCACAGGACGAGGGTTTCACTGTTTTTGTTTTGGTATTGTTTGCTGTGGTTTGCTTGTTTGTTCATTTGCCAAAGGAGGCAAGGGTATTTCAAGGGCAATCACCTTGGACTTTGGAAAAAAAAATTTGAACTCTTTTGTCTCAAAGTAGCTTCACACCAATGGGATCCAGACCACAGACACCCCAGGAAGGAGGATGAGACCTGGTGGAGAGAGTTACCCCATGGATGGGAGGAAATTTTCCCTCCTTCCATCTATGTTCTTTGATTGGCCTAATAATTAAATTGACATAGGACAGATTAACAGGAGGAAACCAAATTTAATTCACTACATATGAGAGCTCATTAAAAAATATGAAACTCAAAGACGTGACCAAAGCAGGCAGCTTTTATACATTTTAGACAGGTAAAAATGTATAAATAATAATTTGTGAAGAATTGGCAAGATAAAAAGTGTGGACTTGGGGTAGTGAACTGATGAAGAAGCTACAAGTTTTGTTTACACAGCCTGCTGGGTCTCAGATTCCTATCTCTGGTGGGAAGGCCGTCTCTTCCTCCTGTGCAGGGAGGCTACATTTCACATGGGAGATTTTTGTCCTGCTTTCAGGGGAACAAAGGAGGGTCAGAGCATCCTTCTTGTACTGGCTGTCCTAACTTTGAAAAAACCAATATGCCAAAGTGGCATGATTTGGGGTGCCTTGTCCCCAATCCCATCACCCATTGAGAGATGTGGCTTGAGGATGCTAGATGTGAGATCTCTGAAAACCAGAATCACCACAAGCAGAGAGCTGACATCCCCAGGAGTCAGACGGCCAGGCTGGGAGTAGGGGAGTTACTTTGTACAGCCCTGTAGCCCCTCGCGAGCACAGGGCCGGCACACCACAGACAGTCTGCAAAGCCCAATGACCGAAGCACATCTTTCTCCTCTTCTCTGCTCTCTACCCTGAATTCCTATGTGACCAGAATCAAATCACCTCACCTTTTTGTGTCTATATCTTTAACGAGGTCATTATAACATCTACATCCAAGAATAATTTTATGGATGCAATGAGATACAACATTTGAACAAGTTTTGTAAATTCTAATATACTTTAAAAATTAGAAAACTTTAAGTATTAAAAGACTAGCCATAGAATGTGAGAAAATATTTGTAAACATAAAGGATTTGTATTCAAACTACACAAAAAACTCTTAAAACTCAACAATAAGAAAACAGCCCAGTTAAAAAGTGGATAAGTGATCTGAACAGATAACACATAGAGGTGTCAGAGAATATACATAAGGCAAATAAGCATAGGAAAAGATGCTTAATATCTTATGTCATTAGGGACTTGCAGATTAACATGAGATACCACTATATTCCTATCAGAATAACCAAAATCCAAAAGACTGTCAACACCAATGCTAACAAGAGTGTGGAGCAATTAGAACTCTCTTTCATTGCTGGTGGGAATGCAAAATGGTAGAGACACGTTGGAACAGTTTGCAGTCACTTACACAGTGAAACATAGGCTTACTACATGATCCAACAATTGTTCCCCAAAGGAGATGAAAACATATAGTCCTGCAAAAATCTGCACATGAATATTTATAGAAGCTAAACAAACAAATAAACAAATTATTGCCCAAAACTGTCCTTTGACTGGAAATAGATAAATTGTGGTACACTCATATAATGGAATATTATTCAATATAAGAGATGAGTCATCAAGGCACGAAAAGATATGGATGAACTTAAATGTGTATTGTTAAGTGAAAGAAGCCAATCTGAAAAGGTTACATCCATACTGTATGATTCCAACCATGTGACATTACAGAAAAGGCAAATCTATGGCGACGGTGAAAGATCGGTGGTTGAGGAAGGGTATATAGGTGAAGCATAGGGACTATTTAGATAATGAAACTCTTCTGTGAGATCCTGTAATGATGGGTACATGACACTGTGAATTCGTTAGAACCCATGGAATGTGCATCACAAAAAGGGAACTCTTATGTAAACAATGAATTTTAGTGGATATGTCACAAATCATAACAAAGTCACCATACCAACGCAAGAGGTTAATGATAGGGCAACTGGGTCTGAGGAATGCAGAAGGGCTGGAAGAGTGAGGGGATTTATGGGTTTCTCTGTACTTTCTGCTCTGTTTTTCTGTAAACCTAAAACCAGTACAGATAATAAAGTCTATTAATTAAATAAAAATTAGAACATCCCCTTTGTGTGTCTACTTCTCAAATGTCACCAAAATGGAACAGGTTAGTGGCCAAAAAGTCATGTTAATTTTTTCATTGATTTTTTTCTGTTTAATAAAGTAAGTAACTGTGTGGAGGAAAAACCCTACAATTTCCCTCCTTTGGGGTTTTTTTTTTTTTTTTCCTATTTTGAATGGAAAAATTAAGTCTTTGGTACATTTTTCCTTTTCCTGAATGGGCCCATATACAAAAAAGATTGGCAAACATTGCATGTAAATAAAAATACAGAGTTCTCCTCTGAGGGGTATACCTACCTCATACATGCATTCTCCTGCTTGCTATCAAATATAAAAGAGTGCTTTAAAATGTATAATCACCAGAGAGTCCTGATGCTCTTCAAAGGAGAGGTGGTGGGGTCTTGTCCTGTTTGATTAGGCCACTTCAGTATTTTAGATTTGGAAAAAATTACTTCCAAACTGCACCACTGTTGTATATCAGGTTTGGGGATGTGACGTTTATTAGAATCTGGAAAAAAAAAAAAAATCAGAGAATGAATCTATCTTGCGAAGTGATAGACCTTCTCTCTCACACAAGTTCATTTATCTATCCTCTCAGCAAATAACTGAGGAGGGGGATTTGAGGTGTATGAAGGAGATAATGGGGGGATAGACCTCATTTCTGCTGTCAGCAAAATCACATCCTGTAGGGAAGCTAGAAAGACAGAAACCTGAGAATTATGATATAAAATTACTAATCCTTTTAATGCCTGAGGAGCACAGTGGAAGGAGCCAGGATGGCTTCCCAGGGGAGATAACTAAACTAAGCCTGGAATCAGGATGAGTCATCTGATCTCTATCTCTGACCCAGGAAATCAAAGGTAATAAATAGCAGGCTGGCACATCCTGGACCGTGGAGCGGGGGCTCGCTTCTGTTTCATTTCTGTGGGAAGCAAACCGTGGCATCAGGAGAGAGAGAAGGCATGGAGGATTTCCTAGTGAGCACAAATGTTACAAAATTTGATAATTTACTCCTATATTCTTTCCCAGGTTTTAGGCTCTTCACAGTGTTTCAGCTGACAATAACTGAAGTCCAAATCATTTTTATTTAAGTAGATGTTTGCAATTAAATCATTTATGACCTTTAGCAATACTAAATTAGAAATCATAATCACTCTGGACTTTTGTAAGAAAAGTACTGATTCTTTTGTCTTTGACTATTCCATCCTGTTCTTCAACATTGGTTACCCAGGGCTGGCTGCTGGTTCAGGGGTAGACCCAATACTGGGGCAAGTTGTATACATTACAAACTGGCCCTCATTTGAGGTGCTGGATTACCCAAGAAAAAACTCAGGATATTCTTAAGGCATTAACAAAGATGGGGCACCAAAGTAAATGGTTTTGAAATAATTTGACGTTTGCAAAAGATGTGGGTTCAGTCCCTGGGTCAGGAAGATTCCCTGGAGGAGGAAATGGCAATCCACTTCAGTATTCTTGCCTGGAGAATCTCAAGGACAGAAGAGCTGGTGTGCTATAGTCCATGAGGTTGCAGAGTGTCAAACATGACTGAGTGTGCACATGTGTGCACACACACACACCCCCCATACATAAGCTGGAAATAAATGACACAGTTGCATCGGGCAAATTTGAGTTTTGTAAGAAAATTATTGAACAAGGAATAGGGAAACCACAAAAAATGTAGCATGGTCCTCAAGCTAGTAACAGTGGGCCCTGTAACCACCATCTCTTCCAGACATGAAGGGTCTAGTCCTGTACCTGGAGATACTCAGAGCTAGGTGGGGAGGGCGGGTGATGGAGCCACAGTCAGCTCTCAGCGACATGACTTCCCTCTCCTCCCACCCTCTCATCTTCTGCTCTGTTTCCCAATGGTCACACCCCACTGGAAGCCAAGAGCAAGAGAACCTTTTGGAACAGTCCATCTACTTAGCCTCCCAGGACACAGAGCCAGATAGAGAGAGGTGGACAGTGGAATGGGGTGGCAAAGGGAAGATACTGGCAGAGGATATTTATATGTCATTGATGGCACCCAAAATGTCTCAACTTTTCTTGTATCTTAATATATTATTTTGAAATATATGGTAAAAAGAGCAGCCACAATTTTTTTTTTCAACCTCCAGGCCTCTCTAAAATTCTCAGTTGACCCTTCCCCTTGGGAACATCTGACATGGAGAGTCAGGGTGTTATATCTTGGTAGTTTTCAGTGAGCTCTAGCCAAGAATATCAAAGACTCTGGAGGCAGGACCATATGTTTTGCTCAGCTGAGTTCCCTGGGCTCTGACCTTGAGAGGCTATCAGTCTGAAGGGCAGGGCAGAGCCTAACCTGCTCCTGAGGACAGCCCCAGGTGCATAGTGCCAGTGGCTCTCTGTGTGTGTCTGGTGGGCACACTTCAGGTCTGGTAGGAGTGGAGAGACACGTCATTCAGGAGGCAAGTTGCCCCACACAAACAATTTGGGGGGAAAAAAAAATCAGTGTCAGTACATGACAGCCCAGTGGATTTTTCCAGGCAAACGTTTGTGGTTATTTAATAGCATTAACGTCTCTCACTGGATCGCCTTGGTTAAATGCAGCAGAGCATTTTTATCTGTGCGCAGTACCAAAACAGAGCATTTGTATTTAAATATTTGAGTTAAACATATCTTGTGTTTGTTGAGCATTAATGCTGTTGACATTGTCTGGTAGCCGCACTCTTTAGGGAGTTGGAATCTGTCTTCAATATTAGTCAACAAACCTTAGAAAACATTTGAATAGGAATCAGGACTGTGTCAGCTCCTCAAAGGGGCCCTTGAATTGGAAAACACGGAAGATGAACTCCAGCGCTAGAGGTGGGAAGGAAGGCCCCGATCTCAGGGATATTCAGGCTGCTGTTCTTGCTCATTTCATCGCAGAGGGCCAGGTCCTTGGACAGACGCTGCACCTCCAGAGAGAGACGTGGTTCTGCTTCAGAGGGAAGCGTTCTCCTTCCCGTCCAGTCAAGTGTCTCCCTTGAATTCTTAGAAAACATGTCTCCAGCCTGTTGACACTGGCCTCACACACTTGACTCCACTTCTCTCTCTCCTGGCCTCTAAATTCAGAAACTATGTCCCTGTGCCCTGAAAGGGAATATAATTCACCAGTGGGGCTTTCCAGTTGGCTCCACAGTAAAGAATCCTGCCAATTCAGGAGACACAGGTTTGATCCCTGAGTTGGGAAGATCCCCTGGAGAAGAAAATGGCAACCCATTCCAGTATTCCTGACCAGATAATTCCATGGACAGAGGAGTCTGGGAGCTGCAGTCCATGGGGTTGCAAAGAGTTGGACACGACTGAGTGACTAAACAACAATTCACCAGGGGGAGCCGAGCGATTGAGCAGGTGCTGGAGATGATGGAGGTGCCTGAGTTTGTACCATCATCTTATCCATAATACATCTGTAAGATACTTACCATCTTATCTGTAGGGTCCTCATGTCCTCCCCCTTGTTTAAGCTGCAGGGCCCCCACAGGCTAGCTGAGGTCTAGGTGAGAGAGGTCCAGCCCCCAGAAGCAGGGAAGGGGCTGGACAAACACCCAACCATCTTTCCTATGCTGACCACCAGCCCTCCAAGCCATTTCTCTCTGAAGAGACTGGGTGTCACGAGTGCTTAATCTAATGGGCCTCATGCAGGTTAAGAGGAAATTAGAGCGCCAACCAACCGAGACTGTACGTTTTCATCAGTAACGTGGGCCCGGCCTGGGGCAGCTGGCTTCAAGGAGGGGACAGGGGAGATGTGATGCGTGTTTTCCAGAGGCTGGGGGTGGCACAGCACGACTGAATGGAAGATAGGGGGGCTCTGTGGTGGGGGCAGATCAAGCCAGGGACAGAGATGAGAGCAGAAACATTAAACCCCCTCCTGCCTTTTCCTGCCTTCCCCAAGATTCTCTCCCTTTGCCTTTCCCACTGTCCCCCTAGGCACCTTCCAGCACCTGAGAGTGGACTGCACTCTTCTGTGCAAGGGAGGGGAGAGGAGAGAGGAAAGTCTACTTGTCACTGCATTCAGGGACCTGGGACCGGCAAGAAGGTTCCTGCAGGACTCCATGCGTGTGTTGCATAGAGAACAAACTTATAGACACAGCAGACTGAGGGGTAGGAAGGAGAGGGTGAGATATTTGGAGCGAGTAACATGGAGATATACACACTACCATAGGTAAGATAGCCGGTGGGAATTTGCTGTATGACTCGGGACTCAAACCGGGGCTCTGTGACCACCTAGAGGGAGGCTCAAAAGGGAGGGGACGTATGTATACCTATGGCTGATCCATACTGATGTATGACAGAAACCAACACACTATTGTAATTATCTTTGAATTAAAAGTAAATAAATTAAGGAAAAAGACTCTGTGCGTGGTAGCAGTAGCCCTCCTGCCCAGCACAGACAGGAGCACGAATCCCACGGTGATGCTAGGCCTTGGGGGGTTCTTGGGGAGGGCTCTATCACTGTCACTTCCTGGGTCCCAGAGACAAGATCTACAGAGAGACGCAGGCTGGAGAATCAGCCTAGCCCCCAGCCCCACTTTCCTTAACACTCCCTGAGGGTCCCTGGCCTCACTCTCCCAAGCTTGGAAGCTCTCAGGGACTAGGCAGCCCATCCGCTCCTCCCCTGAGAACTCCACCTCCACAAACACGGCTGCTGCTCCCAAAGCTGTTGACAACCTGTGTCTCCCCATCAGGGGGTGTGACCTCGAGGCTCATGGCCCTTGACCCTCAGCGTGGTTTTGTCGGCTGAGCCCTCTGCCTTCTCCCCTTCCACACAGAGGCCTCCAGCCATGCATTCCTCCTACCTGGCTGGCGGAGCTGGCTCCATCACCTTCACCGGCTCCTCTAGGTTATTCGGGTCTTTTGGTCACGAGCGCCTACTGCCAAATCAGCACCCGAGGCTGCAGCATAACAACCTCCTTCCTTGATTAGAGCTTCTTAATTATGCTCCAGGAATTTGCTTAAACAAATTAATCATTCTTGAGGACAAATTTAGAAGCTGTGCCTGCTGTGGGATCTGCTCTGAATATCCCCCAAGAAATTCTGATTACACTTGCGTGTTGGGCTTTCACCAGGACAGGGGTGCAGCAGGGACTCGGACCCTGCTGAGAGCTCTGTGCATCTCTTCCCTTCTCTGGTCCAGCAAAGTGGGCTCTGGTGTGAAGTTAACGCCCAGGTGTTAAATGTGCCTGGAGATTGAGAATGGTGGTCCCAGTGGCCTTGCTCCCGTCTGGAGGATTGTCTGCACTGGGAGGAGTGAAGCTGGGCTCCTCTTCAATGAAGTTAAAGTCTTAGTCCATTTATTTGTGACAACCTGGACTGATGTGATCAGTAATCTAGAGCCAGACATCTTGGAATGTGAAGTCAAGTGGGCCTTAGAAAGCATCACTATGAACAAAGCTAGTGGAGGTGATGGAATTCCAGTCGAACTCTTTCAAATCCTGAAAGATGATGCTGTGAAAGTGCTGCACTCAGTATGCCAGCCAATTTGGAAAACTCAGCAGTGGCCACAGGACTGGAAAAGGTCAGTTTTCATTCCAATTCCAAAGAAAGGCAATGCCAAAGAATGCTCAAACTACCGCACAATTGCACTCATCTCACCCGCTAATAAAGTAATGCTCAATATTCTCCAAGCCATCTATTTCTGCTTTATTAACTATGCCAAAGCCTTTGACTGTGNTGATTTCTTTATACCCAAAATAGGAGTGTTGCAAGGACTGTTACAGGGAATTAATAGTCCTTGTTCCTTGAAGTTTTTCAATGGGTTTTAACCCTTCCTTAACCTCAGGTTTCAGAGGATACTGTTTCTTATGTGGAAATAAGTGTGGGTCTTTGAGCTTGACAACTACAGAAATAGCAGTTTGTGCTCGACCCACAGATTTCCCATCAGCCCATATTCTAGAATTTACATTTTGTTCAACTAGAGGAAGAGAAAGGGAGGGGTCCATATTCATAAAAACAGAGGCATGGACCTTGCTCAGTATATCCCTCCCCAAAAGGGGTGAGGGAGATTCTGGNTCGACCCACAGATTTCCCATCAGCCCATATTCTAGAATTTACATTTTGTTCAACTAGAGGAAGAGAAAGGGAGGGGTCCATATTCATAAAAACAGAGGCATGGACCTTGCTCAGTATATCCCTCCCCAAAAGGGGTGAGGGAGATTCTGGCATGATCAGAAACTCGTGTGAAAATAGCACAGAATCCCAGTTGCAAGATAAAGAATAACTGAAATAAAACCTTTTGGCTCATCCAGACAGTCCCATTACAGGAGCGAATCAGGAAGAAAGTGGGCCAGGGGCTTCAGTAAGCAGAGTAAGTTGCCCCAATATCTAAAAGGAAATCAATGGATTGGCCCCCCACAATTATTAATACCTGGGGTTCCTCAGGTGTAATTAGGACGGGAGCTTGTGTGGGAACCCCTGGACACCTTCAGTCCTGACTGTCTTGAGAGTCCGACCCCGGAGACCTATGCCTCTGAGGGCAGTCTGGCTTCCAGTGTGGTCCTTTGTAAACCGGACACGGAGCCGGGGGGGGCGGCTTAGATGTCTGAGGGCAATCCCACTTGAGGTGCCCCTCCTTTCCACAGTAATAGCAAGCCCATCCCTTTTCACCTGGTNCTCCTCTGTCCATGGAATTCTCCAGGCAAGAATACTGGAGTGGGTGGCCATGCCCTTCTCCAGGGGATCATCCTGACCCAGAGATCAAACCGACGTCTCTTATGTCTCCTGCATTGGCAGGCATGTTCTTTACCACTGGAGCCACCTGGGAAGACCTTAGCCTTAATTACCTACAGAACAGTAGTCATGTAATATCTTTTCTTTGCCCCTCTTTGATTTTTACCATATAATTAGCAAAGAACTTAAAAAGCTGGTAAATCACAAAAGCATCAAGAAACGTATATTGTCTTTCTTAGAGAAATGACTGATGCGCACACTGCCTGAAATGGGGGGAAATCCCACCACTTTTCTGGTTATTCTTTGGTGATAAAAGGTCCTGTCATTTTTGGTTACAGGTATGCATACAAAATTCTGCATTCAGTAATTACTATATCCAGCCCTCTTTTCTCACCTCGGGTCTTATCTGCTCTGGCCTCCTGTCTCTCATTCATGAGGATACATTGCACTCCTGCAGGATTAAATCAGGTGGAGGGAAGCTAGGGGAGGGATTATAACACTCATACATATAAGGGTGGACGTATGAATTTGCTAATGTTCATTCTGTGTGCGTGTGCTGCTTAGTCACTTTAGTTCTGTCTGACTCTTTGTGACCCCATGGACTGTAGCCCACCAGGCTCTTCTGTCCATGGGGTTCTCCAGGCAAGAATACTGGAGTGGGTNCGCGCGACTGAGCGACCCAGGCCGGCCGCCCAAGCCTAGGCACCGCGAGGCCGCCCGCCGCACGGCAACGCCCGCCCTTTGGGGGAGGAGCTTTGTTATCGCCCCGCCCCGGTGGGGGTGGCTGGCACAGGCTGCGGCCCGGGGGGGCGGGCCCCCAGCCCCTCCACGCCCTCCACGCCTCAAGTGTGCGGGCGGAAACACCCGTCTCTCCTCCGTCCGCACACACAGACTCCGCCCCGACTCACTGAGCCCTGTCCGCACCAGGCCAAGATCCGGTTAACTGGAGAAAACCTGGCCTCAATGAAACCTGACCAAGGGGAGCACATCTAGACACTTTTTCTTTCATTTTAAACAGGCCTCTATTACTTTTATGTGTCAGTTCAGTTCAGTCGCTCAGTCGTCTCCGACTCTTTGCGACCTCATGGTGCTGCAGGCCACCCCNCTAAGTTTTATAGTTTTAGCTCTTACATTTAGATCTTTGAGTCATTTTGAGTTAATTTTTGTATAAAATGAAAGGTAAGGATCCAACTTCATTCTTATACATATGGATATCTTATTTTCTCAGTATCATTTGTTTATAAGAATGTCCTTTCTCCAGTAAATGGTCTTGGTACACATTTTGAAAATCATTTGACCATATATATATAGGGGTTTATTTCCAAGATCTCAATTTTAAGCTCGACAAGCTCTACCATTTGGCAATATTGATAACAATGATCAGTTTGTTTCTTCAGCCTAGGCTTACAAATTTAGAAATGGTTCTATAAATATTGGAATTTCTGTTTGGAGTTTACTTCGCTCAACTGTCATACAAATGCTAGCTCTTCTTGCCTTCCATTTCTACCCCAATGTCCAAGTTAATAGCCATTAGAGAAAGCATTCTTGAATGAGAGATAAGTGACTAACTCTGCCATGGATAGTGATTTGAAAGGCATGTGAAGAGGCAAAAAGATGTGTATAAGAGACAGGCCAATAGAGATGTAAGAGACGTGGGTTCAATCCCCGGGTCAAGAAGATCCCCTGGAGGAGATCATGACAACCTGCTCCAGTATTCTTGCCTTGAGAATTCCATGGACAGAAGAACCTATTGGTATATAGTCCATAGGATTGCAAAGAGTAAGACACGACTGAAGCGACTTAGCATGCACATGTATATATTACAATACAATTGCCACCATAGCATTAGTTAACACATCTATCATGTTACATGATTATAACTTTATGATGAGAACATTTAAGATCTGATTTCTTAGCAACTTTGGAGTGTTTATACTATATATATATATATGTATATATATTTTTATTGTAATCACAGTGCTATGCATTAGAGCTTTAGAACTTATATTGTGATTGGAATTTTGTACCATTTGACCAAAAGCTTTCCAAGTCTACCGCCCTACGGTCCCTGGTAATCACCATTCTATTCTTTGTTTCTAGTTTGGCTTTTTAAATTTTTTTTTTAATTTTTTTTTTAATTTATTTATTTTTAAATTTAACTTTACAATACTCTATTGGATTTGCCATACATAGACACGAATCCACCACAGGTGCACACAAGCTCCCAATCCCGAGTCCCCCTCCCACCTTCCACCCCACAACGTCTCTCTGGATCATCCCCGTACACCAGCCCCAAGCGTCCTGCATTCTGTATCAAACATAGACTGGTGATTCGTTTCTTACATAATAGTATATATTCTTCAA